>OX382329.1:15664800-15983650 GCA_947507615.1 Hemithea aestivaria | reverse complement strand
TAACCCCCGAAGCAAAAACGACGGGGTGTTATAAGTTTTTAACCCCCGACGCAAAAACGACGGATCATTCCCTTTTAGTTCCCTAGTGGATCTAGTGGGAACTTCTTTTCTCAGTAGTTCCCCTTTTTTTGAAAAGGGGGAGGGGGCAGGGGGAAGAGAGGCGGAGGGGTGAAGGGGTAGGGGGAGGGAGGGAGGTGAGGGGGAAGGGGGGAGTGAGGGGGGCAGGGGGAAGGGTGGGGAGGGGTAAAGTGGGAGGGGGAAGGGGAACGGGAGAGGGGAGGAGGGATGGTGAGGGGGAAGGGAGAGGGGGAATTGGAGGGTGAAGGGGAGGGAATGGGAGGGGAGGGGAGAAGGGGGAGGGGAGGGAAAGGGGAGGGGTGAGGGAAATGGGGAGGGGTGAGGGAAGGGGATGGGGATGAAGGGGGGAATAGGAGGGATGAGGGCGGATGGGGGATGATGGGGGGATGTGAGGGGGAGGGGAATGAGGGATGGGGAGGGGGATGGGGGGCTTAACTAGTAGAATACAACGCACTATGATAAATTTAAAATTTAAGATGGCCGCCACCAAAAAACCGCTAATTACATATTTTGAAAGCGCTGCGTTGGGGGTTGTTTTTAAATTTTTAATTTAATTCACTTGTTGCTATAGTAAGCTAGCTGTGCGGCGTGCGCATGTTTCTCTGTCTCTCTCTCTCTCTCTCTATCTCTTATAGAAAGCAAGCCAGATATTTTCATTTCTATTTCGCATTGAACAGTGTGGTGTCGCGACGATTATTTTGAGTGTATACAAGTTTTTTGTAAATAATAAATCATGTAAATCGTGGGAACTTCGTTCCATCTGGGTGTCTCTTGACACCTCTCAAGTTTTTTATTATTATACTAGCTGCGACCCGCGCTGTTACCCGCGGCACAGTTATTGCCGATAAAACTTGATTATAATAATTTTGGCCAAGTGGGGTTACGGCGTAGATTTTGGCCAAGTGTGATAACGGCGAAGATTTTTGCCAAGTGGGGTCGATGGCGAAGATAAGTACATGATAAGTACGCTGTCATGGAAGAAATGAAAGATCTTGAGGAAATCTACATTTCAGATGACAGCTGTCAAACTTGATATGTCAATATCTCAGAAAGACTTTTCCATGACAGCGTACTTATCATGTACTTATCTTCGCCATCGATCCCACTTGGCAAAAATCTTCGCCGTTACCCCACTTGGCCAAAATTATTATAATCAAGTTTTATCGGCAATAACTGTGCCGCGGGTAACAGTGCGTCTGATACATATTGTAGTAGATAGGAGAACACATACATTTTTAAAAAACTTGAGAGGTGTCAAGGGACACCCGGATGGAACGAGGTGCCCACGATTTACACGATTTATTATTTACAAAAAACCTGTATACACTCAACAAAAATAATCGTCGCGACACCACACTGTTCAATGCGAAATAGAAATGAAAATATCTGGCTTGCTTTCTATAAGAGAGAGAGAGAGAGACAAACAGAGAAACATGCGCACGCCGCACAGCTAGCTTACTATAGCAACAAGTGTATTAAATTAAAAATTAAAAAAAAAACCTCAACGCAGCGCTTTCAAAATATGTAACCCCCTCCCTTCTCCTCCCCCCTCATCCCTCCCCCTCTCTTCTACCCCTTCCCCCTCCCTTCTCCCCCACCCCTCCCTTCTCCCCCTTCCCCCTCCCCTTCCCTCCTCCCCTTCCCCCTCACTTCTCCCTTCCTCCACCCACCGTCCCTTCTCCCCCTAACCCTTCTCCTCCCCCTCACCCCTCCCCTTCCCCCTCCCACCTTCCCCCTTCCCCCCCTCCCCTCCCCTTCCCACTCTCCCCGCCCCTCCCCTCCCCCTTCTCCCCCCACCCCTCCCTTCTCCCTCCCACCCCTCTCTTCTCCCTCCCACCCCTCTCTTCTCCCTCCCACCCCTCCCTTCTCCCTCCCACCCCTCCCTTCTCCCTCCCACCCCTCCCTTCTTCCCCTACCCCCTCCCCTTCCCTTCCCCCTCCCTTCTCCCCCACCCCTCCCTTCTCCCTCCCACCCCTCCCTTCTCCCTCCCACCCCTCCCTTCTCCCCCTACCCTCCCTCTCCATTCCTCCCTTCCCCCTTCACCCCTCCCCTTCCCCCTCCACCTCCCCCTTCGCCCCTCCCCCTCCCTTTCCCCATTCCCCCTCCCTTTCCCCATTCCCCCTTCCCTTCCCTTACCCCTCCACGTCCCCCTCCCCCTCCCTTCTCCCTCCCACCCCTCCCTTCTCCCCCTCCCCTTCCCCCCCCTTCTCCCCCTATACCCACCCCTCCCTCTCCCTTCCCCCTCCACTTCCCCCTTCGCCCCTACCCTTCACCCCTCCCCTTCCCCCTCCACCTCCCCTTCCCCCCTTCCCTTCCCTTACCCCTCCACTTTCCCCCTCCCCCTCCCTTCTCCCTCCCACCCCTCCCTTCTCCCCCTCCCCCTCCCCTTCCCCCCCCTTCTCCCCCTATACCCACCCCTCCCTCTCCCTTCCCCCTCCACTTCCCCCTTCGCCCCTACCCTTCACCCCTCCCCTTCCCCCTCCACCTCCCCTTCCTCCCTTCCCTTCCCTTACCCCTCCACTTACCCCCTCCCCCTCCCTTCTCCCTCCCACCCCTCCCTTCTCCCCCTCCCCCTCCCCTTCCCCCCCCCCTTCTCCCCCTATACCCACCCCTCCCTCTCCCTTCCCCCTCCACTTCACCCTTCGCCCCTACCCTTCACCCCTCCACTTTCCCCCTCCCCCTCCCTTCTCCCTCCCACCCCTCCCTTCTCCCCCTCCCCTTCCCCCCCCCTTCTCCCCCTATACCCACCCCTCCCTCTCCCTTCCCCCTCCACTTCCCCCTTCGCCCCTACCCTTCCTCCTCCACTTCCCCCTTCGCCCCTCCCCCTCCCCTTCCCCCCTTCCCTTCCCTTACCCCTTCCCCCTCCACTTTCCCCCTCCCCCTCCCTTCTCCCCCTAACCTCCTTTCTCCCCCTTCCCCTCCCCTTCACCCTTCCCCTCCCCCTCCCTTCTCCCCCTCATAACGCGCGATAAGGAACTTCGTTTCAAAAAGGGGGAAATACTGAGAAGTGATCATTCCCACTAGATCCCCTTTTCAAAAAAGGGGAACTA
The DNA here is from genome assembly GCA_947507615.1 of Hemithea aestivaria. Classification (NCBI taxonomy): domain Eukaryota; kingdom Metazoa; phylum Arthropoda; class Insecta; order Lepidoptera; family Geometridae; genus Hemithea; species Hemithea aestivaria. Next base: position 15,980,522 of record OX382329.1, on the reverse strand, counting down.
CTGAGAAAAAAGTTCCTACTAGATCCACTAGGGAACTAAAAGGGGAACTAGTGGGAATGATCCAAACGACGGGGTGTTATAAGTGTTTAACCCCCGACGCAAAAACGACGGGGTGTTATAAGTGTTTAACCCCCGACGCAAAAATGACGGGGGGTTATAAGTTTTTAACCCCCGACGCAAAAACGACGGGGTGTTATAAGTTTTTAACCCCCGACGCAAAAACGACGGGGTGTTATACTTATAACACCCCGTCGTTTTTGCGTCAAACACTTGTTTAACCCCCGACGCAAAAACGACAAGGTGTTATAAGTTTGACGTGTCTGTTTGTCTGTCTCTGTGTCTAGGTTATTATATAGTATCAAAGTACTCGTCAATGCGAATCAAATGAGCCCAAACTCGATGTAATTGCGTCGTTTAATTACGGAATTCCTATGTCCACCTTTCAGCTCCATCATCAGATCAGCTCCAAATCATAATAATATTGCATTGTCATCCGATTCAAATATGCATGCAAAATTTCAGCTCAATCAGAATCCGGGAAGTGGATCAAATTGAACTTGCAAGATTTGATTATAGACAGACAGACAACAGACAGATGTAAGTAAAACAAGTGAAATTTTAAATAAAACTTTTTAAAAACAAGCTTTTATTATTATTACTACCCAGCATCATAAAGTACTTGTCAAGGCGAATCGTTTGAGCCCAAACTCGATGGGGTTGCGTCATTAATTACGGAGATCCTATGGCCATCTTCCAGTTCCATCATCAGATCAGCTCCATGTCAAAATATTGCATTGTCATTTGATTTATACATGCATACAAAATTTCAGCTTAATCGGACACCGGGAAGTGGGTCAAATTAAAGTTGCAAAATTTGATTACAGACAGACAGACGGACAGACAGACAACAGACAGGTGAAAGTAAATAAAAGCTTGTAATAAAACGGACTTTAATATCAGCAAAATAGTACTATAACATTATGTGACCAAAAAAAAAAATTCCGTTATTATTATATAGAGTATCAATTTTTGCGGTCCAACTATAATCGCACTATATGTGTGGGTTAGCGACGAGAATAATTTGGAGCGCGGAGCGATACGTCCACTCTCTGAGAGGGCTCAGGCCCAAGTAATGCGAGAACCGACGCGGGCCTCGTTTTATAGTGATTTTGAAAAATTCGGCAAAAATATAAATATTACATTTTAAGTAAATTTAAAAATACGATTGGATCAAAAAAATGTTATTATTTAATGGTAAGTAATTATTTTGAGTAAATATAAAAGAGTCATGTATAAAAAAAATGTTTTGTAAACAGTAATTTCGTGATAATTTCACATCTTTATGATTTTATTTTAATAAGAAATACCTATAATTCAAACTTTTCCTTAACACATATACTAGTTTAGGATCTTTTCAGTAATAGTAATTTTTTAGATTCTAATAAAGACATGTATATTTGGATATACCCATGTCCAAACATTGCTTCAGAAGTAAATCTATAAAACCTTTATCCATTTACCTTGACGTAATTTAAAAACGGTCAAAACTAAAAAGGTTTTTCTGAATTAATTGATTAGATTACAAGTTCTTTTAAAAGTTGTGAGTAAAAGTACCGTTCTTAAATAAGTATTTTCAAAATAATCCATGTTTGAAAATCACATATTTGCTCTTGGGTCCGTTACAGGCTCTTAACTCAAAATGTTTTTTAATTAATTTCCACAAATTCTTTATTTGTACACCGGAGCTCCGGTAGAGTAGATAGGTATTTGAAACTTCACATTTTATTTACCAACTAATGTAGTATGTACAATACTCTGACAAATAAATGCTTTTGATTTGAATGGTTTTATGCAAGTTGATGAGAGAGAAGCGAAATAAAGCTGGAGCACTCATCCTGTTGCATCTCAGTTGCGACCCGAAATTGGTAACTTTACTGTGCAGGGATCAAGTTTTTTTAAATACAACTTGATAAAAGTACAACTAGGTAAATAAAAAATATAGCACGAGAAATTTTCCCGATTATAAAAATTACCTATTAGTTATGCGTTGTCTCCGATATTATAATATCCATTTTGAGTTTTTGGGTGATCAATAAATTATTATAAGGCTGATAATTTTTAACTGGAGCTGACCAATACCTCATCGTGATTAGAATTCTGTTTCCAATTTAACGATTTTCACAGAGTCTGTTTTGCACCAAGGTTAAGATGATGCCTTTAAATTGCAGTAGCCAATCAACCGCAAAATAAAAAAGCGTTTAAATGAAAATAAAACATATGCTCGGCGCCAACTTTTATTTTCGTGTGGTAACAAAAATATCAATATGTGGTTCATAAAACTCATTTAACAGGCCTTAAAAATAGATACGCTTCTTACAAATATTTATTTTGCACTCCATGAAACCTTGAACTAACCAAATATCCCAATGCTATATTGACTTATGATACCAAAAATGGTTTGGTCTCATGACAAACCGCTAATGTGGCTAATAGGCCCACTCCTGCTAAAGCCTAAATAAACTCTAAACCTAAAGGTAAGTAAAAATAGAAACGTAGGGCCTTGAAATTTGATTTATATCTTATTCAGTTTACTCTTATTTGAAATCAGAAAGATATAAGGTTCCTAGGGTCTGAGAGGTTATTTTTGGAGACTTTACAACCATGATACTTAAGGAACCTTTCAATGGATAAAGAAGTGTGGCAGTTTACCCATAATTTGTTTAACCCCATGTGTTTATCATCAATCAAACACGATGCCGACGCAAATCAGAGAAGTTAATTCTACTGAAAAGTGTTATTATAGCCTCACCATTCCAATAGTGTTAGTGATTCCGATGACACTCAACATGACAGCACCGTCGTCCTCATTGTACCCGTTATTGACCATGTGTTCAGCCAAGTAGAAGTAAGGCACGATGAACCAGATGAACAGGATGATGGTGCCGAGACACATCAGGTTGAAGGTCGCCTTCTTGAAGAGGGACACGTTGAACATGTCGGAGAGGCAGCTTAGGCATTCGTCGTACCATTTCTGAAATACATAACAAAAGGTTTAGTGAAGATAGCGGAAAAGCTAATTGAGTTAGTATGAGTAGTAACAGAATATATCGATGAGTAATAAAAATTAGCTTAGATCATGCGCGGTAGTATACGTAGTTTGTCCACAAAACCTTTAATTTAGATTTGTTATTGAAAGTGTAATTTGGTTAGCCTTATTTTTTTCAATACTAAAAAGAAAAAAGTTTAATTCAAGACTCACCTCCTCGATTTCATTAATAGTTATCATAGAATTCTTAAATATGTCCGGGCAAGATGAAGCTTTCAACCTATACCTTTTGATATTGAGCAAGGCATTCCTATGGCTTATCGAATTTAAGGGCATCTTCAGGTCTTTCAAGTAATGATGGTTCACAGAAAGCTGCTTCTTAAGCCAATCTCTCTTATTCTCCTTGATATCATGTTTAGGATCTTCTTTGATTTCGGATTTCGACTTTCTGAATACCCTTACTTCTTTAGCGTTCCTTATTTCATATTTTTCTGATAAAATGTCAGTTTTGTCTTGGTACTTCTCTGAATTTGCTCTTTGAATTGTGTTATTGTAAATAACTACAGGTGGATCATTGTCTGCATATATGGATTTGATAAAAGGTTTTTTATTTGTGCTTGTAGCAAAAGATGGATATTTCACTTCGATTTCATACTCTTTACTGGTGGCCTGGACTATCTTGTCCAATATCTTCATTGATACCTGAAAGATAATAAAATATTTTATATTAACTCTGGATAGATTGGTAAAAATAGGCTCAATTATTTTTATCGTTATGATGAAAAACACGATCAAGTATCTAAACCGTTTAATATAGGTAATAATAATAAATATTTCAGGACATTACACACAGCGCCACCTAACCCCAAGCTAAGCAACTTAATGCTTGTGTTATGGTGGTTAGGATAACGGATATAATATGGGTAGAAAGATGTTATTACTGATGAACTGTCTACTCTTATTATAAAAGTATAAATTATTTATTATGCTTAAAAATTTGTCATGCAATAATTAGGTGATTTTTTAAGACAATCGGCAATTAACATCACCTTATCGCTGTGAGTCAGAAATGTTGGCAAATGTACAACTGATTGAGATCTCTGCCTTATTCTGTTATTTTTCTTCATCTTTAGCAAATTTTGGTGACGTTTGATACTGTCAGCCTCTTCTCTTATAACTTTCTCTGGTGGTACCCCTCTACGAATCAGACCTTCCATACTTTTGCCTTTTGAAGGAACATCAAAATCAAACACGTAGGGGTTGGCAATCGACCCCGTAGAAGATAATTTACTGTCCTCCCTTTTCAATTTGCTTTCATCACCATTTCTTTGCCTCTTTTGTTCCAAAATCCACCATTCAGGATCTCTCATCACGCATCCACAGACACACAAGTTTAGCAGAGTACCAGATAATAGGAGAATGGTTCCTCTCCATCCATATTCATCTATGAAATATTGAGTCATTGGAGCATATATGAATGTACCAACACCCGTTCCACACGCGCCAAGGCCAACAGCTAGATTCCTCTTCTTCTCAAACCAATAAGCTATAGAAACTACAGCTGTCACGTAAACTAATCCCAGTCCCAAACCGGCGATCACGCCAAAAGTTATCATCATCATTTCAAGAGTTGTCGAAATTGACGCTAGAACAAACCCTAGAGTAGATATTATACCTCCAAGTATTGTCATCTTCCTGCAGCCATATCGGTCTACTAGCGCACTCATCACTGGTCCAGAAAGTAATGGTACGGCGATGAACAAGCTGCCGATCCAGGCTGTGGTCGCTTTACTGGCTTTAAATTCTTCCAGGAACTCAATGTAAAGTAGACCGAAAGAAAAGCTGATGCCATCAGCTATCATCGAAATTATGAATGAGGAAAATACGACCACCCATCCCCATTCGCCGTCAGGGATTTTCACTTTCTTTTCTTTTTCATTATCAATCTTTTTATCCTGAAGGACCTCGATTTTAACATGACATTTCAAAATGGATTTTTCTTTATTGCTATCCAAATCGGGGCTGGAGAATGAAGTGGTAGCAATGCTGGTGGAGTCCTCTTCACCTTTGCATATACCTGAAGTGGAATCAGAGAGCAGGGACTCTCGGACGGTTACATCTTTGTGCTCTTTGTTACGAGGAGTTCTGGTGCTTAAAGCTATGGGCTCCCATTCTTTGTCCATTACTAATAATACCGAAAGAATACTGACAGTAGAGAAAAGAGTTTTTTTTTCTAATTTATCTTAATCGGGGGTCTCTGGCGGAGTACCGGCTGGTTTCTCTAGCCACGCTATTGAGTTTGAGAGTGTTGGGCTTGTTTTGGCTGACCATGTAGTGTTTATAGGTCAGTGGAGATGATTTGACGTCACCCATACACGCTTGGTGTGGGTGAGTGGCGCTATTGTTGCGCCACAGCTTGATAGTTAATTATAACCCCGGGACCAATGCTGGACCGGTGAAGATGGTGTTTGCATCTGTAATAAATTAATCGATAAACTCGTAATATAAATAAGAGTTATTAACCTAGATTTAAGTTTAGAATTCATTGCAATGTTAATTCTGCAATTTGCTGAGGATGCAGTTAAATATGTAAGTGCCGAGGCAGATCTAAGTCCAACTTGCGAAGTGCCTACATATCTAAATTCTAGTCTGTCTTCTGCAATTTTAATTTTATGGTTATAGCTACCTAGACTACTTAAAGTAATATTTTACACCGTAATCATAAGAAACTTCGTGCCTTAGTAGGTACCTATAATTCATTTACATAAGCATATCTACCTATATTTCAAAGCTAAGAATACATAAAATTATGTCACACTCTCTAATATCATCTTTAGATTCTCATAACAATTTGGTAAATGTTAAGATCGTTCAAAGAAAATTATTTTTTGTTTTTCTATCTAGTGAAGCGAAAAATTATATGGTTTTAGAACAAAAACAAATGTAGCCGCCTAAACATCCAAAATCATTCATATTATCATCAATCAAAAAGGAGGTAGATACTTTTCAACGAGGACAACTTTTAAAATAAAATATTCTATCGAAGGCGCGGAAATACTAGCTCAATAAGGGGTAGGTACCTAAATATGTTATGAAAACAGCAAGGATTGTTAAATATACCTAAGTCTAAATATAACTTAAAAGGACAAAGAAGTTAGCTTTGTCTAATTTAAAGCCTAAAGTACCTATTCATCCATTTACTTAGTACCTACTTACTTGAAAACTTGAGTCACTTAATCTGTAACCTGAAATACGTAATCCTGAAAGGCACTGAAGGCACGAGCGGTCGCGAGTCGCGACAAACAGTCTCCGATTGTGAGAGAGCCTTCAGAATTCGATCGATATGGGGTGGCCAACTCGGCGCCACAACCATCCACTTTCATAAGACCTCCTAGAACACTTCCTATTCGAACAAACATCATACATTAATAACTTTTTCATTATCAATCTTTTTATCCTGAAGGACCTCGATTTTAACATGACATTTCAAAATGGATTTTTCTTTATTGCTATCCAAATCGGGGCTGGAGAATGAAGTGGTAGCAATGCTGGTGGAGTCCTCTTCACCTTTGCATATACCTGAAGTGGAATCAGAGAGCAGGGACTCTCGGACGGTTACATCTTTGTGCTCTTTGTTACGAGGAGTTCTGGTGCTTAAAGCTATGGGCTCCCATTCTTTGTCCATTACTAATAATACCGAAAGAATACTGACAGTAGAGAAAAGAGTTTTTTTTTCTAATTTATCTTAATCGGGGGTCTCTGGCGGAGTACCGGCTGGTTTCTCTAGCCACGCTATTGAGTTTGAGAGTGTTGGGCTTGTTTTGGCTGACCATGTAGTGTTTATAGGTCAGTGGAGATGATTTGACGTCACCCATACACGCTTGGTGTGGGTGAGTGGCGCTATTGTTGCGCCACAGCTTGATAGTTAATTATAACCCCGGGACCAATGCTGGACCGGTGAAGATGGTGTTTGCATCTGTAATAAATTAATCGATAAACTCGTAATATAAATAAGAGTTATTAACCTAGATTTAAGTTTAGAATTCATTGCAATGTTAATTCTGCAATTTGCTGAGGATGCAGTTAAATATGTAAGTGCCGAGGCAGATCTAAGTCCAACTTGCGAAGTGCCTACATATCTAAATTCTAGTCTGTCTTCTGCAATTTTAATTTTATGGTTATAGCTACCTAGACTACTTAAAGTAATATTTTACACCGTAATCATAAGAAACTTCGTGCCTTAGTAGGTACCTATAATTCATTTACATAAGCATATCTACCTATATTTCAAAGCTAAGAATACATAAAATTATGTCACACTCTCTAATATCATCTTTAGATTCTCATAACAATTTGGTAAATGTTAAGATCGTTCAAAGAAAATTATTTTTTGTTTTTCTATCTAGTGAAGCGAAAAATTATATGGTTTTAGAACAAAAACAAATGTAGCCGCCTAAACATCCAAAATCATTCATATTATCATCAATCAAAAAGGAGGTAGATACTTTTCAACGAGGACAACTTTTAAAATAAAATATTCTATCGAAGGCGCGGAAATACTAGCTCAATAAGGGGTAGGTACCTAAATATGTTATGAAAACAGCAAGGATTGTTAAATATACCTAAGTCTAAATATAACTTAAAAGGACAAAGAAGTTAGCTTTGTCTAATTTAAAGCCTAAAGTACCTATTCATCCATTTACTTAGTACCTACTTACTTGAAAACTTGAGTCACTTAATCTGTAACCTGAAATACGTAATCCTGAAAGGCACTGAAGGCACGAGCGGTCGCGACAAACAGTCTCCGATTGTGAGAGAGCCTTCAGAATTCGATCGATATGGGGTGGCCAACTCGGCGCCACAACCATCCACTTTCATAAGACCTCCTAGAACACTTCCTATTCGAACAAACATCATACAATTCACAGCTGACTCACGGCTCTTGATTAACTGGTCACGTCTAGCCGGCGAAACCTCCTGACGTAGGAAATACGTCATAAAAATGTTAGTGCGTATTATTTGACTATTTTATTGTTGAATGTGGGCAGTGGCGCTAGTGTCTATGTCTAAAAAAATCTAATGTATTTTCTATAGTTGAAGAACATGTAGTTCTATTTTTACTCACGGACTAGTAGTTAGTAAGTATTTATTTTGTTTATGAAGTTAATGAAGTCTTCACGATCTGAAAGCTCGTTTAGTTCGTTTAGTGCGCGTGCTTAGGAGTTTTAGTGTGAGCTACATATTTGCTAGTCTGTGTACTTAGGTATTAGTGGTAAGGCTTAGTAGATAGAAGTAACATAGAGAGGAAATAATAAGATTAATGATCATAATAATTATTATATTGGTATTAGAGATCATAAGTTAAGTACGCCTGAATAAATTAAACTAGCAATGATTTAAATTTAAATAAATAGCGACTACCCTTCCTAATAAATATGTAGGTACATACTAAGTGTATATTATTAAACTTTTAATACATATGTTTATTTACGACCTGCAATAAATATTTCAAGTTCTCATTTTAAATGACCTCAAAAAAGAGGTTATCAATTTTGTACGTTTGTACAATTTAATGTTATTGATACTGCAAAGAAATTATAATATGTATTTGTATAATACTTAAATCTTACAAAATTATAGTAGGTATATAATATACCTACTTTTACATAAATAGGTAATTATTTATTAAAGGTTTTCAACAAAATTGTACAAAATGTTTATCCTATTTCTACGATACAATTAATTGCTCAGATTCTCTGACTTTTATGTTTTATTGGACTAAATTCACAAACCACAAGAAACTTGTTCAAAATCGGTCGAGGAAGTAGTTTTCATGATATTTAAAAAAAAAAATGTGTGGAGCACTAATACCAGCGTGCGATTTAAAAACTAATTTAAGTTAAAATTACTTAAGAATAATACTTTATTCAAGTATAAGACAAAGTATAAGAAGACCTATCTATTTAAACTCATTCACACTAAAGTTGGTTTTCAAATTACAAATAAAAAAAATGAGCAAGCAATAACTAAAGAAACCTTTGTGGGACCAAAGTGTAAAAAACCATCAGCATTAACCTTCTGACTTCATTTTTTGCTGTATCATAAACGTAAATAAAAAGCTCAGCACATAAACTATGCACGCTCTCTAGGGGCCGCTTAATATTTCCTACTAAAAGTAAATGGTGAATCTCATAACAGTGTTTGCTATTTTTAAAAGGTTAGGCGCTGTGTAATATTTTAGGCATGCGTGCAAGGCTCAAGGGCAGTATAAATTATATTGAACCTATACGAAAAACCTATTTTTACTATTCATTTTATCGTAGGTTGCGATACCATAGATAATCGGTTGATGATTGAAACCTTTTTGAGTGAACCATAATATTATTAATCGCTTTGGCAAATGCGCATACTATGACGCGTCTCTAAGACGCTAATAAAAAAAAAAACAAAACATGTCAATATTGCCAGTAATCATAATGCGTCATAAATGGTAGTTTTTATAATTCTTGCTAAACATTAAATGTGTTTAATAGAATTTTATATTTGTTTTCAAAAGTTTTTTAGTAGAATTATTATGATATTTAAAAATAATGACTATCTGTTCGTTTGTGTCTGTACGAAACTAGCATCCATCATGATTATTATGGTAGAGATAACTCTTACAGCGTGTTTAGGGAAAGTTTTGTTGCCCATAATTCATATATATTTTAATATATTATCGAACGTTGTACCGAGAAAATAAGGTAAAAAATTTCTTAAAGTTCGAAAGTTATTAATTGATTCTGAGATTGACGTTTAATTTCCAGTAATGGTAGAATTTTTATTTGAGTTAGGGCAACATCGACACGTTCTTTTTCTCCGTAGGTTTACACGGACACGTGCGTTTTTAACGCCGAAATATAGAAAATAATCCAAAATGAGTGAAGGAACAGCGACTATTCGCACTCGCAAGTTCATGACCAACAGGTAAAAGTGTTGTTCTGCGAAAGTCATGTGAATCCGTGTCGTGATGGACGCTAAACCTCTGTCCTCGCCATGACAGGTTATGTGTGAACGTTTTGTTGGTTTTTAGATTGTTGGCGCGCAAGCAGATGGTCTGCGATGTGCTCCATCCAGGAAAGCCCACCGTCAGCAAGACGGAGATCAGGGAAAAGTTGGCGAAGATGTACAAAGTGACGCCCGATGTCGTGTTCGTGTTCGGTTTCAAGACGAACTTCGGCGGCGGCAAATCAACTGGTTTCGCTTTGATCTACGACACCTTGGACCTGGCTAAGAAGTTCGAGCCTAAGCACAGGTTGCAGCGTCACGGCTTGTACGAAAAGAAGAGGCCTACTCGCAAACAGCGCAAGGAACGCAAGAACAGAATGAAGAAGGTGCGTGGTACCAAGAAATCTAAAGTAGGCGCCGCCGCTAAGAAGTAATGTGAGGGTTAGGACTTTTAAGGTAATAAAATCCAAAAAAATACTAAGTTGTTTTTGTGCTTCATGAGCTAAATCCTATTTACATTGTAGTGAAGTGATTTTGAGGTTATGTTGTGAACCAAATACTATATAAGCTAAAAATCAATAAGTTAGTCTTATTAGAGTATTTAATATTCAAAATTTGCCGATATTTTTGTTATTCCATAGTGTAAAAAACAAGGGCATAATATTTTTTTCAATTTATTTATAGAATGTATGTAATGTTATGATCATCCCCTTTTAAAAATTTTCTGTCATATCCTTGTTTTTTATAGTTGGTACTATAAAATTATATTAAAATGATCTTGGGAACTACAGTGAGTGTAATCATAACGTAAATTGCCAGCACTCACATTATCTTTTAAGAGTACTCACAACATTAGCATAATGCCTATTTCTTACCTATTTAATTAGTTCCACAAGTACAGTTGTTTAACACAAGTTAACATTAAGAGTGATTGCACCGTGGGATGCTCTCTCGCTCGCACAATTTGATATATTTTGAAATCAAAATCCATAGAATTAACTTTTGAAAATTCCTAAGAGGAACAATTCAGTGTTATATTAAAAAATGGGAAGACGAATTCTATGAATTTATATTTCAAAATGTGTCAAATAGTGTGAGCGGGACGCTGCACTCTTAATAATAATTAATAACAAGGAATTAGTAAAACAGACATTATTATACAAATTATAAAATTTTATTCATAAAAATGAACACAGTACACAGTAATAGTGACAACCTATGAAAATAATACTTAAATATTGAACCTTCGGTGCAACAAAGGCACAATTGACATTTTTGCAACATTACAGGAACACCATTTAAAGATTTTGTTGCATTGCTCTTGCTTTGCTATTGCAAATTTGGTAAGATGTGGCCTTGTTCCACCGAAGGTGTGATATTATTCTAAAGTCAGGTACCTATACACCTAACATATGAACGGGCACTGCGTGGACAACTTGGAGAATGCCAACGGATGTGCAGAGAGAAAACTAAGCATGTACTGTCATATGTTAGTCTTCATTTGTTTGGTGTGAGCCCGGCATAGGACAAAGTCTGCAATATTGAGTCTAGGGATCAGCAGGCCTATTCACTTATCCATTAGGGAACAATTGTCAAAAATGTATGAAATGGCATATTATGTTGTATAATAAATTTAACCTGTAAGTCCCCGAGCAGCTTGATCGGAACTTTATTTTAAAGAAGCTAGAAATAATAGATGTCAATTTTTATTTGAACCGGAAGTGTTTCCTGGATCAAGGGGGTAATACAACTTTTCTTTATTTTTGACAATTCAGTTCCAAGTTCCATAGGATAAGTGAATAGAGCCCTGCAGGTATTATACAATAGACAAGAGCTCGTTGTCTGTTTGATATACAGGTTTAAAGTTCCACTGACAAATTATGTATTTGTAGCTTTTATGTAAAAGCTCCTACTGGCCTGTAAGCCTCTCACTTGAAAGTTATGACAAACTTCAAAATATAAATTTGTAGAATTAACTTCTTGAATTTTAAGAAAGAATACATGCTGATCCATCTTAAAGGACTGGAAATATGTTTGTATGCTATTCCTGTTCATTGAGCAATTTTTACATATTTAAACTACATAACAAGACATTAATACCAAGTATACGGAGTATCGTGTTTACCATGTATTACTTCCTTTTAAACCAACTTCAAAAAAGGAGAAAATTTTGATCTAATTTTTTTATCACAATATACAACAATTACTAATTGAATTAATGAATATAATTTTGTTTAAAACTTCTTATCCACAACGTAACTAACTGATGTAGGTTACATACATTCTTACAAACTTTCACATTTATAATATTAGATTAAAATCATTTTATCCTCGCTTATTGAAAGCAAGCTGGAAGAATATTTTAGTTCACTGTTGCTAAATAAAAAATCATATTCCAAATCGTCCTCTATAAGTTTCGTAGACTAGAGGACAGAATTGCTTGGCAAGTTTGATGTAAGGTGAGTCCTTGTATATCTTCATATCTTGGGTCTGATGATTCCAAATATGGAACATGTAAGTATTGTCATGCATTTCCAAGGTACCAGGCTCTAAGAAAAACTGAGGGTAGTCAGGACTCATGCCGTATATCAACTCGGGTGAGTATACTTCTAAACCTGAAATAAGAAAATTTTATTTACGAAAATAAAGGCATATATCGCACACCTAGTATAATACAGGGTCAACTCAAAAATTATTTTTACAGCAATTGCAATTTTATTCATACATGTTTAAGTTTGAAATTATAAAAAAATATTTTTTTGAGTTGGTGCTGTATTGATATGGGAGTGCGATATATGAACCTGGTTGATTAGGCAGATGAAAGAAGGATATTATTTATGTTAACAATTATAATATTAAATTGTCTAGGTAGACAATTCTTTGTATGCAGTAGTTAGGTAGGTACCTTATCATTACCTAGTATTCTTTTATCTGTGTCATTACATAGTATAAAACAAAGTCGCGTCTGTCTGTGCCTATGTAGGTATGCTTAAATCTTGAAAACTGCGAAACGGATTTTGATGAGGTTTTTTTAATAGGTAGAGTGATTCAAGAGAAAGGTTTATAAAGTGTATATACATGCATAATATAGTAGTGGAACACTGGGCGCAACGAAGTACGTGCGGGTCAACTAGTTTTAAATATCGCGCCTTTTTCAAAATTTTTGTATTTTTTTGTAAAAGAATGAAAAGTTGTAGTAATACCTAAACATTCTTTAGCATTCATAGCCGCTACATTGGTGCTGTAACATATTTTTTTCATAACGTTCGTGATGAGTTGCGGCCCGTTCTGACCCCACACGTCTCCACGGTAACTCTTCGCCAGCGTCCTGGAATTATAAGGTAGGTATTTTATAATATTTAATCTTATAGATTACTAGCTTACCCGGCAAACGTTGTTTTGCCATATAAATAAATTATAAATAAATAAATAATAAATTATAAATAAATAATAATAAATAAAAAATATAAATAAATAATAATTTAATAATAAATAACTAATTAAATGACGATTGATCAGTTTTCGACCGGAGAGGAAAAATAATTAAATTACTAAAATGGCTATTAAAAAATAAGTGTTGATCGTAGAAAGGTGAAAATTGAGGATTGTATGTATTTTTGTATGTTGTATCAAAAAAAAATAGAAATTAAAAATTTTGTTTAAAAATAAAAAAAAAAATTAGGGGTGGACTACCCCTAACATTTAAGTTGATGAAAAATAGATGTTGGCCGATTCTCATAGATTTTAATAATAAATAACTAATTAAATGACGATTGATCAGTTTTCGACCGGAGAGGAAAAATGATTAAATTACTAAAATGGCTATTAAAAAATAAGGGTTGATCGTAGAAGGGTGAAAATTGACGATTGTATGTATTTTTGTATGTTGTATCAAAAAAAAATAGAAATTAAAAAAAATTTCAAAAAAAAAAATATTTAGGGGTGGACTACCCCTAACATTTAAGTTGATGAAAAATAGATTTTGGCCGATTCTCATAGATTTTAATAATAAATAACTAATTAAATGACGATTGATCAGTTTTCGACCGGAGAGGAAAAATGATTAAATTACTAAAATGGCTATTAAAAAATAAGGGTTGATCGTAGAAGGGTGAAAATTGATGATTGTATGTATTTTTGTATGTTGTATCATAAAAAAATAGAAATTAAAAAATTTGGCTAAAAAATAAAAAATAAAAATTAGGGGTGGACTACCCCTAGCATTTAGGGGGATGAAAAATAGATGTTGGTCGATTCTCATAGATACCGGATAAGCACAAAAAATTTCATCAAAATCGGTCAAGCCGTTTCGGAGGAGTATGGCAACGAAAACTGTGACACGAGAATTTTATATATTAGATATTATCATCATCTCAGCCATAGGACGTCCACTGCTGAACATAGGCCTCCCTTTTGGACCTCCAGTCATACCGGTTGAAAGCGACCTAAGTACATCCAGCGTCTTACGGCGACCTTTATAAGTTATATGGATAGTAAGTAAGTAGTAGATGATATAAATAGTAGATGATGATGGTAGTAGATAGTAGATGATATGTAGGCTGGAAAATTTCATTGATGAGGTTGTTTTAGTTGGACATGTAATGCGTTGCGCTGCGGTGCAGTAGGTACGCCGTGGTTTGCGGGTCATTTTCAAAAAAATTGTACATTCATTTTTGTGGTTGTCCCATTACTTGAGCTGTAATTATAATTAATATTTGTAAAGTCTAAGTAGAATTAGTACAAAAAATATAATTATCGGTATTTTTTAAAGTATTTTATGTATTATTTTCATAAATAACACAGGTAACAAAAAAGATATTAAAATGTTTTAGTAGCAAAGCATTAAAAATTACAATGTCCCACACTACAAGTTACGCAATAAAACTTTTAAATCTCAGATTTTATCAAATATATGTTTATTATGTTTATTTTTTCGGAAAATAGAGATATTATTGCTTTAGTTTAAAATAACGCTATATTTTTAAATTCATTATTATTATATTTAATAAATAAATTTAATCGAGGACGTAATTCATGAAATGTGGAAAATTCCATTCCGAAACCACCTTTTTAGATATATATATTTATAAGTTTACCAAATTTAATGCTTATATATCAAGAGCAATATTAAGTCTATCACTCAAACAGCGGCAATATTCGATTAGTTCATTTGGATGGCGATTGCAACAGCAAAACAGTGAAAGTGACCAATGGTCCATTTTTGATTTTCCGAAACCGAAACCAAAAAGAAAGCTAAGGAAAATAGTAAATTTTCTACAAAATGTATTGATGAATTCTATAAATATCATGGAATCGTGTATAATATTCAATTTTTAATATATACTACATTAATATATTTTTAACGAATTAATGTTGTTGAGATCTCGGTATCCGTTACTTCTTTTCCGAAACCAAAACACAGGTAACGTAGAAGTGGAAGTAAAAAAAATCGGAATGGAATCATAAAGCTTAATGCATACTGTACATTTTGGCAAAAGTGAGTGACATAAAGATGGCACCACTCGAATGTTCTTTAATAACAAATGAGTTTTTTGACAAAATTACATTTTGATAATTTTATACTTACTTTCAGTTTCCCCATGAACGCGTAGAGGTATTAAATTGAAATTCATATCAAATACTCGAATCTATAATATCCTTAAACTGGAATAAAATCAAATTTCTATGTCCACAAAATCAAAAGAAACAGCAATTTTTAGCCACACATTTTCATACTCGCAACTACTTGCAAGGGAATCAAAATCTATAGGGTACACTCCGTTGAGCTTAGAATTTTGAAATTTGGTATACCTACGGGCTGATACGGAACCCTCGGTGCTCGAATCCGACTCGTACTTGAATGGTTTTTATTATTTAATTCGAGACTGCCATTCCGAGCAACTGAACCAATCAACTAGTTGGTCAGAATGGACTCGATTAATCAATTTGTTCCAATCGGACCAACCAGTTGATCGGATATTTTATTTATAACAAAAAAAATCCGTTCGGACCAACTGAAATTGTTAATCAAAACGGATCTACTGTATTCTTTCTCAACTAAACAACTATTTAGTTGGTCCATAAGATATATTTTTAAACACATAATATATCAAACTTGAAATACCAATATCGCGGAAAGTACTCGTCCTAGGCTAAGCATTACAGATGACAGCTGTCGAACTTGATATGTCAATATCTCGGAAATTACTCGTCCTAGAGTGACACTGTCATGGAAGAAATTAAAGATCTTGAGGAAATCTACATTTCAGATGACAGCTGTCAAACTTAAAATGTCAATATCTCGGAATGTACTCGTCCTAGAGTGACGCTGTCGTGGAAGAAATGAAAGGTCTTGAGAAGATCTTCTTTTCAGATGACAGCTGTCAGACTTAAAATGTCAATATCTCGGAATGTACTCGTCCTAGAGTGACACTGTCATGGAAGAAATAAAATATCATGTAGAGATCTTCTTTTCAGATGACAGCTGTCAAACTTAAAAGGTCAATAACTCGAAAAGTAATCGTCCTGGAGTGACGCTGTCGTGGAAGAAATGAAAGGTCTTAAGGAAATCTTCAAATCAGATGACAGGTGTCAAACTTAAAATGTCAATATCTCTGAATGTTCTCGTCCTAGGGTGACGCTATCATGGAAGAAACTCGAGGAGATCTTCATTTCAAATGACAGCTGTCATCGGGACCGAGATCAGCCTAAGACCAGCGCTTTCCGAAATTGACAGCTGTCATCTGAAAAGAAGATCTCCTCAAGACCTTCCATTTCTTCCATGACAGCGTCACTCTAGGACGAGAACATTCCGAGATATTGACATTTTAAGTTTGAGAGCTGTCAACTGATTTGAAGATTTCTTTAAGACCTTTCATTTCTTCCATGATAGCGTCACTCCAGGACGATTACTTTTCGAGATATTGACATTTTAAGTCTGACAGCTGTCATCTGAAAAGAAGATCTCCTCAAGACCTTTCATTTCTTCCATGACAGCGTCACTCTAGAACGAGAACATTCCGAGATATTGACATTTTAAGTTTGACAGCTGTCAACTGATTTGAAGATTTCTTTAAGACCTTTCATTTCTTCCATGATAGCGTCACTCCAGGACGATAACTTTTCGAGATATTGACATTTTAAGTCTGACAGCTGTCATCTGAAAAGAAGATCTCCTCAAGACCTTTCATTTCTTCCATGACAGCGTCACTCTAGAACGAGAACATTCCGAGATATTGACATTTTAAGTTTGACAGCTGTCATCTGATTTGAAGATTTCCTTAAGACCTTTCATTTCTTCCATGACAGCGTCACTCCAGGACGATTACTTTTCGAGATATTGACATTTTAAGTCTGACAGCTGTCATCTGAAAAAAAGATCTCCTCAAGACCTTTCATTTCTTCCATGACAGCGTCACTCTAGGATGATAACTTTTCGACATATTGACATTTTAAGGTTGACAGCTGTCTTCTGTCATGTATGTACGCTTTGGTTATATTTAGTCATTTTAAATGGTTTTTAACACCGTTGCCTACAAAAAATCCAATTGAAGTTAAGCATAGTTTTAAAATGTTGTATTACTGACATAAACCGAAACAGCCATCAAAATAAAAACCCTTCTATTAACAAAACATAGAATATTTTGGATATATTGCCGACCGGCAATATATCCAAAATATTCTATGTTTTGCATGTAAGAAAAATATAGCTTTCAGGTCTGTTTATTTAGCAAAATGGTTTTTGTTACATTAAATTGGTTTTTGTTACATACGTGCAATGAAGGCAATAATAGTTATGATTTGAATTTTTTTTTATTTTGAAAATGTTTTGGTGAAGATATTATTGATTGTAATAATTAAATTCATTGCTTGATGATTTTTACTGTTAGTATGTCTTAGGCTTAAGAAATCTTTTCCATTACCAATGCACTCCGTTCCGTAACTGTCCCATTTATAATTTTGTCTAAGTTTTAATAATTAACGAAGTGCTATGTGATTTTTATGGTGCGTTTATTTTTATGGTTTAATATTTTTGGTCTCTCAATAATAATTGAGTTATATAGCTCTTAAGTGCTGCAATAATAAAAAAAAAGTAAATTTATTCCTCATTTTTATCCAAAGAGTAACGTAATGGAAACTTAATATACGATTCCTTGAGTTTGTTAAGTTGATTTTATTTTCCTATATATTATTTATGAACTTTAAGGTACATTACACCGATTGAACAACTTTTTATTGCAAAACTTGCTTTATTTATATGATTTATCAACATTAGTAAAAAGTTTCGGAGTGGAATATATTGTGATACCTGAGTGTAGTAAAATCTTAATATTTCTGTAAATGAATTAAATTTATTCATTTTAATACCAATTTCTAATAATTCAATGACTAATTAATATATATTGGCCACAATAAATGCTTTGCCACGATCTTACATATTTTCATCAATTTTTCCGCAGTGTACAGTTTTTTTGAAAATGACCCTTGCGCCAGACTTATAACGATTTTTTTTATTTAGAAAAAAATAAACTATACGCGTCTACTGTTTTACCTCTCCGGCTTGTGCGTCGGTGAACCCCCACTTAATCCTGCGGTTTAATAAAATATGCTAAATATTAAAACCAAACAGTTGCATGTAATTTAGAAATATAAAGAAAGGGTTATTTTTAGGGTTCCGTACCTCAAAAGGAAAAAACGGAACCCTTATAGGATCACTTTGTTGTCCGTCCGTCCGTCCGTCCGTCTGTCCGTCTGTCTGTCAAGACCCTTTTTCTCAGAAACGCGTGGAGGTAACATGTTGAAATTTATAGGAAATACTAAGGTCCATTGCTTCTTAGAGCTGTGAAAAATTCAAACTTCTAGGCCAACGCAATCAAAAGATATAGTCGAATATGTCGCAAATTTCAGCAAATTTTCGACATTACCAAATAAATCAAAACCTACGGGGCACTTCCCGTGAACTCAGAATCTTGAAATTTGGCACGAAGCAACTCCTAAGAGCACAGATAATGGAAAAATTGAGAAAACCATAAATTTTTAATATCATCATATGAAAAAAATATTTTGAATAATTTCATACTTACTACCCTTTTTCTCATGGACGCGTGCAGGTATTAAACTGAAATTCATATCAAATACTAAGGCCTATAATACCTTTAAACTGTAATAAAATCAAACCTCTATCTCAACGCATTCAAAAGAAACAGCAATTTTAGCCGAAATTTTAAACACGCAACTACTCTCAAATAACCAAAACCTACAGGGTACTTGTCGTGAACGTAGAATCTTGAAATTTGGTAAAAAGCTATTCCTTAGTGCACAGATAAAGGAAAAATTCCGAAAATTGTACATTTTTAGTTACATCATATAAAAAAATATTTTTAATAATTTCATACTTACTACCTTATTTCTCATGAACGCGTGCAGGTATTAAACTGAAACTCATATCAAATACTAAGGCCTATAATACCTTTAAACTGTAATAAAATCAAACCTCTATCTCAACGTATTCAAAAGTAACAGCAATTTTAGCCGAAATTTTAAACACGCAACTACTCTCAAAAAACCAAAACCTACAGGGTACTTGCCGTGAACGTAGAATCTTGAAATTTGGTAAAAAGCAATTCCTTAGAGCACAGATAAAGGAAAAATTCCGAAAATTGTACATTTTTAGTTACATCATATAAAAAAATATTTTTAATAATTTCATACTTACTACCTTATTTCTCATGAACGCGTGCAGGTATTAAACTGAAATTCATATCAAATACTAAGGTCTATAATACCTTTAAATTGTAATAAAATCAAACCTCTATCTCAACGCATTCAAAAGAAACAGCAATTTTAGCCGTATTTTTTAACTCGCGACTACTCTCAAGGGAATCAAAACTTACAGGGTACTTGCCGTTAACTCAGAATCTTGAAATTTAGTTCGCAGCAACGTCTTAAATCACAGGCACAGGAAAAACAAAAATATTTTTAATAATTTTGTATTTATTATCCCTTTCCTCAAGAACGCGTACAGGTATTAAATTGAAATTCATACCAAATACTCAGCTTTATAATAACTTTAAGCTGTAAAAAATCAAACATCTATGTCAACGAAATCAAAAGAAACAGCAATTATAGCCGCATATTTTCAAACTCGCAAGTACTCGCAAGGGAATCAAAACCTACGGTATATAATATTATACCCACTTTTCCTTAGGGTTCCGTAGAATACCGTAGGTTTATACGGAACCCTCGGTGCTCGAGTCCTACTCGTACTTGACCGTTTTATTCTTTTTTTTTTACATTTTTGGAACTGATATTACTTAAATATCTAATAATATGTAAGTAAAAGCGGTTTGTCTCACCTGACCGCTGTATCAGCTACAAATGTACCAATTCGATCCCTATAGAAAGAGAGTGCCGCCGAACCAATCACATCATTGTTTTCCCTCGCCACCCAACTCTTCTTCAGCCCATCCAGAGGCTTTACTACCACCATATCCAAGTCCAAATACGTCCCTCCCCACTTATACAAAGTTAAAAATCTAAGTATATCTGATGTATGAGATATGGGCCACTTTGTCCGATTTAACGCGCCTCCACTTAACAACTCATCTAAAGGAGTTCCTTTAGCGTAATCTAGAATATGCACTCGCGAAAAATACACGTTCTTTAACATTTTAAGCAGTTCTATATTAACATCTCCTAAGCTCAACTTGTTGACCGGAGCTGAGAATAAGACGTGGATTTCCCAGTTAGGATGGGCTCGAGCAGCTGACTCCACGGAGCAAGCTTGCCGAGAATTCAGCCGTCCGCTGCAAGACGTCTCATGAAAAAATATCGAGTTCGAAGACGGGAAGAAACGCTGGTCTAAAGTTGGTAACGCATCACCTTCCCGCGAATAATGACACGACACATCCTCCTTATCCCCAAAGTTTATAAAATAAAGGTCTGGAGAATAATCAGAGTTTAAAATCAACACGAATAACAAAATTATGCAGACAACAACACTCGTGATTAAAATCTTTCGCCGTCTAACTTTCCGCGTCAAGTTATATTCGTGGTAAAACATCGTACGTCCGCTCTGACGCTGCGTGAGGCACTGAATGCCGAATGTATTAATCGATAGATAATACTAGATACACAGGAAATCGATAAAACCGATAATATAACAAACATTTTTCCTTTCTCAGAAGGTGACGAATTTTTTGTTTGACTGGGCAACGCAATCCCGCAATATATTTACACTGGAGTTATCTAAAATCAAAACAGTAGATAACTACATCTACCTTCAATGTTTCAATATTATCTAATTGTTAAATAGGTACCTACAACATTAACAATAATGTATATTCAAATTTACATGTATTTTGCATTAGATCACAAGTAAATTAAAATCAATACTATCATAAATCATAACAACTTTTAATCAGTAAACAAAAACTTTACATTAGTAATTAACTAGAACATCCTTAATTACTTAAAAAATCGTATAAAAATATATCTATACATTATATATTTATCGATTAAAATATGACCCGTTTTATACTGTACCTACAAACTATTATTACTAGAGATGCAACCGAATATTCGGTTACTATCCGGTATCCGGCTTATCCGGCCCTTTTTTACTATCCGGCCGGATACCGGATAGTAATGAACTATCCGGCCGGATACCGGATAGTAAACTTGGTAGATTTTATAAATGGAATCTAAATAAAGATACAGTTGTAATTGAAGCTTTTTATTATTTTAAACAACTTTAACTTTTTATAATAAATCGATTATTTAAAGTAACTTGGTGATAATACTGATAGTTAAATAATGTACTTATTTGTAACTAGTAATAGTAATATCAATTAATTTAATATTGGAAATCCACCAAAGGTAAATTATGATGTATAAAAACAACATTTTCAGCATTTTTAGGAAGCAAACGATTTCTCTTGTTTTTATAATATATAAGCCCAGCCTCTGAAAACAGTCTCTCGCTGTACACACTGCTACATGGGGAAGAGAGATATATTTGGGCGGCGTGGCGGTACGCGACACGCACCTACGAAACTCAAAATGTAGTTATCACACCGCCGGCCGAATATTCGTCGGCCGGATACCGAATATTCGGCTGGTGGTCAGGCCGAATATCCGGTATCCGGTATCCGGCCAAACAACTATTCGTTGCATCTCTAATTATTACCCATAGTGATAACAATCATAATTATTATGATTATTATTTATTTTACCTTGTATATGTATAGAATTATTTTTGCTTATCTTATGTACCAGCTTCACCACCAAGCCATGCATGTAATTATATAGGTAGTATTATATATCTCCATGCAAGGTTGTCTGGAAGACATTGCTTTTAGCGATAAGACCGCCAACTGTGTGTTTTAGTTTTAAGATTCTCTGTATATTTGTGGTGTTACAATAAAGGGTTTTCTATTCTATAAATACCTATATCCACGTCAGCAGTAACTGTGTGTCGATAATGCGCTTTGCAGACTGAGCAACTATTGCACCAGCTGAGCCTGGTAATTTTATTGCAACTTACTGGTAACTAGCTTTTTCGTATTATTTCTATCTTATTATATCTATTACGGCTAAAGTCCGAAGTGCGACTACAGCCTGCGAAGAGCCTTAGGTATTGACATTATTTGATTACAAAGTAATCAGAGGAAACGCTCATAAGCTTATTTCATAAGAGCACTTCCGCTCTACCTCCGGTCCGAATCCGTCATGAGTCATGACGTTTTTGTATAAATACTAGGTACTAAGGCTTTGGTCCATCAATAATATTATCAATCCGATGACGAAAAGAAATCGGATAACTTTAGACTGTAGAGCATAAACTACTATAAAAATGTGCTTGTCTAAAGATACGAGGGATCGACGGATTCGGATAAAAATACCTACCTTGTGCTGCAGCGCTTTCGAACTCCGTTCAATTACAATTAACAATCCGATGACGGATAGAAATAGGATAAATGTAGTGCGTAAACTACTTACCAAATAAAAAACAATGCTACTTAAATAGATACTATATACTACAAAACATTATAATTTATTAATCGTTATTTATTTTACATATATTTTTAAACACTTACAAAAATACATGATCACCAAAAAGATAAAAAAATGAATCAAAAAGACCTAGCCTGGTAGAAAATGCTATTGTAGCATCAAATTATTCCTAGTGTTCTGCTGATTAATAAATAAAAATGCTTTACTTAAATACTAATTAATTATAATGATTACAAACAAGTAGATAACAATTATATCTGAGTATATAACGCTTTAAATTACACGTTATTTTTATTGTTTAGATGTCTTACTTAGATTATAACAATTCTATCTATAGTATCAAATATCTACAGATAGGTGTAATGCTAAA
The DNA here is from genome assembly GCA_947507615.1 of Hemithea aestivaria. Taxonomy (NCBI): domain Eukaryota; kingdom Metazoa; phylum Arthropoda; class Insecta; order Lepidoptera; family Geometridae; genus Hemithea; species Hemithea aestivaria. The sequence goes on along the minus strand of OX382329.1, from coordinate 15,957,105 downwards.
TGTATAAAAACTACCTATCTATTCCTATTATGTTCATAACTGACATAATAAGTAAATTTAGGAATGTGAGAAAACCTTGGTCACGAAACAGTAAAAAATAGTTCAGGAGCTTTTAATGGATATATAACACCAAAGCTTGAGTATGGGATAGATTAATTAAAAACCAGCACTGCTCAGTGATTTCAGTGCAGCACAAAGCTGAGTTTACCCCAATTGCCAGTAAAATGTGCCTGCAAAATGTGGAATGAGCTTCCGACTGTGGTATTTCCATTGAGCTTCAACATGGGACTCTTCAAAAGGCAAGTGAACAGAATCTTGAAAGGGCAACGTACCAGCGGTACCCCCGGTATTGCAGGTATCCATAGACCAGCGTAGGTTCTTTTTTAAACCATATGCTGGGCTGGGGTCTTAATGTGGCAAATGTACTGTTGTGTGTGTTCTATGTATTTATACTACAATTATAATTATTGAAATTTGCCGTAAATAAAACTTTTTTCTTTCTTTCATAGCCCACGGTAGCCATTTACCATCAGGTGAGCCGTCTGCTTGTTTGCCACATATTATTTCTTGATTTATTTTTACTGTCAAAAAAATGTTTTATATCTTTCTTTAAATGTTTTTAACTTATGTCAAAACACTCCATTGTTTTACACGTTTTTACTTAATTATTCACTCAAATGAGGGTATTTCGCCAAAATCTTCCGGATGGTTTCTATGGACAGTGGGGCAGTAACTTTTAGCTAAATTAGCATATCTCGAGTCAGGTGTAACGGGAGTATTATGTGTCACTCGGTTCCAAACATGGTATATGTATGCACTAGGGAAGTTTAGCACTCCTGGGTTGAAATAGTAGTCTGCGTTCTGCCATTTTATTGGGTAGAATAGTTTAGGGCCGTATACTTCGAAGCCTGGAAAGAAAGACACATAATTACAATTGTAACTATCTGCTAGATGTATCAGGCTCTTAAGAGCTTATAAATTGAGTAACGCTCTCTCGCTCGCACTATTCGAAAAAATTAGAAATATAAATTCATAGAATTAGGTAATTTAGTGAAAATTCCTCAAGATCAGCCCTGCATAATATTGCACACATTTGAAAAGTGTTTTCATTTAATAGCATGATTTTCTTAATTGTTATAAGACTGACAACATTTTATTTTTTTCGGTTAAAGTTTAAAGTGATTGTGTCCAGCTGTGAGCTAGTTTACATTATGCATAATGTTTAGTGAGCTAATTAAAAGAGCGCAATTTTGAAATGCACGATGATGCATTTTCATTCAATAAAACCAGGAAAGCAAAATTCTAGAATTGGTCAAGAAAAAGACAAGAAGAACAATTTAGTTTTAAGTTATCCTTTGTTATCAGTAAAATTTAATACAGCTCCTTTAGCATAGTAAGACATTGACATAAAGACTAGCAACTCCCGTCCCACTATCAAGACTAAACTGACAAAATATCAAGACGCTACTCTTGCTACTCGCGCTGTCATTGCATACAATTTGTAGCTACTCCGAATGTCATTGTGCTCTTACAAACGTCAATTACTCTTGACAGTGGGGCGGGAGTTGCTATATTATGTCAACGTCGAAATGTGCTACGACGGCAAGGGTAAATAGATACATACATGCTTTAAAAGCACGAGGAGAACTTTTAGTTAGCTTTTAAAATACGCTTGTCTATTGGTGTAACGTAATACCTGCACATCTCGCAGGATTCATCTGGAGCACGTCTTCAGTGGCGCACAACTCCTGCAGCACGCGCGTGATCACGCCCGGACCGTTGTATCCCCAGATGTCGCCACGGAAATTGGTTGCTATTTCCCTATAACAATATTATATTAGATGTTATAAAATAACATCTGACTGGTTACCACTCTATCGCAAAAGGCGCCGCGGTAGACCCAAAAATAGATGGCGAGACGACATGGAAAGATAACCTCAAGGAATAGTATCTAATAGCTCAAGATAGAGAAAAGTGGAAGGAGGTCTTAGCCCTGCAGTGGGATACCACATGCTCATAATAATAATAATAAATTAATTATTATCTTAACGATGGCATCGTATACCCTCGATATGAGGGTATGATGATTTTTTCTCGGTGTCAACAAAACAAAAGGAAGAGATTTATCCCTTATTCTAGGTTTAGTTTACTTAACATCTACATCCGCATCTTCGCTTAAACCGTGGCTAACCTTAAATGAATAAAATCCGAATTTGGAGACATCTTCACGGATTCGGATCGAATTACGAAAGATGGTTAGATACAAAATAAGGATAGTCGAGGACCGGGTTCAGTAGCACACATTGGGAAAGCCAATAAGAAAGTTTTTTTTTGTAATAAACTAATTCCAATAAATTATAATTCTTGGTAGCCAAACAATTGATTTCCGCCCCAGGCTATAGCCTGCTACGCCCCTCTAGACGGCATGTCGAGTCATATAATAATGAAACATAATTACTCAGGTATCTAATATCTATCGATCGACGAATCGAAGTACGGCTTACTTTTCTACTTAGTTGCAATTGCAATTTCATTCAATGTCAACGCAGTGCTTTCAACTCAGTAACTGTCTCTAATTACGCCGAGCAATCATTATGGGGCATTTTCACACTAAATATTTATTTATTTATTTTTCTTCGAATTCCGCCTGCAATCAGATTGGGCTAGACATCTTTGCTGAATGCGGATAAACGCTGGGCTAAGTCACATACCGATTGGGACCAAATAATCGGAAACGGCATCGCGAATCGCGGGTGATCCAGAAAAGATGGCGGGTCTTCGACAAACACCACAAGGAATGGTACATAATAGATATAATTAATAGCACTAGATAGAAAAGAATGGAGAGGGGAGGGAGGCCTTTACCCAGCAATGGGGAATAAAGCTCTTATATAATAATTATTTATTGATTTCGCCTGCCCGGCTTCGTCACTAAAGTTATCTTGGGTATGCATTTAAGCTTGGATTATTTTCTTACTATATATATGTCAGCTAAGCTGCATTAGAGATTTGGGGGCTTTACCTAACATCTCAATCTAAGTTAATCCCATAAACCGAATGAGCTAGATGCAATAGACGCCTTTTATAGGATCACGGTAGTGATTATAATAGAGTGATTTCTTACTTAAAAATGCAGTCATTTTTTCCTATTACGTAATTATACCAAGACAATTTTTTTTTTATTTCAGTTTTAGATATGTAAATAACTCTTTATTGAAACACAACTATGTAGGTACAAAAAACATAAAATTTAATAAGTAGGTACACCGTATACTAGGGTGTCCCAGCCTATAAGGGCGAAATTTTTTTTTTCGATTTTAAATACGCATACCCTCTATATTTTTTCTAATTGACCCTAATAACCAAAATCCATACATATAATAAGAATGGAAATTTCTCCCCATTCATTGTGATCCTTTACTAAGGTGAACTGTGAAAATACGCATATGAACAAAACGACGCGAAAAAGTCGCTTGCGCGATCTAGATCGTAAAACATTTTGTCAATTTTTCCTAGGGAAACGTAAAATAAAATAATAAAATAAATAATAATCATTTATATCGGACACATCGCCCCTAATTTACATCAAAATTTCGAAGTAAAAGTAATAGAATATAAAGTAAATTCAATTCAAAAAAATCAAAAAGCAAAAAGTGCGACAAACTAAAAATACGCCATCTATCGATGTGGCCATAAACGAAAATTTACCAGAGTAGTTTTATTAGGCTTAATTTGTAAAAAGGTTATTACTTATGTGTGATAAAACGGCACAACCGAATTGTATGCAGTTTTCGCTAAAACGTTGCAAATTTCTCTAATTTGTAAATAGTATTGGTTTTATTTAAATCGGTTTTTAAATAAAAGAGTTATATCTATCTAAAGATTTACTTATCTATTATATAAAATCGTTCGTACACTTTTGTTCTATCAACGCACAGCCCAAACGGCTGGACGGATTGAGCTGAAATTTGGACAGCGTATTCGTAACAAGATTTCATCGAGCAATAAGAAGCGATTTTTTAAAATTCCCTCAGGAACAGGAATTATTCCCGAAAAACGAATGTATGCAAATCCGTAACCGCTGAACCGATTAAGCCGAAATTTTGTAAAACGATAGTTGGGATTGTGATTAGAAACATCAAATAGTTTTTTGTCAGAAATTTACTTTTAAGGGGGGTAAAGGGGGGTCGAAGTTTGTATGGAAAATTTAGAACCGCTGACCCTATTGAGCTGAAATTTGATACAGAGATAGATTGAGTCCTAAAAAATTGAATGGTATACTTTTTATTCCAAAAATCAACCTCTAAGGCGGGATAAAGGAGGTCAAAGTTAGAATAGGAAATCGGTAACCGCTTCTTTGTTTAAGCTGAAATTTAAACCAGCGTGTTCTTTAGGTAACGAAGGCGACGTATAAAAAGGGATTTTTGCAAAATTCTTCCGGGAACGGGAATTATTCCCGAAAAACGTTTGTATGCAAATCCGTAACCGCTGAACCGATTAAGCTGAAATTTTGTAAAACGATTGTTTAGATTGTGTTTAGGAACATTAATTTTTTTTTTTGACGAAAATTAACATTTAAGGGGGGGTAAAGGGGGGTCGAAATTTGTATGGAAAATTTAAAACCGCTGACCCTATTGAGCTGAAATTTGGTACAGAGGTAGATTAAGTCCTAAAAAATTGTATGGTATACTTTTTATTCCAAAAATCAACCTCTAAGGCGGGATAAAGGAGGTCAAAGTTAGAATAGGAAATCGGTAACCGCTTCTTTGTTTAAGCTGAAATTTAAACCAGCGTGTTCTTTAGGTAACGAAGGCGACCTATAAAAAGGGATTTTTGCAAAATTCCTCCGGGAACGGGAATTATTCCCGAAAAATGTTTGTATGCAAATCCGTAACCGCTGAACCGATTGAGCTGAAATTTTGTAAAACGTTTGTTTAGATCGTGTTTAGGAACATTAATTTTTTTTTGACGAAAATTAACTTTTAAGGGGGGGTAAAGGGGGGTCGAAATTTGTATGGAAAATTTAAAACCGCTGACCCCATTGAGCTGAAATTTGGTACAGTGGGAGATTGAGTCCTAAAAAATGATATGGGATACTTTTTATCCCAGAAATCAACCTTGAAGGGGGAAGAGGGGGGGGGGGTAGAAGTTTGAGTAGAAAATCAGTAACCGGCCATCTTTTAAAGCTCAAATTTGAACAGCGTATTTTTTATGTAACGTAGATGACCGATAAAAAGGGATTTTGCAAAATTTCCACGGGAACGGGAATTAATTCTAAAAAACGTTTGTATCCAAATCTGTAACCGCTGAACTGATTGAGCTGATATTTTGTAAAACGATTGTCTGAAGTGTGTTTAGGAACATTGAATAGTTTTTATGTCAGAAATTAACTTTTAAGGGGGGTAAAGGGGGGGTCAAAGTTTGTATGGGAAATTTAGAACCGCTGACCCTATTGAGCTTAAATTTGGTACAGCGGTAGATCTAATCCTAAAAAATGATATGCAATACTTTTTTCCCAGAAATCAACTTTTAAGGGAAAAAAGGGGGGTGCAAGTTTGTGTAAAAAATCGTTAGCCGCTTCTTTGTTTTTGCTGAAATTTGGACAGCGTGTTCTTAGTTACATAAACTAAGACGACCGATAAAAAGGGATTTTGTGAAATTCTTACAGGAACGGGAATTATTCCCAAAAAACTTTTGTGTGCAAATCCGTAACCGCTAAACCAATTAAGCTGAAATTTTGTAAAATGATGGTTTGAGTTTTGTTAAGGAAATTTTTAATAGTTTTTATATCAGAAATTAACTTATAAGGGGGGGTCAAAGTTTGTATGGGAAATTTAGAACCGCTGCGCTGACCCTATTCAGCTTAAATTAATTTAGTGCAGAGGTTGATTGAGTCCTAAAAAATGGGATACTTTTTATCCCAGAAATCTACATTAAAGAGGAGGAAAGGGGGGGGGGGTGCAAGTTTGCGTAAGAAATGTTAACCGCTTCTTTATTTGAGCTGAAATTTGGATAGCGTGTTTTTAGGTGGTTTTGGCGACTCACGAGAAGGGCTTTTGCTAAATTCCCACTGGAACGGGATTTATTTACAAAAAACAATTGTATGCAAATCCGTAACAACTAAACCGATTGAATCGAAATTTTGTAAAATCATGGTTTGAGTTGTGTTTAGGAACATTAAATATTTATTTTGACAGAAATTAATGGGAAATTTAGAACCGCTGACCCTATTGCGCTTAAATTTGATACAAAGGTAGATTAAGTCTTAAAAAAAGATATGGGATACTTTTTATCCCAGAAATCAACCTTTGAGGGGAGGAAAGAGGGATCCAGTTTGTGTAGGAAAGGTAACCGCTTCTTCGTTTTAGCTAAAATTTGGACAACGTATTCTTTATGTAACGTAGGCGACCGATAAGAAGGGATTTTGTGAAATTCTCACCAGGAATTTTTTCACAAAAACGTTTGCATGGAAATTAGTAACCGCTGAACCGAAAATGAGCTGATATTTTGTTAAGTTCTGTTAATGAATAGTTTTTTTATGTCAGAAATTAACTTTAAGGAGACTAAGTATTAAAGGAGGGGGAAGGAGGATCAGAGATTTAATGGGAATTCAGGAACCATGGAATTGATTTGAGTCGCGGGAAGGATGGTGTGAGAAATTAGTAACGAATAATAATTTAGCTGAGGTACATTACAGTAGAGATAAGTTAAAGAGTTACCGGGAAAGGACCACAAATAGTTTTAATTCCTGAAAAGAGGCGTGAAAATTTATGAAGGCGATAAACTACCGCTCAATTGAGATAATTTGACCTCTGGGAAAGGACATAGGATTGGTTTCTACGGTAGCGAACAAAACTGCATAGAAATACCCAACCCGATATTCTTCGCTACCCACAGCGGGAGCAAATAATATATAGCCATGCCTTATTTTACGCTTACAAAGTCACGGGGATGGAAATACTATCATAGTGAACATAGCAGCACCAAATTCGCTTTATTAATTGACTCTCACGCGCAACGAAGTGCGCGCGGGTCAGCTAGTACAAAATATTATTGATATCGGATAACGATAACCCGTGCCGACTTGACGCCAAAGTTTCAGGAACAAATTTGATGAAATTTGTATGGAGATTTTAGAGGACATTTTGAAATATATTTTTTATTTATTAAATTAAACACTATTTTATTTCTATTATAAATATATTATTAAAAGAACATTATTTATTAATTTTCTTCTAATATTTTGCTTTTTACAGTCAGGGTATATCAGTACACGAGGTTGTAAAAATTGCTTTTATTCCTCTTCAACGGAGTATTCGATGGAAACCTTGCATCAACTTTAGTACTGTCTCTGCTGCATTAATAACGGATCTCAGTATCATCATCTGTTTCTTAACTAAAATAGAAGATATACTAGAGGCTACTACTAACTACCACTAAGATATATTACTCTATAGAGTATTACTAGGCTATAAGTAGAACACTTGTTAAGAAAACTGTCATCAATTTTAAAACGATTGAATAAGGTCTTGCATTTTGATGGAAATTTTGCTATCGATGTCTTTCTCGTAAAGTGAAACATACAAGTCTTCTTTTTAAGGGATGTAGTTGAAGCGGTGGTTGTCACGCAAAGAATTTGGACTTCATATTTTCAAGATTCCAACCGCAAGCCAAACTGCTTCTGCTTGTTCACTTCCAGTGTTATTGAAATTACGGCAGAGTTCGGCAAGAGTTCTTTTTAGGGTTCCGTACCTCAAAAGGAAAAAACGGAACCCTTATAGGATCACTTTGTTGTCCGTCCGTCCGTCTGTCTGTCTGTCTGTCTGTCAAGACCCTTTTTCTCAGGAACGCGTGGAGGTAACAAGCTGAAATTTATAGGAAATACTAAAGTCCATTGCCTCTTAGAGCTGTGAAAATTTCAAACTTCTAGACCAACGCAATCAAAAGATATTGTCGAATATGTCGCAAATTTCAGCAAATTTTCGACATTACCAAATAAATCAAAACCTACGGGGCACTTCCCGTGAACTCAGAATCTTGAAATTTGGCACGAAGCAACTTCTTAGAGCACAAATAAAGGAAAAATTGCGAAAACCATAAATTTTTAATTTCATCCTATGAAAAAAATATTTTGAATATTTTTTTACTTACTACCCTTTTTCTCATGAACCCGTGCAGGTATTAAACTGAAATTCATATCAAATACTAAGGCCTATAATACCTTTAAACTGTAATAAAATCAAACCTCTATCCCAACGTATTCAAAAGAAACAGCAATTTTAGCAGAAATTTTAAACACGCAACTACTCTCAAAAAACCAAAACCTACAGGGTACTTGCCGTGAACGTAGAATCTTGAAATTTGGTAAAAAGCAATTCCTTAGAGCACAGATAAAGGGAAAATTCCGAAAATTGTACATTTTTAGTTACATCATATAAAAAAATATTTTTAATAATTTCATACTTACTACCTTATTTCTCATAAACGCGTACAGGTATTAAACTGAAATTCATATCAAATACTAAAGCCTATAATACCTTTAAACTGTAATAAAATCAAACCTCTATCTTAACGCATTCAAAAGAAACAGCAATTTTAGCCAAAATTTTAAACACGCAACTACTCTCAAAAAACCAAAACCTACAGGGTACTTGCCGTGAACGTAGAATCTTGAAATTTGGCAAAAAGCAATTCCTTAGAGCACAGATAAAGGGAAAATTCCGAAAATTGTACATTTTTAGTTACATCATATAAAAAAATATTTTTAATAATTTCATACTTACTACCTTATTTCTCATAAACGCGTGCAGGTATTAAACTGAAATTCATATCAAATACTAAGGTCTATTATACCCTTAAACTGTAATAAAATCAAACCTCTATCTCAACGCATTCAAAAGAAACAGCAATTTTAGCCGTATTTTTTAACTCGCGACTACTCTCAAGGTAATCAAAACCTACAGGGTACTTGCCGTTAACTCAGAATCTTGTTTACATATTATGCGCACGTCCACAGCTGGCAACAATTTTTCATCCTAATGAACAGTTACAGTATCCTGTACATCGTCTTGAAATTTGAAAATTGACATGAAAATTAACTTTAATTCTTCGCATGACGAACTTTGGTACTTATGGGATCTTCAGTCGTCAGTATTGAGCCCTAATGTCTTGGTAGTAGTTTCTATCATGAACACAGAATTAATTGACACCTATCTAAAGCTGCCACTAATTTTATTCGTTGACGATTTATTTATATCGGACTACCGCTCTCAGTTAGGGCGGGCAAATCGTCTTGCAAATCCATTACTTCTATCAGCAGATGAATTTCTTGATAGGATGAAGTTGAAGAAGTAAGGGATGCATAAAAAATAGCCTGATTTTGCCAATAAATAATGCACTCTCAAATAGTTAGATTGTTTTTTCATTAACAGTCAAGTTCACTTCACGGATATTTAAAATTGCCTATACTTGTCCAAGAAAGGGTGGTTTTGTACCAGTTACTTGATGTTTTTTACATCCCTTATTATAAATAAGCCTTTTTTTAAACTATTTAATCCCGCTGGTATATTGACTAAACGATAATAATCCATTTACTAATAAAACAAACAAGTTATGACAAAATCTCGATACGAAATATGCGCCGCGCTGAAGTATGCAAGTACTGAGATATATAAATGAAAGTCGGCACGGGTTGCTGTGGTCCTAGGGTCATGAAAATTTTTTTATACATGTTTTAACACCTTTCGCAAATAATTAGAGGGTATGCGTTGTAAAAAAAAGAATTTAATTTTTTTGGGACACCCTACCGTATACAGTACAATTTAATTATACTTAATTCTAATAATAAAAAGAGTAACAATCGGCGGTCTTCGATTTCAATAATAGGTTGTTGCAATACAAACGATTTTTTCTGGGAAAATATTTATTCGAATAACATATTTTATTATTATGTAGGATTTAAAGTTGATTGCACACAGACACATGAAAGCGGTCGTGGTGCGAGACGGAAATTTTGTAAAGCTCGAATTTGTGGGCAACATATAAAGCGGGCGCGGTGAGGAACTAAACAAAGATCGCAACCGCTTTTCCACCTTCCCGCATCTATGAGGCGTTAGGTTTTAAGGACTACATAGGTACACAACGCAACAAACGATAGAATGATCAGTGGAACGTAGCGTCCGTGGCCGTGGCCCAGTGGTTCAAATCTCAGTGTGGCAAAGATTTTCGCCTAGTCGCTACCGTGTTTCGGAAGGCACATAAAACGGTGGGTCCCGGCTGTTTCCTATAAGATAATATGTAGGAGCTATAATATAGGTTGGCCACACGACCTATAATTTGTGATTTGTTTCTGACAGTGTAAGTAGGGTAACCTGTTCTGTAGTAGTATAAACCCCAATAATTTATTATTATAATTATAGTTAAGATTAGCCTACCTAAAAATTAGTAAAACTTAATAAAAATATTTAATTCAACTTACTTGATAGCCTTTTCCGCAACGGTCCTTCCAAGCGCATCTCTCGAAAAGGCCAGAGCGCCAGCCGCTACAATAATATTACTCTCCCTGGCCGCCCAATTCCTCCTCAAAGAAGTCAGTGGTTTAACCACAACGGCATCCAGATCCAAATATATCCCACCATATTTGTACAAAGTGGTGTATCTTAACACGTCGGAACTGTGAGATATCCTCCATCGTGATTGGTTTAAACTACCACTGGATATGAAAGATTCTAAGGGAGTTCCTTTAGCATAGTCTGCTATGTGAAAACGTGCGAAGTTGATGTTTTTGAAGCGCTGTAAAAGAAAAAGAGTTACTAAAGGTACTGGGGAGATTCATTTTGCCGCGCTTTTGGAAAGCGGATGAAATTTTTTGTGTTCTTGGATAATAATTTTGCAATACGTGCTAAACGCGTATTAATAGTGGGTTTAATAAACGTTGAGTGTTTGTGAATGTGATTTACTGTCGAAGAATGGAAAAAAGTTCAACAGTCTGCTATTTTCAAGAATCGTCACAAAATGAATCGATGTGATTCGATAAACGCCCACTCTTTATCGAATTTTGGAGGGAATATCCTCCAATAAACAAGGAACTTAAAATTATAATATAACTCGACACTGGCAAAATGCAACTGTTGCCATAATATTTAAAAAAAAAAAAAAAAAAAAAAAGGTACTGGGCCGTGGGCCTACTCCGCGGATGAGGGCGTACCCGCTGCCCCGGCATTATAGCGTCCCGCAGGAACACCCCGAGGTTTTTTAGTGGGTACCCTCGGCCGCGCCCATCTTCGGCGGAGTCCCACGTACCGTCACGCACCCCTCGGAATGGGGTGATGCTGCGTAACGCATTTTTCCTGGGTAAAAAAAAAAGTTCTGGGCCTTCTTAGATCTAACCTGTTATGTCTCAGTAAGATTCCAGTATAGTGTTGCGTAGTCCCCATACTTCCTACTAATATTATAAATGCGCCAGTATTAATTAGGATGCCTGGATGCGAGATTTTTACCTCTTCACGCCTAAATTGATTTAGCTGAAATTTGGTTAGGATAACACTATTACGTAGGCTACATCAGGCGAGCATAGAGCTCGTTTCTTTCATCTTCTAACATAATATATTATAATAAGTCATACTGCCACGGACTAGCAAACGAAGCGTAGGACATCCACCCACAAGGTGGACAGACGACCTTATAAAGGTCGCCGGAAGACGCTGGATGCAGGTCGCTTCCAACCGGTACATATGGAAGTCCAAAGGGGAGACCTATGTTCAGCAGTGGACGTCCAATGGCTGAGATGATGATGATGATGATGAAGTCATACTGCGACACAAGCCTTTGACCTACGTAATTTATTTATTTAGGACACTCAACACAGGATACACTTAAATATTCAAAAAATTAAACTAAGAGATCACAAAGTGTGTGCTCCTGCACTTATAGGGTGCCACAGCATGCACAACTAATATAACCCATCGCGTTGTTATTGTTAGTTATTTGTCAACACAAGGAGTATCAAATTGGTAATAAAATTTGTCGTAAGATCATATTTCACAATCCTGATATTATTAATAATACAAGGCAAGGCAACCTACCATTGACAACAAATACTATGTACGCATAGAATGTAGTTAATAAATAATGAAACAAGTTATGACAAGAATCTATATAGGACTACCTACATATATGATGTGTGAGTTAAATAGTATACTAATTGACCTACCTGCAAGGTCCTCATGGGCCCCTGGTAGCTATGCACGGGGGCAGCAAACAGCACATGTATCTGCCATCGAGGGTGCGCCCTAGCAGCGGCTTCAACAGCACACGCCTGCCTCGAATCTAACCCCCCTTTACACGACGTCTCATGAAAAAAGATCGACTTCTGTGACGGCCTAAACATTCTATCCACCACCGGCAAAACATCATCATCATAATCGTAATAACAAGTTATATTCTCTACTGGCTGCCAATACAAATCCGGCAAAAAATCCGTACTGATCACTATAACACAAAATATAAAAAGACCGGCAAACAGAATTCGCTTTCGCGTCAAAAACGAACGTTTCATTATCTATGATAATTATTATCGTCCAGTCACTATCGTTGCAACGGCCGGACTGAATTATTGACAGAATATATCTATAAACCGAGGGTAATATCAGTAGATAAAGGTAAAAAAAGATCGTAACAGCTATTTGCTTAGGCGAACGGTAATCTGACGGCATAGTGTGGGGCTATCTTCTATCACGAAATCTGTGAAGTATTTTGGGCCAATGACACTACATTTTAATGAGTCACACTATGTCCAAAATATCTATTGCTCAATAAGTAATTCCAATGTACAATTTCGATTTATACGGTTCTACCCCCGAATAGGGAGAATAGACACAACGTAGTATAAGAAAATTCTAAATAGTGTCAGATTCTAATAAATTATTATGGTTATGTGGCTAACCTAAATTATGTTAAATTTTTTAGAGATTAAAGAATAGTAAATTTATAGAATAGAATAGAATAGAAAACTCTTTATTGAAACACTACAAACATACAGAAAACTTAAAAACTATAACACAAAATCACGACATTAGTGTAACAATTGGCGGTCTTATCGCTAAAAGCGATCTCTTCCAGACAACCTTGCAGGTAGAGAAATAATTATAAATATTTATTTTTATATTTGCTCTATTTTCCCTAATTTGTATAGGGGTTATAAAAATACAGAAGTAAATGACGTTGAAATAAAAGTGAAGTATCCTACGCCTTCTATAGGTAGGAAATTAGGTATATACTAGCCCTTGGCCGACTTGGTTCATATTTTAACACAGTAACAAAAAAATCCCTTGAAATTTTAAGAAAATCTCGATGGTTCCTAAGTGCTCAACAGAACACCAACTTAATTAGTTACAAATCTTATAGTGAAAGGATACAAAATAAAAATACATTTTCGTTTAACATTGTATAATATTTATTTTTGCAATCATTAATAACTTATAATTAAAATTATTATAATCAATAATAATTATTTTAGGTTTATCCAATTAAAATTGCTTGTATTGGGGCATCAACAAAGTCTAAATGTGAAAATTGTCTATTAAAAATCTTCCTAGACTATTGTATGGTCGATATTTTACCCAGTAATTTTATAAACTCGAACGTTAAAAGATGTTATATTATACAGCTTTGTTACAAGCTTTTATTTACTTTCACCTGTTTGTCTGTCTGTTATCAAATCTTGCAAGTTTAATTTGATCCACTTCCCAGTATCCGATTGAACTAATTTTGCATGCATGTATAAATCGGATGACAATGCAAATTATTATGACATCGGACTGATCTGATGATGGAGCTGGAAGATGGCTGGATAGGAACTCGGTAATTAAACGACGCAACCCCATCGAGTTTGGGCTCATTTGATTTGTCTTGCCGAGTACTTTGGTGCTAGACGATAATAATAATAAAAACTTGTTTTTAAAAAGTTTTATAATATTAACTTCTGAATTTTGAGGCAGGATAAAAAAAATATCGCTTATTCATGATGTAATTTATAACATTAAATACATTTTTGGAACACCTTGTAAACTATTTTACGACAAGTGCATAAATTTGTTTTTGTTTGATAACAATTGACAAATTGTTTCAATTAATATTATCTAAAAACGTTGATTTAGTCAAAATAAAAGCATCCATTAGTGTATTTCCGTTGATTACATAAGATTTTGAAACCGATATATATTAACTATGCAAGTTAATATTTAAAAAAAAAATATATCTTTAATACATATATATAGCTTTTGTTACTTTTGAGAATTTTGAATAGGTATAGGATTAACAATAAGACTACCGATCGTGATATCTTTGTATACCTATTATAATTATTTTTGTTTTGTTTTAGGTACTTTCAAGACAAATTTTGTATAGAAGAAAATGGTTTTTTTTTGTTAAAACTATACCTACCTCTACATGTGCAATGTCCATGTGGTAGTAGGAAATAAATCATGAAAATTATTAAAAGCTTTTATTTACTTTCATCTTTCCGTTGTCTGTCTATCTGTAATCAAATCTTGCAAGTTAAATTTGATCCACATCCCGGTTTCCGATTTAGTTGAAATTTTGCATGCATGTATAAATCGGATGACAATGCAATATTATTATGACATGGAGCTGATCTGGTGACGGAGCTGGAGGGTGGCCATAGGAACTCTGTAATTAAACGACGCAACCCCATCGAGTTTGGGCTCATTTGATTAGTCTTGACGAGTACTTTGGTGCAATAAAAAGCTTGTTTTAAATTTTTTTTTAATTTTACTTGTTTATTTATTTTAATGTCCCAATACAAGCATTTTAAAATAATGAATGGCGGCAAGCCGTTTTTCTACATACATAGGTATGATATTATTATCATAACAATATTTTTGTACTAAATAATTATATCATTATACTATATCACGTTTATACGTATAGATTATGAATAAAATAATAGTTTTTTTTTTTAATTTGACGTGAGACAATTCAAAATTATAGTAATTAGGAAAAGAAACATAATTATTGCTAATTTTCTATGTATATTCTAGATAGAGTTTGCGCCTTAATTTCTTTAATAATCTGAAGCCATAATGAAATGTGTGTCTCTCACGCGTGTAATATTCACAAATCACTCGAAGAATTGTAGCCGGAAAAGGCTAAACTGAAATAGCTTCATAACTCACGTATTACTCAATCTTGAAAACTCAGTTTTCAATATAATAATAAAATTATTTTCCATTATAAAGTCGAATAATTAATAATACAATTAAATCACGAAAATTACCTTAACTATGTTTCTACGCATATAGGTGTGCGCAATCTTAAGAATATATTAATATAGTGCATAACTTAATATTACATGAATTTTTAAATAAGGTAACATTTTAAAATAAAACTGCCGTTAGGTATTTTTTAAAAACGAAGGAACATAAAATCAGTCGATACAATTTGGTAATTTTCCTGAAGTAAAATAATAAGGGAGATTTAACAATAAGGATTAAAAAAAAATTTAAATTACTTTCAATTATTTATATATCTTTAAAAAAATTTCAATAAAAAAATTGTAATTTTAGATGAATTACATTTTATTTTAAGCACGTGAACACATTATCATGACTCGTGTCATACACCTTAACTTTGTGCAGGTTAAAGTAAAAAAAATAGTGATCAGGCAACACTGAAATCTTGACAACTATGTATAAGGCATTCGATAAACTACATACCCCATATGAGGTTTTATCTTCTAAAATCCTAGAAGAACCCGACCATTTGAAGTTAGGCTTCCTACTCGTATATTTACAAATTTTAGCCGAAACCTTAGCTTAAATAAAAAGGGAAAATACGATAGAGTCGCTCCAATTAGGTACATGCATACAATTTTACTTCGGTGCGGCTACAGACACTTTCTGACCCTGCAGGCCCAAGTTAGGCTATGGCAACGATAGCGCGTACCATAATATCTTCCCTTTAATTTTACTCTAAGGCTGAATCGGTTCAATATGGATGTTGACAAGGTGAAAAAAAAATTAAATACAATGAGTCCGTAATGTTAATAATAAAAATATATTCGACACGTATTTTTTTTCTTTCAAATTAAATAAAAAGTGGCTGAAAGTTGAAAACTGGCCCGAAGTGGCACAGAACAGACACTTATTGTCGGAGGCCAAAACTCACTTTGGGTTGTCGCGCCAACGTAGTAAGTAAGTAAAAAATGGCTGACTTAAAACGCATATAAGATTCTGTGTTAGGACGCGTGCCATCACACCACTAACCCTTTAACCGCCACCGTCGGATATATCCGACAAGCCTGTTCTGTTACGTAACCGCCAGAGTCGTATATTTCCGACGAGCCGTATATTTCCGACTGCACTTTAAATCTACATTTTTTAAGTCATAACACTGTATTTTATAAAACTATACTCGTAATTAGATAAATAGTGAATAAAGTTATGATTTACAGTTGGTTTTATGCTTCTCTCCCAAATAGAATAAATATTAGACATCACTTTTATTGTAGGTATTTATAATTCATAAAACTTGCCTGGCGCTAGGGGCACGACAAGTGATTTTAAGTCTGGCGGTTAAAGGGCTAAACAAAAATGTACTAGATAAGTGGTGTGACGTCACGATCAAGCAACTTTAGTGCGTTGTATCTCTCCGTTTTTTATCAGAATTACAAATAAAAAAAAGTATCCAATATTTTTAATAATCTACACTATGGATAAAAAAAAAAGTCAACATCGCTATTGTTTATGGCTAAAATCTTGTCAGTCGTATTCTTATTAGAGCTGAAACACATCACGGTGTTGCGGCATCGAAACTAGAAATGTTTCAATAAGTTATTCTCTAACACCTGATTTATTGAAAAGGCCGAGAATACATCTGTCAAGGACGCGAACACACACGATTAAAAATACAGAAGTAAGAGTTTCTTCCCCGTTCTTCTCGTAGATTTACTTTTCGAATTGATGGATTGATTGTTTTTTTAGGATTTCCTTAAATCTTTTCTTTGTACAAGTAGATGCAAAACTGTTCTATCGAAGCTTATCTATACGAATAAATAAGCAGTGCGACGCTGCAACTCGTTTGTGTTTCGGCTCCTAATAAACAGGTCGGGCCTAATCTGAGAGGTATATTATTTAAGCCAAGAAAAACTTTAAAACCTTATACTAATAATACACTTATTTATTGCGTTTTCTACTTTACATAGGACATTATCCTTGTAAATTTTAAACAATAGAAAAGCTACACTATATTTATATGATTTGCACTGGACTTAATTTACTGGGTGATTTTTTTATTATATTTATTTAATAATGGCAGTTTTTTTAGAAACGCTAAACAGCAATTTACTACGCTTGGGCCGATATTGTCAATAAATATTACTATATTATATATTTTTTACAATATGTATTGACTATTATTTAAAGTTCAAATGATGAAAACTCAATATACTGGTTCAAATGGGATGAAATTTGGTATATATCGTGTTTATACAATGCCTGCTTGGTTACTGAAAATTCAGGTTTACAATTTATATACACAACGAAGTTTTAGGGGGTCAAAAATGGCCTGAATTGCTTCGAGAAAAGGATGGTACGGCCGTGTCCCTTTTTTGCTAGACTTCTCAAGACGTTAGTCACTTTTAGAAATAAGTTGTTGTAAAGTAAAACCACACATTCCCCCTTACTTAATAAAAACACAACTTGGCTAGTGAATGTTATCAAGAAAAAATAAATAAGATTTAAATTTCTTACAAAATGGATCAGCAGAGCAACCAATATGTATGAAAATTTATATTTTTTTCTGGAGAATGGTATATTCTTTGACAAGAAATAGTTGAGTAATTGATGACTATAAATTTTTGGGCACCTAATATTATATTTCTAAGTAAGGGGGCTATATTTTCTATTGTACCATCTATTTTTATTTTATGAATGAAGTATGGAATGCATGTGTGTGTGTAATAATAAGACATACATGTGTAATCTCTAGTTTTGTTGGTGTGCTGCGGCTGGCTCTGGTTCTTTGTGTTTCTCTTGGGCGATCCTGTCAAGAGAAATACTGTTTTACTTATATTTTAAATGAAATGAATTAGTTTATTTGCAATAATGTAGTACAATTTGGTCTTATTTATTATATTGATTGATCTAGGTTCTACACATTCTTTCTCCTTGAGGCATGCTAATTAAGAGTATCATAAAAAATACAGAGCGCATATTCTTTTAGAAGTTATTAAAATGGTTTGGTGCATCTAGCTAAGACCGTGTGTAACTAGGAGTGCAGAAGAACACGACAATAATACATAACCTTTCGTTCTGTAGAATAGAATAGTAAACTCTTTATTGAACACCATAAATACAATAGAGCAAGGTAGTTTGCATAGTAGGATGTTTTATGATTTCCTGTACATGAGGTAGGTATTTTATTTAACCAAACTAGCATTCCATTTTACTGAACCAAACTTAGCGTACTAGGCTTGCAGAAGAGCAAAGGAGATATCGTAATCGATAAATTATCTTCAGTGGTCTAAAATCTGATGCACAGGAACCTCTTTCAAGTACCAGGCACACAGAAAGCCTAAGGAGTTGTACATTACCTGTATATATCTTCAGTAGTCTGCAGCGTCCCGCTATGTAAGTGCAGACGGCGGCCGGCGGGTGGAGCGGGCGGTGCCCACCATTGTACCACGCGGCCCACTACTGGGACGTGACGGAGTAAACCGTCGGACCACACTCGCTCGGCGTTCTCACGTTCTAAGTCCGCTACTGCTGCTTCTATACCTGTTAAAGTTAAATAAGTTGTTAACATGTAAAGACTTTAGTGTATTTTTCAAGTATTGAAAAAGTTTTGAAGTATTACAGCTTGTTTATTTTAAGACTTTCGACATTAACAGACAAACGTTGTTTTGGCAACCGATTCCACCATAATTAATTTCCGGTCCTATGGATAGTACAAAAAACGCCACCACAGCTAAATAACACTTTGGTAGTAAGATTCTCTCGCTGGCACAATATATCAAATGTTGAAATATGTATTGTTGGCAGCAAGAAGTTTTAACTGTCATCGCGAATAGGACCTCTTTTGACAGGCGATCATAGATTATCTGTGGTCGGCAGTATTTAAAAAAGTAGTTCGAATGGCGGTCGTTTTTGTAAATGATTATTTTGTAAAATTAATAAAAAGTTTGTATTTCAATTGATTTTAATTGTTAAAATCAGAATTGGGATAGTACTTATGCCCATAATTCCTGACTATTATTGTTTTTATTGAATTATTGGAAACGACCGCTGTTAGAATTACTCGTTTTGTGGATTGGCTGGTTATGGCGCTTTCCCGCCCTTTTGGAAAATTTTTGTGCCGTAATATTTTGATAATTATTATTTATTGTCGGTCAGATTTGGCCGAACGCGTATGTAATTTACAAAAAGAAAGGGTTGATGACCTACATAACCAGCTGGGCTGCATTATAAGTTGCAATCGTACGTGTGTATGTTTTTGGTAGTGTTCCTGTGTAATAGAAGTTCATAATGTAAAAGTGATAATCATATTTGTGCCTTGATATTTTGCATGTTCGTTGGAGCTGCTGGTGTGAGATAGAAGGTGAGCGGTGCGCGAGCGAGCGACGCGACCTGTCTGGTGCGGCCGGAGCGACGCGCCTGAGCACTGTCTCCAGCGGCGCAGGGACGCGCCTGTGTGCTGCCTCCTCCGACGACGACGCGACGTGCTGGTCAAGCTACGAGTTGTTCCACGTGTGTATGAATCCGAATATTACGACTTTCAAGAGGCCTGCTATCGAGCTTTATCAACTTGTAATACAGGTGACAAGCACTAAATGTGATACTAATACCGTATAGGTACTGGCCAATAAAACGATTACAAAGTTGAAGCGCGTGGGAGATTTAGGAGAGTAATGTCAAAAATAATTGTGAGTTGAAAAAGACAACATTGTGTGTCAAATAAAACATGCACATAAAAATAGTTGCTATAAGCAGTTGGTCGCTTAAACCGGGGTCGCACTAAACAGTTATATTTTCAGTCAGACAGTTCAGTATACCTAAGTATGAAACCTAAAATTAGGAAACATTGTTGTTGCTTAAAAATAGTTAACTGTTGTAAGCAATAACACCGTTATAAATGAACTCTATACTCTATTTGTTTAATATTGCTTCACCCTCCTTTAAGTTGCCTATTAAAGCAGAGAATCCACTAATAGGAACAAACCTATACTGGCACTCATTTACATCTATAAAAGATTTAAGTAATTAATACTGGTACTATAAGGTTCATTCACACAAGTTGTGCTTCATTCTGTCTCATCACTGCAGGCTCTACAGTAGTTTGTTGTTGACAATCTCATTTTGTATTATAAGCATGTTGGGTTCATAATGCCCAGTTAGGGCACCAGTAACAGCAGGGCTATTGGCTAATTTACACCCACTAAGATTGGTGTCCTCTTCTTGTATGAACACTGCATTTGTTATTTTACTCATAGGAGGTCTTAGCAAGTAATGTATGCATGTTTGTCTATGGACTCTAGTGTTTTATATGTAGTAGACAATAGACAATAGCCAATAGGCCTGTAGCTCATCTTTTGCTACTTTAATTATTCAAGATAGCAGAGCAGTCCTAGACTGATTTCCCATTCTTACATAATCTGATTTGTAACAATCAGCATAGTCCTCTATGAACAAATTGACTGTATATGCTGGCAGATACATACATGGTTCAGGTTCATGTGCACTTAATGATCTTCTAGCAAGCTCATCATCCTTCTCATTCCCTAATATATCAACATGGCCTGGCACCCAGACTAGTCATACTTTTATACTGTGGCTAAGTTTGTTTAGGGCCTTCATAGAATTCTAGACCAGTCTGAGCTTGCTCTGCAGGAATTTAAGACCTTTAGTGACACATGATATCTGAAAATCTCGATCTAGGCTTTATCTTCCACTTTCCTTTTTATATTTTCTTCAGTGCATGCTATATGAATGCATGAAAAGTTTTCTGCCTGGAAGACTTACATATTGACCCAAACTGCTACAGCACTAGAAAGTTTCCGAATACCTGGTAGATACCTGCTCCTGTACCAGAACCAGTTTTGAACCATCCGTGTACCACATGAAAAGTCTCCGTCTGGTAAGCGCAGTTACAGTAAAGGCTTCCAGTCTTCTTTTGAAGGGAATGTCCCTGTTTTAAAATTCTTTTTGAAGATTTTAGTAAGTCGCAATTCATGTTTATATTCCATTGTTGAGTTTCATCTTTGTGTGCTTAAAAAAAAAGCCAATTGCAGTAATAAATTTCTGTCGATTGAAGTCTATATAACGCTAAGATCGCTGCTGTTATATTATAAAGATGTAAAGAGGGTTTCAGTTTGTCAAAAATTACCTAGATCTGTTTTCCGTCATCTGATGGTTTAGCTTTCCACAAGTCATTGGCGAAGTAGTGGTGCTATCGCACGTTCACCACAAAATTAAGAATAGAATATAACTTTAGAATTCTATCCAACACCTAACGTAGCTTAGTAAAACACTGTGATGGCCATATTGCCCATCCTTCGAAGTTAGCCTAGTTCAAAGCAAGCAAAGCTTAGAAGTGTAACCTGTTATACTGTATAAGACTTGAGCTTCAATTGATGGGAACAAAGAGGTAAGCAGTACCTAAGTGTGAAAGAGCCAGGTTCTGGGGCATTCTCAAGCGAGTACAACCTTTGTATGTTTCTAAGTCTCCACCATAAGTTTAGCGATTTTAACGTCTGTACCTGTAATAATTGACTTCATCGCAATAGTAATGACAATGAATGCTATTTTGCATTAATTTTATTTAGCATTCATGTCTTAGCATGCTACGCGCTTTTTCTATGCTATTTACCAAAAATATTTTTAATTTCATATTATGCATAGCTGTAAAGTGCTAAATTTCATTTGCGCAAATATGCTATTTCACGACACGACGGTTAATATTTTCGAATTATTCGCATCGAATGACATTAGCATTAGCACAGTATGGCCTGGTTAGCGCCGCGATGCAAACCAGCGCAGTCGTGTATTTTTCTCATGATAGTAGCGGGACGCGAACGCAGACTGCAGACGCTATTAAATTAGCCATAAGACCGCCAATTGTAACATTGTTCAACTGAAATGTACTTTTTTAGTGGTAATTGTTTTATTTGTGGCAATAAAGAGTTATCTATCTATTAGCAGTAATTTATTGATTTTAGCAACTTCAATTAATTTGATAATTGCTAATTCACCTGTAGCAATTTAATATTAATGCTAATTAGCTGTTATTTGGATATTTTTATATAAAAAATGTCATCTGAAGTTCGAAACGCTGTGAAATGAACCGAATGATTTAAGGTTTTCTCAGTAAATACTCCAAAGTTATTAATTTCGATATTACAAAATACATGTCAGAGTAAGATATAAACAGCAATGCTATGGATTATCTACAAACCTTAATGTTTTGTACCTGCAAGATTCTACCACTGTAATTTGAAAAAAAAAAGAAAGATTTTTTTTATGTTTGCTTGGATTTTTATCTCTAAGCTCATATTGCTATGAGATAATAAGGAAAATTTAAAAATTATATTAGATTTGTATCTCTGGCTGTCGACCGTACGCAATGCTGTGTTTTGATATGTTTGTTACATGTGAGCATCAGCGGGTGCCAGTCGAGTACCGCGCTGGGACCTGTGACTGTGGAGCTGATTCGCCGCGTGCTGGCGCTGGTGGCGCTGGTGCAGGCAAGCCCGAAGTGGGTAGACCTGGTGGCGCGGGTGCAGGCAAGCCCGGAGCGGGCAGACCTGGTGCAGCTTGTCACAGGCGGGAGCTGTCCAGTGGAAGCTGTCCAGTGGAAGCTGTCCAGTGGGAGCTGTCCCGGATGAAACCACCATTCAGGCTTTGTCCTGGCAGACCAGATCTGGTGAAATAGACAGATCTGGTAGGGCTTTGTCCCGGAAGTCGTGGCCACGCATCAGGAATATTTCCTGGCAGGCTTAGTCCTGGTTGCAGGCTTAGTCCTGGTTGCAGGCTTAGTCCTGGTTTTCACGTCTTCAACGTGGGGAATTGCAATTCCATAGTATGATATGAAAGAGATGAATCACTGAGACGTATATGAAGGAGACGTACGCATATTTGTGAATGTGTAAAGGATTTTTGTTTTCTTAAAATTCATATTCTGTGTGTAAAATGAAGTATGCAGGAAGGCCACGATTGTGAGAAGATTGATAGAATAGGCAACTTTGTCAGTCGTCAAAATTTCTAACTACTGGTTTCTCATGCAGATCATAAACCCTGGGGGTGATGATGCTGACGATCCCTCAGATTCTCCCACTGACCCAAAGCAGTACGGCATCGCAGCCATGAGTGCAGAGAAAGACGTCGGTCGCGAGTCCTATGAATTTGCCGATGCTGCTGATGGAATAGAAGACAACAAATGTGCAGCCGAGGACGGCGCAATGCCAGGAGAGGCCGTGTTGGCAGCAAGAAGTTTTAACTGTCATCGCGAATAGGACCTCTTTTGACAGGCGATCATAGATTATCTGTGGTCGGCAGTATTTAAAAAAGTAGTTCGAATGGCGGTCGTTTTTGTAAATGATTATTTTGTAAAATTAATAAAAAGTTTGTATTTCAATTGATTTTAATTGTTAAAAGTATATATTCGTAAAAATCTTCTCTCTTTGAACGTTATTTTTGAAAATGACGATCGGTAAAGCTGTTGATATTGTTTTTTTAAGTTTACCAGTTTACCATAGATATCAAGATTTGTCATATCGAAACGGAACGATAAAGGACGAAAGTCTTAAGTAATATAGCCCGGAAATAAAGTCCATTTTGTGGATTTTTTTTATAGAAGTAAACAAGATCGAACAAGAAAATGTTAATTGTTAATAATTATAAGACGCATCATATGTCAACAAATGAATTAAATTACATATTTTTAAACAGCCTAACGCTATAAAATCGAAGTCAATATCGATTCAACTGTTCAGGAGCTACGATGCCACAGGCATACACACACACACACACACACACACACACTAACTCTAAACACACACTCTAAACGGTCTGTTAGTATTTTAGCATTATATGCAAATTCAGTTTCCAAACTTTTCGAAAAACATATTACTCACACTCATCCAAGGTTTCAGATTGAAGACTTCGTTATACCCGACCACCAATTCGACTTCTGACAAGAGCATGGCACTGTAGAGCAAGTCTATAGGCTCGTTGACTACATCAGAAAAGACTTAGAACTAAAGGACTTGTTCCGCTGCATTCCTTGATATCCAACCAGCTTTTGACAAGGTCTGCATTGGGGACTTCTTTCAGATATTAAGTAGACCACACCCATTCTTCCCGCTTATCGACTCATACTTATCAGGCAGCAAATTCCAAGTGAAAAATGGCGATTACACTTAAACATTTTTTTGACCTGCAGGAAGGTGTGCCACAAGGGTCGGTGTTGGGACCTATACTGTATAATATATTTAAATCAGACCTCCCCAAAACTCCAGGCCACATTTGCGGATGATACCGCCATATTTGCTAGCCACAAGAATCCGGAACGAACATCAAGATCCCTTCAGATCAGATAAGATCGAGCGATGGCTAACGAAATGGAGGATCAAAACCAGAGCATCAAAGTCAACACACGCAACATTCGCACTCCGCAAGGGTGATAGTCCTCCGGTTAGCCTGGGAGAAGAAACACTACCACGAGACAGTAAAATGCCTCGGGATGCACTTAGACCGCTGTAATTACACTTGTAGAAGGAAAGGGATGAAGTAAATTTTCGATATCGAAGCTTACAATGGCTACAAGGCAGAAACTCAGTACTGAGTCTAGACAACAAGCTCCTGGACAAAGTGGTTCTAAAGCCCATAGACCCATGGACTTATGGAATACAGTTCTGGAGATCAACTTGTAAAACTGATGCGGCTATTATTAAAAGGACACAAAGAGGCATCTTAAAAATTAGACATCAACACAGTAACCGAGGAAGTTAAACAGTTCTCCACTAGATACAAACAACGCTTGTCCATCCAAGTTACCTGGCTAGACAAGTTGACTTTCATAAGCTAAGAAGAGACTAAAGAGACAGCATAAACTCAAACTCAAAATTCATTTATTCAAATAAGCTACAATGAAGCACTTTTGCAAGTCATTTTTACATTTTATTTGAATACTCTACCGCTCGTTCGCAAGGCAACTTTATGAGAAGAACGAGCAAGAAACTCATAGGGATTGCATATTATGGAGTTCGAGAAATGATTCGGAAATCGAAGCAGGGCAATGATCGCTGTATTAATTCCCTGAAATGCTCGATACCTTCAGCAAAATCGCTTAGTCTAGACTGATTGCAGATATAAACGCAACAAAAAAAATAGGTATATACATAATAATATAACTATTTGCAACTAAAACAACATACAATAATAAATTAAAGATAAATATATATCTAAACTAATAATAACATTAAAAAGCTATTATAACAGTGAGAATACATAATTTAAAGTTGCTAGTAAAACTTATTACAAAATATTATTACAATACATTGTACATATTATACATATAATATAAGTACCTATTCCTACTTCAAAATATTCTGATAAAAAAACCAAGTATTTTCTACAAACAAGCTTATATACTCGTATTTGTAAATAATATATACACACATCTTACTAATATTATATTAGTGAAAGTTTGTAAGAATGGATGTCTGGATGTTTGTTACTCTTTCACACCTAAACAGGTGGACCGATTGAGCTGAAATTTGGTATAGAGATAGCTAAGACCTTGGAATAACATATAGGCATATAATACATAGATATGGACACAGATAGATATGGATAGATATGGGATAACATATTATACATAGATATGGTACAGCGGGTAAAACCGCTGGGCGCAGCTAGTTATTATGATATTACTGTTGAGCCTATATAGCATTCGTGTCGTGGCTACGGAACCCTAAAAACACCGCCGCAAAATTGTTAAGATGTTTTGCTACGTTTTATTGCATAAAATACGAACCCTTCTTCACAACTTCAGACATATTAGTCAATGCCCGCGAGCTCTCCTCTACTTCTTTGCCAGCAGCTATCACTAACTCCAGCAATTCTTCTATATCCGTGTCTGCGGTTACCATTCCGAACCTGGAAATTTAAGTGAAAATGTAATGAGGAAAACGAAACGATGTGTGTTGAATGTATTGTTTGTAATTTTTGTGTGCGTAGTTATCATTCTATCTAAAGTTTACTGCGGTTACAATTGTAGGCAGTTTATAAGATCTCTTCAGCATTTATGGTTGCCTAGTACATTATTTATTATTATTGCCTAGTACATAACATTACATAAAACAGAAATTGGAAAACACTCCTTGTATGTTTATGATGCCGTATTGGCTATCGCCCAACGACATGTTCATCTAATATATAAAATTCTCGTGTCACAGTTTTTGTTGCCATACTCCTCCGAAACGGCTTGACCGATTTTGATGAAATTTTTTGTGCTTATCCGGTATCTATGAGAATCGGCCAACATCTATTTTTCATCCCCCTAAATGTTAGGGGTAGTCAACCCCTAAATTTTTTTATTTTATTTTTTAGACAAAATTTTTAATTTCTATTTTTTTATGATACAACATACAAAAATACATATAATCCTCAATTTTTACCCTTCTACGATCAACTCTTATTTTTTAATAGCCATTTTAGTAATTTAATCATTTTTCCTCTCTGGTCGAAAACTGATCAATCGTCATTTAATTAGTTATCCCCGCCAGATGTCTACAGGTGTCACTTCTGACCCAGTAAACAGCACGGAGTAGGGATGAGAACGAGGCCGGTCTCCTTTCTTTCTCACTCCCTACACAGTTGTCGGCCATCATTATTGTTTATGCATCAAGTGTAGTAGTAACGTTGACAATTATTATTTTGCTATCTCAGTGTAACTCTCATATTAACTTTTAATCATTCCTATTTTATCAATAATAGTTAAATTATCAATTTTGAGTGTATTTTGCACGATTAGTTAATCAAGTGATTTTATAACCTCAAAAGTACTCAACACGTGACACGAGCTTCCAATAACAACGGATTTTGTGTTGTAAGTATACTTTTTTTTATTTATATCGAAAATGTTGTTGATCTTATAAAAATGTAATTTTAATTTAATTTTATTTAAAAAATGTAAATGACAATTAAGATTTTCATAGTTTCCAAAAAATCAATCATTATGAATCTTTATTTTGAAATGTCAATGGAAATATTGGTTGTATGAAAAAATTATACATACATACTTCCAATAAGTAAGCTATTTTTTGTCTACACTAGAAATTACTAGGAAATTATTTATATGGCAAAACAACGTTTGCCGGGTAAGCTAGTATTCATATATATTCATATTCTTTATTCATATTATAAAATACACGTCACAAAAACATAAGTACATAAGTAATAAAATCATAGAAAAATAAAAACTTTCTTAGAGAGTAAATTATTCATGTCAATAAAAATAATTCAATATAATGTAAAACACTAGAATCCATAGACAAGATTGCGTACATCACTAGCTTTAACCTCCTCATTAATATGAGTAAAATAACAAACGCAATAATGTACATTGAAATTGTCATCAATCGTAGTGGGTTGTGAATTAGCCAATAGACCCTCTGATATTTTTGTATTACTTTGGGAATGAAACACTGTTTTTTTTTGTGTTTGTTATTAATGTAAAATATGAATCTGTCATTTTAGGCAGAAATAAAGCAATAATAAATAAACAATATTGGGTCCAACAATACCTGACACAAGTCATCCCATCTTCACCATCACCACAAGAGAAAGCTCCATCGGTGACCTTCAAAGTCTCAACTAGCTGTCGGTTCAAGGAGTCGAGTTCTTCTTCCGACGGGTTCTCCCAACCTGGGGGCACGTAGCGGACTCCGCCTAGACCTGTTATAATTAAATAACCTCTTGTATAGTTATGTTCTCCTGGTACTTTTTAAGCAAGTAAGATGGAAACCATTCTAAATAAAAGTATGAATTAATTTGTTATGAGTTATTCCTGAAAACGTGATAGGCTGATATTTGTTAAAGTAATAAATAAAAGAAGCTATAAGATATGTAGGAGGCAGTCGTTAGGTTATGTTGCAGGCCTTGTAGTAATCTCGGCGACCTGAAACTGCAACATACATATACATACATAGGTTCGCCACACAACCTATAAATTGTGATCTTACTCTGACAGTGTTAGTAGGGTAACCTGTTCTGCTGGAGTATAAACCCCAATTATTATTTATCAAATTTCCAGTATTCGTTAAAGAGGAACTAAGCCAACGTCGTTATGAAGACAACTGTGGCATCATCACCAACAGGCAAGATAAGTAGGTCGTAATGCAGATTTTAGACAGAAGTCTTAACCTTTCATGTTAGCCTGGTACATTATGTAACCAAATTAACTAATATATAAGCCAAATAATGCTTCGTAGTCCCTCAAATAGAAATGAATATTATAGGATCTTTTTAGACATTTGGCGTCGTAGTTCGCACTTAATTGTTTTTTTTATACCTAAGAAAATTTAAAATCTGGATATTTTTCAAAATCTTACCTGCCCATCCAGGCACATGAACTAATCTCAAAGTCTTCGACTCCTGGACCTGTTTTTGGAAGGGTTCCCTCAAGACCACAGTCGCGTGGAGCACATGGAGCTGAGTTTCCAGAGAGTTCGATAGTGCTTCCACCTTGTCTTCTTCTAGAAGACAACCTTCCAGAGGACAGTAGCGTAGGACCACCCCGTGGGATTCTGTTTCACATACTTCTACACTAATCTGTGAAATTAATTGGGAAATCAGTAGAATACTTATTACGTATACATACATAATATTATAATCACATATGAACCATCTAATCTAAGCATTCCTTTCTCTATTTTTGTCACTACATCTTCTAATACACACATTACACAGCGTTTCCTTATCACACTCACACACTCTCTTATTCTTCACTTTAACCATTAAGAAATTTATATTACCCCTTTATGTTAAAAGTATTAAATAGTTGTCTAAATTTAGTTTGTAACAGACTTAGACTTTAACAGGTATATAAAATATGCAGCTTGAATAATAATCCTACCGACTGCGCCAAAATTATTTTGTCATATGAGCACTGCATATATCTATCCTTGTATCAGCGATGAGCTGAAAATTGTATGTTATTCCGTGGTCAAACCTACCTACAAACCAAATTTCAGCTGCATCCAGCAGCATTTAGTTTGTATTTTTTAAATGAATTCAATATTCTCATTGACACTACCAAATCCAAGACGTAAAAGATCATTGAAGCTCTAAAATGCACACACTATAATAGAATATTTATGAGCTAAATAATAGCCAAGTAAGTACATACCATATCAGCTTCCCTCTGCAAGACTTGTCCGAGCCAAGTATTCAGTTTATCATAATAAGGCGGGGGTTTGTCCTCTCCGGGCGGCGCGAATTGAAACGCTACGCAAGCTGATGCTTGGCTCATTGCTTCCTGCAAAATAAAATATATATCGGAGAACGAGATATTATTAGTTAGATTAGGCTCCATCTAGAATGTTTATTATTGTAAATACCTCAAATAATTTAGTTTAGACGCCACATAGTTAATTAGCCATTAGTAAATTCGGGTGACTAGAGACGGAAGTGGCGTAGTCTCTTGTGTAACGCAGGCAAGATCGCTGTTTCGTGATTGGTCGACACCAAGTGTCATTAAAGTAAAGTAAAGTGACAGGAAGTGACATGAGCCAATGAGAGTCGAGTAGTTGCACGGTCGTCCGCTAGGGGCGCTGTTGTGAGCGAGCGGTAGGGCGGACGGGCGTGAGGTATTATATTGAGCTGTGTAGACGACGGAGACTCACTTTACCTTTGGCTGGCGACTGGGACGGTCACTATACGGTTTGGTTATCAAGTATCGTTATTTAGTTTGAAGCTTTCGTTGCTTTGCGGAACACACGGTCTCCGTTAATATTGTTAATGTTGTTTTGTACTAAGAATTGTAATATCATCATTTAGACGCATTATCTGTAACTGTTTGCAAGTGAAATAAATCTATTAGTGTACGTGTGATGTGTTATTCTCTTCGCCCACTATATTCATGCTGTAAGCCATGCCTGATAAAGAGTAACTCCAAGATAGGTGACAAGAGAGAGATATTGGCCATCCTCTTGCTCTGTCTGTGTCTATTTATGTCTCATTCTGCGACATCAGAAGTGGGATAAAGAACGGATAAACAATTTAACGTTTTTTTTTAAATGTTTCAGTTTTGTCTGCCTTGTTCGCCGCACCTATGTTCTGCTGTGGCGAGTGCTGAGTGCGCAATCCGCGCGCTGTATTGGCGCGATGCCTGCGCGATATGCGCGCTGAGTCTACGCAACGTCTACGCGATCTACATGTCGTGTTTGCGCGCTAAATCTGCGCGACCCATGTGCTAAGTTGTCAGCGTTTAACCCGCTGTGTGCCTGTGTGTTCTAATTTGTGGTTGAATTGATTACAGTGAGATGCAGTGGAGCGCTTTTGCTGGCGCTCGTGTGTGCTCGTGTGTTCCTGTGCCCGTGTGTGTGTGCTGAGTGTGCTGCGATGTGCCTCGCGACGCTGCTGGTCGTGCGACGAGATGACCTTGGTGTGACTGTGAGCTCAGACCGATGAGTGGTCGAAATAATCTTATGATTTGGTGAGTCGTTTTAATGTTATTGTGTTGTGTGTTACCATTGCACTATGCTGACGAAAGTAACTGATTTGGTGTTAAGCAGACTTGTGATTCGAAAACATATTCTGTTGTAAGAGTTACCGAGATAGTAGTTGGGTTTAGAAGCTAGGTTAGGTTACAAGGTTAGGTTAAAGCTTAGGTTTGTAATCTTTTGAATCCCCGAGACCTAACTAACGATTAAGTTTGTAAGCTTAGAACAAAGCTTAAAAGTGTTATAATTTGATGTACCTACCGTAAAATTATTGATGTACCTCCCGTAAAATTTTTGATGTACCTACCGTAAAAAGATTATGAGATTTGTTTCGATTAATGTAGACAATGTGATTAGCGATTACCTACGTGTGAAATGTGGCACGTTTTCAAGTTGAACAGTTTCAAGAAATAATAAGGCCCTAGTCTTGTGAATTACTTAAAATTTAAATTGTAATACCATCAATAACATTGTAGACCGCGACCGTTGTTGTTGTGTACTGGTAGACCAGTAAAATACGAACATCAGGGATTCTAAGTATGAATGAGGTTAAGATAAAGAAAATAAGAAAAATCTACAAACAGTTTGAGGTTATCATTAGGTCAGGTTAAACAAAACACAATTCTGTGCTGTGGTTATCTTTATTACAGATGAGTGACGTGCAGCAGTGCGTGCGGCCGTGCGATGAGCTGTCTTGAGCCACGGCGCGCGTGTCGTCGTGTGAGGTGCTGTCCTGAGCATCAGTGCGTACGGTCGTGCGAGGCGCTGTCTATCTGAGCGTGCAGAGGAGAAAAAAAAAAGAGGGAGGGGAGAGAAAGGATTTGTATTGCCAGTATCGCTTCCTATGTTTAGTCGCTAAGCACCACGTGAGATAAGAGGTCAAAACCAAACCAAACAAACCAAAACAAACAAACAAAAAAAAAAATTCGTACTTTTGCTCGATAGTAAATCTTGTTCTTAGTAAAGGAAAGCTTGTGTAGTTTATATCTACGGTTTTAATTGCTGTTGTTCTCTATTCTTCTCTGACAATTTTATTGTGGCATTTCTCAGTGAATACTTAAGGTAATGAAATTAAAAGAAAGTCGAATTGTTAAGAATGATGTGGTCAGTTTGAGTTGGTGGTGACACGGCGGTTAGGTGTGTGTTATTCAGAATAGTTTGAACCCTCCGGGGCTTACATTAGTTGAATGCGGGGTGGCCTTAGAATAGTTTTAAGGGCGAGGTGGCTATAGAATAATGTAAAGGCGAGGTGGCCTAGGAATATTGTAAAGGCGAGGTGGCCTAGGAATATTGTAAAGGCGAGGTGGCCTAGGAATATTGTAAAGGCGAGGTGGCCTAGGAATATTGTAAAGGCGAGGTGGCCTAGGAATATTGTAAAGGCGAGGTGGCCTAGGAATATTGTAAAGGCGAGGTGGCCTAAGAATAGTGTAAAGAATATGATAGTGAATGTAGTCAGGATAGACGAGCGTTTGAAATGAAATAAACTGACGTTGTTTCTTTCTGTTATAGACGTGCAATGAGAACGGCCTGCCAGAGTTCACCCTGCAAGGTGTACGCCATGCAAGAAGATCGCCCGAGGACGTGCGAGCGTCAGGAGGGCCGTATCGGAGAACGAGATATTATTAGTTAGATTAGGCTCCATCTAGAATGTTTATTATTGTAAATACCTCAAATTATTTAGTTTAGACGCCACATAGTTAATTAGCCATTAGTAAATTCGGGTGACTAGAGACGGAAGTGGCGTAGTCTCTTGTGTAACGCAGGCAAGATCGCTGTTTCGTGATTGGTCGACACCAAGTGTCATTAAAGTAAAGTAAAGTGACAGGAAGTGACATGAGCCAATGAGAGTCGAGTAGTTGCACGGTCGTCCGCTAGGGGCGCTGTTGTGAGCGAGCGGTAGGGCGGACGGGCGTGAGGTATTATATTGAGCTGTGTAGACGACGGAGACTCACTTTACCTTTGGCTGGCGACTGGGACGGTCACTATACGGTTTGGTTATCAAGTATCGTTATTTAGTTTGAAGCTTTCGTTGCTTTGCGGAACACACGGTCTCCGTTAATATTGTTAATGTTGTTTTGTACTAAGAATTGTAATATCATCATTTAGACGCATTATCTGTAACTGTTTGCAAGTGAAATAAATCTATTAGTGTACGTGTGATGTGTTATTCTCTTCGCCCACTATATTCATGCTTTAAGCCATGCCTGATAAAGAGTAACTCCAAGATAGGTGACAAGAGAGAGATATTGGCCATCCTCTTGCTCTGTCTGTGTCTATTTATGTCTCATTCTGCGACATATATAACAAAATTAAAAATCTTCAAAATTAAAGTCGCCAAGCGGTCACAATGACTGTACAGGCTTGATGTCAAATGAAACAAAAAGGGATTTATCCAACCAACTACGCTACGGCGGCATCGTCGATCAGCTTAAAGATCAGGGCCCCTAGACTAGGGATGGGTCGCCGTCGTTTTTACAGTCGACGAAACTAGACCGTTAAATTTCGTTCATGGACGGGTCGATCAACTAGTTAAAATCGTCGACTAGTTAACGTGTCGTCTCGTTGACTATTATCGTTGTATTAGACGTTAGACTTGACGATTAACTTAGACTAGATGACATGTTGCGGTTGGTTTAGTGTTTAGCCTATTAATCTATGTAAAATTGTAGGTAAATTTTAAACAAGTGAAATTTAAAAAAAAACTTTTAAAAATAAGCTTTTATTATTATTACCATAAAGTACTCGTCAAGACGAATCAAATGAGCCCAAACTCGATGGGGTTACGTCGTTTAATTACGGAGTTCCTATAGCCACCTTCCCGCTCCATCATCAGATCAGCTCCATGTTATAATAATATTGCAATGTCATCTGATTTATGCATGCATGCAAAATTTCAGCTAAATTGGACACCGAGAAGTGGGTCAAATATAACTTGCAAGATTTGATTACAGACAGACAGACAAGTGAAAGTAAATAAAAGCTTGTAAAAAGGAAATGATCTTCCCTTCATACCAAACACGCATTGAACCAACGCATTCCCTCTCTTTCGCAACCGCTACGTTACCATATTTGCCATCCTCTTTAGTTTAAGTATAACGCGGGAATAAAAGGCCTATCATCTTAGAGCGTTTATTTTAATAATAAAGATCTTATCTCATTACATTTAGAGTTTACTTTAGATTGTCTCAACTGTTCCATTCGACTGACACGTCGCGTCGACTATCGACCCGTTTTGAGATAATAAAGTAACCTCTATTACGTTATAGTTAGAGTTTATTTTAGGTTGTTTCAACGTGTAGTAACGTAAGAAACGGCCACGTTAAAGAGTCGACGTTGCATTGCGCGTTGATAAGAACGTGGGGATTTCTCGTTTAGTCGTTTACGAATTTAACTAGTAGATCAGAGAACGGTAGACCGTCGAAGCGTTGAATGCACGTCGACGGTTGATTTAACCAGTCCGTCTATTTAACGCTCATCCCTACCCTAGACAAGCGCAAATCGTCTGTCGCTATCGATAAAAAAATGTACTGAGATAACAGTCGCTATAGAAAAGCAAACGAAAACGACTGTCATCTCAGTACATTTTTTTATGGATAGCAGCGACAGACGATTTACGCTTGTCTAGGGCCCCAGGTGAGATCATAGTCAAAGGCTAACCTATAGTGCATAACACTGGTGATTCAGGCGATGATTATAATAGCTCACCGTCAGTAGGGTCGTCTTCTTGTGTTTCTGATTCTATTATTGTCCACAATATAAAATCATTAAAATGGTTATAAATACTAACCGCTATATCAATATTTGGTGGTTCGTCTCCGCCTGGCCTTTCACTCTGTAAAATACAAAAATAAATATTTTTTTTTATACAACTTCATAAACTGAATAAAATAACAAAGACAATATGAGAAAGTGGACACAAAACTACTTAAATAAGGTCAAAATACTTACCAATATCCTAAGTCCGTTAGCCTGTAACGCAGCCCTAGCGGTCCTACCCGCTCTAAAAGCGGCCGAGAGCCTCCGAGTAAGCCTTCGAGCCCCTCCCGCCCTCAAACACGTCCAAAGAGGCAAGGCCGGCATTCGCGCCGCGCCGCCGATCAGGCCGGCTAACGCTGCCAGAGCTCCTTCGCGGCTGCTTGCCTGGTACATTGCAAGTTAATAGCTATATAAATGCATGGGTAAATTATAATGCTTCTTCTTATCGAGTCGATTAAGAGCGTATATATCGAGTATATATCTAACTGAAAACACTTTTAAAATGTGTGCAATAATATTATGTAGGGCTGGTATAGAGGAATTTTCAATAAACCAATTCCATGATATATTTCAAAATTGGTCAAATTGTGCGAGCGAGAGAGCGTCACTCGATATATACGTTCTTAAGCCAATCGACTCGATATAAGCTACATTATGTGAACCCTACAACTGCTTTGACCTATGCGCTGATAATACTTCTTTTAACAGCTGCATGCCTGGTACATCAAAATTGTAAAATCTAAAATAAATGAAGGCTAAAATCTAAAATAAATGAAGGCTAAAATCTAAAATTCTGCACAGAGTTTCTTAATGGCTGCTTGTCTGGTCATTAAGAGCGTATATATCAAGTGACGCTCACTCGCTCGCACTATTTGACAAATTTTTAAATATAAATTCATAGAATAAATTGTTTAAGAACAGCCCTGCATAATATTATTGCACACATTTTATAAGTGTTTTCAGTTTGATATATTAGAAAATAGCATGATGAGAAATGTATGCATAAGGGGTCCTAAGAGAGACCTTCTGTATCTACTATTTGCCTGTTAAATAATAATAGAAAATCAATGAAAAATATAATAATAATGAAAGACAGTGCTGCAAAGAGAGTTCCTCAACTGCTGGTCTGGTACAATTCTTAGCTGTTTAGAACAAAATGAGATAATGTAGAGTCATAGAGAAGTTCAGTTTTATTACAATCTGTTTATAATAATAAGCGTTAGCAAACATTCTAATATAGTGGAGAGGTGCATTATCTGGGAAAACTCTACTGTACTTCCCTCAAAGGTACTTGCAGTCATTAGAGTCAATTTTCAAAGCCCTGTCTTTACTTAAATATTTTTACAGAGGTTCCAGGAGTATATTTGTTGCTAGTAGTAAGAAAAAAAAAAAACAATATTATGCTACTTATTAAAAGCTGTAAAAATTAAGTAGATAGATAGATAGATAACCCTTTATTGGAACACAAGAGACAAGTATAAAGTTAAGTAGTTGAGTTAAGTATTGAATACTTACAGAATTAACACCTTTCGATAGATCATTGGCTGTAGCTATTGGCTCTGGTATTTTGTACAAGGTCTGTATTGCTATTAAGGAAAATTACATAACAATATTGCCCTGTAAAATAACACACTACCCTCTTATGTTGTTATGTATTTTTAAATTATTGTAATGTTTTATTAAAGGATACAACAGCTGGAAGTCCCGGAACTCCAAACCAAGGGCCTGGCGTAATTGTGACTGAATCTGCAGCATCGAAACTCTGAAATAAGTTAATAGTAATTTATATAAATGTGGCATAAGGAGGGGTATATATAGAAAGAGTTACTTTATACTGCAGTACTTTATAGTTTTATTTCGGCGCAAGTTGGCGAGGCAACCAACACATTCCGACCCAGCAAGTCCAAGTTTGGCTGTAGCAACAATCGCGCGTACCTTCCCTTTTTATTATTACTAAGGCTTTTTTTTTTTACATAGAATAGGACTGCGTTTGACCACAGTCTCACTTGTTGGTAAGTGAAGACGTGGTCGAAGCTATTACATACAGGCCTAGCAAATACCT
The DNA here is from genome assembly GCA_947507615.1 of Hemithea aestivaria. NCBI lineage: Eukaryota > Metazoa > Arthropoda > Insecta > Lepidoptera > Geometridae > Hemithea > Hemithea aestivaria. The sequence continues at coordinate 15,920,548 of OX382329.1, read as the reverse complement.
ATTAACTCGCGACTTGAATACAGCCAAGTTGTAATTGTCAGGAAACACTGAAGCAGGTAGGGAGTTCCAAATCTTCGCCGTCCGGATTAAGAAGGTCAAAGCAAATCGCTTCGTGCGGACAAACGGAATATTAACTTTGCAGCGATGTCGCCATACCATCTCTCTAGATAAAAAGTAACATTCTCACCTGATCCCTATTACTAGCGGCCGGAAGTGCTAGCGCGTGTCCCCTCAGGTGTAGATACAGCCCTTTACTGGCACAAACGCTGACTAAGGACGGTATATGTGAGCCGCAGCCTAGCGGAGGCACTCCCGCTTCACCGAGCACTAGCAGCGGTGTTCTATTGGCTGATACGTCTTCATCGCACATCTTTGATAGAGCGTCTGTGTCCATGCCACGACCTATAATCATATTATACACCATTACCAACTGGCGGATTTTGACGACCTCTGTGGCGCGGTGGGCTAATACCCGCCTGCAACGCAGTAGGTTGCGGGTTTGATTCCCGTATGGGACAAATTAAATTAAATATCCATTTATTTCAAGTAACATAACTCATATTCTAACATGTACATAAAAGTCACTTATTTCAAATTATATTATTATTATTATGTTTACATTATTGTGCGGTGATCCACAGATATTTGTTTCTGGTCTGGGTGGCTTTCTGCATCTATTATAAGTATGTATTTACAAAAGAAAAGTATTATATCCGTTATCCTAACCACCATAACACAAGTATTGTTGCTTAGCTTGGGGTTAGGTGGCGCTGTATGAAATGTCCTGAAATATTTATTTATAAATATTACTAATAATATAAACCTGAAACGTCTGGATGTATGTTTGTTACTGTTTCACACTTAAACGGGTGGACCAATTGAGCTGAATTTTGGTATAGAGATAGCTTAGACCCTGGAATAACACATACGCAACAGGGCAGCAGATAAAACGCTGAGCGCTGCTAGTAAAAAATAAGTTCATCCATTCTACCGCTTAAACAGTGATGTGGGTACTTTAGTTTATAAAATTACTGGGCTGTAGTCTTAAAATCTTATGACTCTTGAAGCTTTGTTGGCACCACCAAAAGAATTTGACATCACTGCGAAATCCTGGGTGGGACTGTACTGATTATGTGCAGCGTTATCTCTTAATATGAGGAGAGTGTCTTGGTCGTGTTCATACTTCTTTGTATATAAAAAAAAAATACTAGAGTCTAAGCATCGTTTCTCCTAAGAGTACTGCTTCTGAGATATAGCAGAAAAAAGTGGTTTGGACATGTGTACATATCACAAAGAATACAAATTCATGAGAGAATGTGTCATCTTTTTTCTGTCAAGAATATTTTGCCAGCTCATTGAATAATTAGAGCAATGCATAATGTATGAGCCGAAATTATTGACGGGTCTTACTTATTATTCAACAGAATGTCAATAATCACATTTGCATAACATTATAGGTACATGAAACAATCTGTTTGGTATTTCTAAGAATTTGTTTACCAACACTTCATCAAGTACCAGGGATACATAATGCAATGAAGGTGTAAAAAATAACGCCGTGTGTTGTGATTCTAAGATGAGCGAAAATTCATTCATCTCAACAAAAAATAAATAGTTGGGCTAGTCGGGCTATGCGAAATTTAGGCACAGACGAACGGACGGACGGAGAGCCAAAGCGAAACTATTAGACTTCCTTGAGCCTAAAAAAATCTTCTTTTGAAAATTTATAAGAAATTTGAGCACTAACTTTTTGTCTTTAATCTTAGTCTCACCTGAAGAATGTACAGGTACAGGACGGACACAAGCTAATGGCAACCCCAACTGCCTGCACAAATGTTGCACTACATTTAATGGACTGGCAACACAGCTGTATATGCATGGCAGACGATTCAGGAAGGCTAGAGCTGAAACAAACAGAAATAGCATTATATCTCCTTGTGTAATATGATGCCCTGGTACTCTGGTACCATCATGTTAAACACCTAGCAATATCATATTATCAAGAAGTGATAAAGATGTTCCAAAGGGTATGAATATTTTAGCTTTTTTCTGTATTGGTTGTCTGAAAGAGACCGCTATTAAAGATAAGACCACCAATTGTTACAGTTTTTTTTCCTCAATGTGTAAATTAAAGCTTATTCTATTGTATTTATGGTGTTAAATAAAGCGTTTTCTATTCTATTCTAATCCCTTGGTAATTCACTGAAAAATAATGATAATATGCTATTTACTACACCATTGTTAATATTAAGATAATATAGAAGCAATAACAAGTCATTTGCAATTCAAATTGTCTAACAGCCTTTGTGACAAGTCTGCGATTACCGTCAGGTGAATAACCTAAACCAACATTCAAAGAAATTATTGAATAACAAGGAATTTAGAAAATATTGTATTTGAGGGCAGAATTTGACCAATATACCATTATAATATTATGTAGATTTTGCGTTTACAGTAATTTACTACCCCTGTAGCTGTACAAGTTTATTTACACAAGTGGCGACTAGAACCCAAAAGCTAACATGTGTCTCTCGACTTTGTCACATAAACCAATCGTGTATTATATGCCAGAGTGCAAAAACGTATATTTAATTTATGCAAACTCTTATATTCAATGTCTCAAAGAACATTATAATATATTTGACAGCTTATAGTGATTTTCACCAGTGTAAACAAGACAATACGTCTGCCTCTGGTAATTGGCAACAAAGCAATAATAACTATCTGGGGTAATCTGTCATACTATAATTAGAAAGTATTATTTAAGTTTAATTAAAACAATCTATTAAAATCTTCTTTGACTTATTAATAAAGAGGCATTATTTCACATACTGGGCTAAAGAATAAAAAGCCTAGCTTTAAAGTATATAAAGAACAAACGTAATTATGAAAATAATTTTATTAAATTATTAATTTACCTCCATCTTCCAAATATCTCGGGTATCTGTGATGCAGCAGCATCTTCGTTACTTTGACCAGTCCCTCCATTTGTTCTTGGTGGTAATATGCATGTTGATATGACATCCTGCAACATACAATAACCAACCTTATGTGTATTTAATAGGACTATTTTTGTTTATGTTAATTAAAATAGGGCTTGAAATATGTAAACTAATTGTTATAATTATTGAGGGTGTGTTCAGACGACACATGTCCGAAATGCGTTTAAACCACGTGCTTTATAATTTGAGTCTATAAGAATTTGTTTATTCAGTCTTCCAGTCTAGTCCAGAAAAGAAATTTTAGATGACCCCAGCTGGAACAATGAGGTGGAAATGTATATTAACGTTGAGTTATCTGGTAAGCAGGCCAATTTTTCGCAATTAGGCCCCAAAAGCCCATTTTGCGTGCGGGTTTAAAAACCGCGACTTACGAAGAAGTGACCAAAATTCGGAAGAAAAATAGAATTGGTTTTGTGTTGTGGTCAGGAGGCCACAACTCAGTCACTGCATGGCAGTTAGTAAGCTGACAATTACAGATATTAGATTTATAGGTAGTGATCACAGTGTGCAATGGTGCAATAATGAGTTATCTATGTAGATTTGTATGCAGTTCCTCATCCAGAATCCAGATTAACCTACTCCAAGTCTTTATATTTTCCATTTAACATTCTTGAAATACATTTTAACAGAATTTGTGCATAAATATTAAACATTTTGGATCTTATCAGCATAGCAATTTGAGTTAAGTATTCACTAGTTACATGAACATGTAAATTAGCAATAATAAGTGTAGATTAGAGTTGTGCAACTATGGCAATTAGTAGATATTGAATGTTGTACATATGTATAACCATTTGTTATGTTATATTAGGTTACATATGCACTTTAATTATCCATAGTGCAGTGCAGTCAACCATCAGTGTGCCTTTCCGCCAGAGATGTGCTATGCTATGTTGCGTTTAATATCCACCAATCATATTCATTTGGCATTAATTGGCGCATAGCTTAGCACCGGTGGAAACTGACTAACTCTTAGATTCCCGAGCAGCTCGATCGGGAGGATCAGCCACCCCATTTGAATTCAGGCTTTAATTTAAGATTGTTAGAAACTAATTCTAGTAGTTGAGGAGTTAAATGCGTGCTATATGCAGCCGCCGATCTCCGACTATGGCTACATCACATAGCTCTAGCTGCGATCTTCCTCACACCTACATAGCGCATCTTCCTCGCAGTGTTTCATAGTTTAGTATTGGTGGAAACGGTCACATAGTTTCAAAGCGTAGCTTTTACATATTCCTGCATAGCATATCTCTGCGGCCCGAGCACACTTTGTCATTGACATAGTCATGTCAACACCTGTCTCACTGTCAAGAGTAATCTGACATATATCATCAAGATGCTGCTCTCGCTACTCACACTGTCATTGCATACAATTTGTAGCTACTTCCAATGTCATTGTGTTCTTATAAACGTCAATTACTCTTGACAGTGGGAGGGGAGTTGCTAGTCTTATGTCAATGTCAATATGTTCTCGGGCCGTTGATGGAAAGGCACCCTCAGTCTGGTGGGATGTGGTTGTAATGCAACTATGTATAGTATGGTAGTGAATAGATTACTGTACACCATGGACCATTTGGTCCACATTCTGTGTACCAGCCTGCCAAATGCCAGGAGCAGTCAAGTAGAACAGTGCATTTGTACATATTTTTTATACCCGTTTACTGGATGGCTGACACATTGTGAATAACTAAAATTTCATATAGGTACAGCCTTAAACTGTGTTTATCATAAAGATAAAAAGCAATGTTTCTAGAGAAAGTTTTTTTTGTTGTGTTCACATCTGCAATCAGTCCCTTGACTATAAGCAGATTTGATAAATAAAGTTTTTATTCATTTATTATCTCTAGAGACAAAGTAACCCCCAGTTACTGTAAAAAGTTTGTTTTATGTTGTAAACAAGCTCATTTTATCACACATTTAATTAAAACTCAATAAACTAATCAGTAGATTTCCTAAGTGTTGAAAACTTGGTTTTGTATAAACCATTTCTATCAATGTTTCACATTAAGCTTATCAGTTGATAATAAAATTGTATTGTACAAGTAAAATCTATTGTTTTTATTATCAGAGAACTTGTTACACATAGGTACTGTTATTTTTGCTTGTATTAATTCAACATGAAAAAGTTATTTTAAGAAAACTAGCTAAGAAATAAATCCTTTTTAATAGATATCATTTTTTTTTCCAAGTAAGAATGTTTCAATGTAAATTATCTAATTAGGTACTACACCTTCTCTCACAATAGGTTTGATTTTATAACACAATATTTTGAGCCCCATTTTTTATCTCCTTCAAATTGTAATTATAAAAAATCTCTCTTGTTCATATTAGTCATTTCTTCAAGTCAAATATATAATATAGAACTGTTGAAATTTGGTGAAAATATAAGACTCTAATACATCTAATATAAAAAGCTGCAGATTTTAAGTAGGTAAAATAGTTTAACAAAAGTCTATATTATTGACTCATAGTTAATATCTATTTAGTGACATAATTCATTAATCTTATCCATTTAATTGAAGTTTAGGCTCTGATAAGAGAACATCATAAATAGATTTAACTACATGCTTATCTGTCATGATAGTATCGGGCTAAATACTAATTTTAATTAACAACATTCCAGTAAGAGTTAATTAAAATTTACTTTCATGCATTCGCTGCATTTACGATAATAGGATGTCAATTTTCCAATGAATTCTTTAGGCCCTCTCTCTACATTATCTACATATAAATTTTAGCAAGAATGTTACAATTTATTTCGAACAGAATGACGTCTTATTTAGGGTATGGACTAGAATAGCGTAAGATAATGATCTCACCTGAACATGTGCGATATCCAGCGCGTAGTTTCTACCGCAATGAGTCCGCCGAGTCTCGCTGCGTGACTTCGCTCCAGTCTCCCAAACAACGCCGATATACTATGGGACAATATAGCCGCCCGCGTCACTGCATCCGTCGGTAACAGCGGCGGGTCCACACTATCACAACTAGGATCAGTCTTCAACACCAAGTCCTCCAGAAGCTTCAAAATCTCATCCATCCCAGTCTCTTCCGGCTCAAAGAAACCGGCGCTGATTTTGCGCACTTCCCGCTTTTTTTCCTCTTCCATCGCATCTTGGGCGTTGACACCGGCTTCTAGTCTGCCGACCACTTCGGACACTTGGAACTGCAGGCTCCCGAAGGGACGCCGGTCCTGAAAAGCGATAACATTAACACCTTTCTTGGACACTGATATAATAGTCTGGGAAGCGGTATCTACCAAGTCTGGAAGCGCTTCGCTTGCGGGACTAGGTTTGCTGGACTCCGCATCAGAAGCCAGTGCATCTCCCATGCTGCGTGGCGAATTTTTCGCAAAATTACAGCACAAACATAAAAATCTGTAAACGTCACTGCAATGTTTTGACGTAAACAGAAATGAAAAATGCAGAATGAAAATGAAGGCCGAAAAAGAAAAACTAAATGAAATTGTCTATGAATGCCACGCATTCCAAAAGTTGCTGGCAACACTATAAAAAAAAATTAAAAAAAGCGCCATCTATTGGTTTGTGATCAAAGTTCATTCATGCAATTTTTTTGTGCAGAATTTCATGAGCCTGGAACATTTTTTGAGAGTTTTTGGCGGCAAGCCTTGATCATATCATTAGCTCCACGTCTTTTGCTTAATAATAGTGTAGAATTTGATTGTTAGCGTGTAATAATGGTGGAATATTGCGTGTTAAGTGTTTTTGAATGTGCACAGATGTAGGCAAGTGATATGGTGCTGAAATATGAATTTTGGTGCCCCCTCCAAAACTCCTCCGAACTTTCAGTAAAATTCCACCCATTTTACTGGAAGACTCACGTGACTAGACGAGCTATTAAGCTCACTCTGACTCTGACCTGACTAACTAACTTATTATTTAAAAAATAACATTTAACTTGACACTGGCAAAACACGAAAGTGGAGACCATAATTTAATATCCCGTGAACATTCACGAATTTTACTCGACACTGGCAAAATGCACATGTTGCCATATTATTAAAAAGAAAAAAAAAAAAAAAAAAACATTTTTTGACTTTTGTTCTTCTTCTTTTTAATAATATGGCAACATGTGCATTTTGCCAGTGTCGAGTAAAATTCGTGAATGTTCACGGGATATTAATTATGGTCTCCACTTTCGTGTTTTGCCAGTGTCAAGTTAAATGTTATTTTTTAAGTAATAAGTTAGTTAGTCAGGTCAGAGTCAGAGTGAGCTCAATAGCTCGTCTAGTCACGTGAGTCTTCCAGTAAAATGGGTGGAATTTTACTGAAAGTTCGGAGGAGTTTTGGAGGGGGCACCAAAATTCATATTTCAGCACCATATCACTTGCCTACATCTGTGCACATTCAAAAACACTTAACACGCAATATTCCACCATTATTACACGCTAACAATCAAATTCTACACGATTATTAAGCAAAAGACGTGGAGCTAATGATATGATCAAGGCTTGCCGCCAAAACTCAACTTTTGTTCTTTTAATAATAATATATGGCAACATGTGCATTTTGCCAGTGTCGAGTAAAATTCGTGAATGTTCACGGGATATTAAATTATAGTCTCCACTTTCGTGTTTTGCCAGTGTCAAGTTAAATGTTATTTTTTAAGTAATAAGTTAGTCAGGTCAGAGTCAGAGTGAGCTTAATAGCTCGTCTAGTCACGTGAGTCTTCCAATATATAAAATGTACTCTGTGGTCTTCCAGTAAAATGGGTGGAATTTTACTGAAAGTTCGGAGGAGTTTTGGAGGGGGCACCAAAATTCATATTTCAGCACCATATCACTTGCCTACATCTGTGCACATTCAAAAACACTTAACACGCAATATTCCACCATTATTACACGCTAACAATCAAATTCTACACGATTATTAAGCAAAAGACGTGGAGCTAATGATATGATTAAGGCTTGCCGCCAAAACTCTCAACTTTTGTTGATTGTTGAGTTTTGACATTGACGTATTTTGTGATCCTGGCGATCGACTGGATTTGTTTTGGTGAATTTCTCTAATTTTTAGAGAAACATTTGTGAAAATGTCGCTCGCTAAAATATTTTCTGTGTCTTCTCGAGGTAAACTTGTTATACCAAAGAAAAAATAATGAGAACTATGCTAATTACACCACTTTTGCTGTGTTGTTACGCAATGTTGTTTATAACCTCAACCGCGTATTTACCAGCTGATTTTAAGATCTTTTTTTAACATCAATGGCTTTTTCAGTATAGCTTCATTCCTAATTTATCAATACAGCTATAACAATACATTTTTATCAAGAAGTTACCATATTAAAGTCCCCGAACTGCGTTGTAAACTACTTGGCTACCAAAAATATATGTGGCCAACTGCGTATATAAAAATGGATATTTTCAGTGAGAGCGACAGGCGCCGGTGGTATGGTGGCCAGACATGCACAATACAGCACCCCTTCCGACAAAGTTGAGAAGGTTTATCCACCAAACGTGCCCGGTTATAAATACGTGAATGCAGTAGATCCAAGCTTGGAGTTCAGGGCTATGTCTGATAGGGCTGCACAGACGCTATTCTGGACCGAACTGGCTAGAGGATTTGCTGTCACACTGGGTCATATTTTTAAGGTAATTTATTTGATTTTAACACTGACTACGAAAAACACGAATGTTTGTGTGCGTCAACACACAAGTGTTAAGAAAATGTTTTTTTCCTATATTCTTAAGTGTACCACAACTTGGCTCGTTAAATTCAATAAAACTAAATCTTAATAAATGACATTTTAGGAGCCAGCCACAATAAACTATCCATTTGAGAAGGGGCCCCTTTCACCAAGGTTCAGGGGGGAGCATGCCTTACGTAGATACCCCTCTGGTGAAGAGAGGTGCATTGCTTGCAAACTGTGCGAGGCTATCTGTCCAGCTCAGGTAAGGATTTATCATAATTTTGGATTCAATAAGGTCTATTGTTTTATTGTCAATGCTAAGAATTAACACATTACAGTACCCTTGTTTTGGTTGTTTTGTGTTGGTGAGGTAGTGTTATATGTATTATGGAAAACATGCTCTTATATGGGTATATTAAGAGCATGTTTTCTCAAACAAATCTGGGGTTACAGTGTTATCTCTGTGATGAAGGATGGAGAATCAGCAGAATCTTAACAGTCAGTCCACATAAGGATTAAGAAACAGATTCCATAAAAAAAATATTGAGCTTAAGCCCCCTTTTTTTTTCTAAAGAAAAATGTGTTACACATCGTCACCATGCGCCACTTGCAGTGGGGATACCCACTTGAAACCGTGGGTGTTTCTGCTGAATGGTGGGGCAGACGGCATTATGGTCGAAGCACTTGTCTGATAAAGCTTAAGCCCTTAGAATAGGTAGAATATTGTTGACTTTTTTTATTATGTTGTGTACAAAACTTATCACAATAATGTTTATATTTCAGGCCATTACTATTGAAGCAGAGGAGCGCAAGGATGGTTCCAGAAGGACAACACGTTATGACATTGACATGACCAAGTGTATCTACTGTGGATTCTGCCAAGTAAAATATATAATTAATTTTCATTAATTGCTTTAAACTTTAAGTACTTGTTAACACTTGGATTGCGAAAATCACAGGTGCTGGGATTTTCAAACTCAATATTCAATTATTTTTTTAACTAAGCTACAAAAAGTTGACAATTTTACAAACTTTTATTTACTTTTACCTGTCTGTTATCAAATCGTGCAAGTTTCATTTGATCCACTTCCCGGTTTCTGATTGAGCTGAAATTTGGCATGCATGTACATATAAATCAGATGTCAATGCAATGACACAAAATAAGATCCTGCCTTCCCTGGTCAACACATCGTGGTTTATCACTAACAAAGAAATCCACGAGTACCTGGGAGTCCCGACAGTAGAGGAAGAAATAAAAGCGATGGGAAGTCGATATTGTGATCGCCTTAAATCGCATTCCAATCCCCTTGCCAGGGCACTTATAGAGAACCCGCAGTTTAAAAAAACGGTTGAAGAGAGTGCAAGTGTTCGACAAACTACGACCGGAAGGAAGAGGAGCTGATGAGCCTGAGCCTTAAATGACATTAGAAAAAAAACACCAAATCCGCTCATAGTCAAAAAGCTTGTTTTTAAAAAGAATTTTTTTAATTTCACTTGTTTCTATTTTAATACTGTACCACTCTCTTTTGAGATAGAAACGCGAGTGCTGACGCACACAAACGTCGTGTTTTGAGTACTGATGGTACTCGCTATACCTACTGTGTAATTTCCGTCACTGTGGATAGTTATTTCATAGTACTTTAAAAAGCCACTGTAGCCTAAGTGTTAAAGGTCTTTGAGAGCAACTCTCTCGCTCTCTCGATATGCAATCGGCAGACGTAAATAATATCTGAAATCTGAAGTGTTGAATAGTAAATTTTCTAGTTCTTGTCAAAAAATACATTCATCGCCTCGACACCTTAACGTAAACGATACGACTCTTTTTTTTTACGAGACTAATCAAGCGTTTGACCGCAATCTCACCTGTTGGTAAGTGACGATGCAGTCGAAGTTGTAGCACGCTTGTTCAGTAAGAACCTATTCACTCTTGATTTGAACAAACCCACGTTATAGCATTCGGGAAACACTGAGAGTGGTAGCGAGTTCCATAACTCTCCGGCGGCTTTCCTGCGACTGGCGTGTGTCGCTGAGTGGTCTTGTGACTTACCAACTTTGCTGTCGCGAGTCCGACGAATTTGGTTACCCGCTCGAAAGTAGCTGTCGCCTTAAGTGGGGCATTCCGTCTATTTATAACTAACACTTCTTATCTCCATTTCAGGAAGCATGCCCCGTAGACGCGATTGTGGAAGGTCCCAACTTCGAGTTCTCGACGGAAACTCACGAAGAGCTCCTTTACAACAAGGAGAAACTTTTGTCCAACGGCGACAAGTGGGAGAGTGAAATAGCTTCCAACATCAGAGCTGACCATTTGTACCGTTGAATTGACTTGTGTTAGTAGTTAATTGGGAACTATTTTATAACTTAAATCACAATATTATAAATATATACAACATACAGAAAACTTAAAACTATAACACAAAACATGACATAAGTGTAACAACATATGTACGGTCAACATACGTGTGTACGGTCATATATAATATTACTGTATGTATAAGAGGTACATATTTATTTCAAAATTTAACACTGACTGCAGAATCACTAGCACTGTTTTTTAAGTCGAAAAGCGAGTTCTGAAGCACACAAATGGTGTGTTTTGTGAACTGAGGCTACAATACTTCGATAATTTCCGTCACTGCAGATAGTTTTTTGTCGATTTAGTTATACAAGGCGGCGCAAAATTAATTATCCAATATCCTTTTTGTTTAGAACAAATTTTTTAATGTATGATTAATTATTTTAATTAACAATTTTTTTGCGTCACCCTATACAACAAAAATATAATGCAAAAGTGAACATTAGGCGGGCCGTCAAAGCTGAACTGTTTAAAATATAATAAAAAAATATCAACACTCTTGGGTATGTAGGTATAAATTTTTGGTAGGTACTTGTGTTATTGAAACGTCATTGAATTAGTTCAAATTAGTTTAGTTATTTTAAGATCAAATTTTGCTGATTTATAGTTATAAAATAGTTCTTACTAGATCATAATAAATTATACTTGTTTTGTGATAATAAATCAATATCATTTCAGTTTAAAAAGTCTTTTATTGATTAAATTACAAATATTATTACTAATTTGTTCAAACTGAGGTAGAAAAAGATTCTCAAAATTAAATTATATCGATTAAACAATAAATGAAATGTCATAAATAATAATTATCTAATAAAACATACTACTTTACTCCCATTATTATCATTCATTCATTTTTATATCAATATTTTTAATTAAATACTATAAATAATTTGCACTTACAACAATAAATAAATAATAACAACTCAAGTAAGGTAATGCACATATAAAAGCTTTTGCTATATAACAATGTTAATGATTGAGAACAGATTAAATAACGCATATTATTATTATCTTAACTGTTCCATGTCAATGTTTTATTAAATGACGAAAACTACGGGCTCCACCTCAACACATTTAAAATACCCTGCTTTACTATAGAATATTTAATTTAAACCATCACACACAAAAGCAGGCCGTATTACACGCCTGATCAGTGTTATTTCATAAAAAATCTTTGTAAGTGATGCAAGTTGATTTTTATTGTGCAGCTTTGTTGATTGTTGTGTAGTTTGCGCTTGCCTTGATAGTGATCTTAATCAGTGTAAATGAGCTAATATAGCTTTAGAATAGAAACTAATGATCTTATGAAATATAAATTATTTGGGACTATAAATTAATTTTATGATTCAGTCAATTAGTGTGGTTGCCCCCCAATATTTTGTAGGAATATCGTTCTAGGTCTTCCTTCACTGCATCTAGATTTCTATCAGCATCTATTGTCAACACTTCACAACCAACGTTTGAGGAATTCAGCCAATTTTCGTAGGAATCATGAACCTGAAAATATAAAGTCTGTAAGTTTGTATGCTGCGAATATAATGTACAAATTTTGACAGAAAACTGTTATAAAATGTAGGAAATAGGGATGTTGACAAGGTCAAAGTCTTTAAACTAATTTCCGATAAAATCTTAGTCCGTAATTTAAATAATAAAAGCTAATTGTCTCCAAGAGACAGATTGCCTTGGAAATAGAATAGAAAAATAAAATGAGATCAATATTTTTGTGAAATAAAATAAAAAAATGCCTTAAATATACAATACAACACTACGTTTATAAGTTTTAGTATGGGTATGCTGTACATCTATTTAGATATTTTTGTCAACATACCTATTTCAACAGAATAGATTTCTCTACATACCTGTTGCAAATACTCTAAAGGAACTTCAGACTCCTCAGCTCTTCCCCTTTTCATCATTCTCTCCCAAACTATTTGGGGGGTAGTCTTCAAATATACTGGAAAATTAAACACAGTTAAAGTTAGCCAATATCTAGAAGACAAAAAAGAAATACAGTTATGTTAGCACAACAAGAAAAAGATGCCTGGAAACTTCTGAATGATAAATCAACTGGTAATCTCAAACAAATAAATGTTTCCAAGCTAAACATTGTGAATGCATATTTCAAAACAAATATCCCTATGAGATTCTTGTCTATTGTTCTCACAGAGGTATACTTTGCGAATGGGTCTTAAAATAAATTACTTTGCAAAAATGCCTTACTGTAGCCAATTTTTATAATAGGCGTGATGACAAGGCTAACATTTTTTAAATGTTATTAGTCCGTAATTTAAATAATAAAAAAATATTCGATATGTAGACGGATTAGATAGGGCAACATTGTAATTACGCCATTTCCTTTAATTTTATCGGTGGGCAGAGTTGAAAAATGGCAAACTCTGGCGTAACACTTATAACGGGCGCTGATTCGTCAATATAAAAGCATCGCTTCGTGGCGGCCTGTGATTGGTCGATAGTCGGGGGACGCGTATTGGCCAATGAGCGTTGAGCAAGTGTTGAGGAAAAGATCCGATGGTGGCGCTAGTAAGCGAGTTTACGTTGTACGGATCTCTGTGCGGGAGCTCACACTTGACCTTTTGGCTTGGGATCGGTAGAAGCACGTTGGGACTCCGATAACTGGGAATATTAGTGTCCATTACGAGTGGAACGCCGAGTCCACCGAATAACCCTAAAGCTAAGTATAAGTAGAGTCTTTAGCTAGGTCTCATTGTAATTATCATTGTCTATTGTCTAATTATAATAAATTGTGCTAATGCTTGTAATGTTTTATTATCCTCGGCCGTTATTATCCACACCATCTAATGATGAGGGGCTTTAAGAATTGACCATATATATAGGCAGGCTGGGCTCACCCTATTCTACATCAGAAGTGGGATAGAGAACTAAACGTTTTTCAATGTTTCAGATTTCCTGTTTTATTGTTCGCCGCACCTGCCTTTACCGGCGGCGAGTAACGAGTACCAATCTGCGCGCCGTGTCCGCGCGCTTGTTCAGCGGTCGTGTGTACGTGATTCGTGCTCGCGTTTCCTGACTGCGTGCGTGCATGTGTATGCATACACCTGCGACGCTGCTGGTTGAGCATCAAGTTTGTGTGACCGTGAAATTTGAGTGGATTAGAGTGATCGAGCCGGTGAGTCGATTCCATGATTTTTTTGTTCATACCTACTGCAGACTACGTTTCCGTAACTTGTTTTGTCTAGTCGTGTAGTGTAGCATTTTAATGTGCGATGGGCGGTGGTAGATAATTTGGTTCGTTAACAAATTTTCTTAATGCGATTCAATGCCACATACCTACCCTCACTTCGTTTTTTGTTTGTCAGATTTTTCTGGGTTTAAGCTTGTAGTATCGCCATAGCTTATGAAATAAGTAACCTTTTAGTATGCGATGGGCGGTAGTAGATAATTTAATTTCTGAACTAATTTTCGTAATGCGACCCAATGCCACATACCTACCCTAACTTTTATTTTGTCACGATTTTCGTGGGTTGAAACTTGTAGTATCGCCATAGCTTATGAAATATGATCGCTATAGCATATAGCAGAGGTATCTGAACATTTTCTAAATTTGAACGCAGATCTTAGTTCGTGTAGTTCTTAAACAACGCTGAACTGCATTAAGAATTACAATGAGGTTAGGATCAGGTCAGGTTGTCCGAACGCAATACTGTGCTGTGTTATCTTTATTACAGATGAGTGACGAGCAGCAGCGCGTGCAGCGTTGACCCGAGCAGCAGCGCGTGCAGCGTTGACCCGAGCAGCAGCGCGTGCAGCGTTGACCCGAGCAGCAGCGCGTGCAGCGCTGCCCCGAGCAGCAGCGCGTGCAGCGCTTCCCCGAGCAGCAGCGCGTGCAGCGCTTCCCCGAGCAGCAGCGCGTGCAGCGCTTCCCCGAGCAGCAGCGCGTGCAGCGCTGCCCCGAGCAGCAGCGCGTGCAGCGCTTCCCCGAGCAGCAGCGCGTGCAGTGCTTCCCCGAGCAGCCGCGCGTGCAGTGCTTCCCCGAGCAGCCGCGCGTGCAGCGCTGCCCCGAGCAGCAGCGCGTGCAGCGCCTCCCCGAGCAGAAGAGGAGGAGTAGGAAAAAAAAAGCGGGGAAGGGGAGAGAGAAAGGATTTGTAGCGCGTTTTATGTTTTTAAGCACCACGTGCGATTGAGGTCCAAACCAAACCAAACCAAAAAAAAAAAGTTTTGATTTCCCCTTTGCTTTATAGTAAAAATTGTTCTTAGTAGAGGAACGCTTAGACGATTTTAATTGCAGTTGTTCTCTGATACGCTTAGTGTGACATTTCTCAGTAAATACTTAGTTATGAAATTAAAAGGGATGTTAGAATTTCTTAGAATGATGTCGTGATCGGTTTCGGTTGGCAGTGACATAGTAATTCAGTTCGTTGTAAGGATACCGAGGTCTTTGTCGAACCCTCCGGGGCTTGGTTGACTGCGGTATGGCCATAGATCGCGGAGACTCTGTTATCCGAACTATTGTGCGTGTATCAAAGATAATGCAGTGGTTTTTGTTTGAACCCTACGGGGCTATGGTCGGCTGCGGTGGCTATAGATAGAAGAAACACTGTTGCGTGGCCCACCCGGATAGTGATCACATCATCAGTCATTTTTTAAATGGTAGTGTACTGAATGTTTTGCGAATCTTTCTAGAGAAATGAGACACTAATTATGTCAGGATGAACGAGCGGTTGAACATGAAATAGACTGAAGTTGTTTCTTTGTTATAGACGTGCAATGAGTTCGCCCTGCGAGAGTTCGCCCTACGAGAGTTCGCCCTACGAGAGTTCGCCCTGCGAGTGTTCGCCCTACGAGAGATCGCCCTACGAAACGCTCTGCAAGAATACCGCCCGAGGACGTGCGGGCGTCAGGGCTGGCCGTGTAGACGGATTAGATAGGGCAACATTGTAATTACGCCATTTCCTTTAATTTTATCGGTGGGCAGAGTTGAAAATGGCAAACTCTGGCGTAACACTTATAACGGGCGCTGATTCGTCAATATAAAAGCATCGCTTCGTGGCGGCCTGTGATTGGTCGATAGTCGGGGGACGCGTATTGGCCAATGAGCGTTGAGCAAGTGTTGAGGAAAAGATCCGATGGTGGCGCTAGTAAGCGAGTTTACGTTGTACGGATCTCTGTGCGGGAGCTCACACTTGACCTTTTGGCTTGGGATCGGTAGAAGCACGTTGGGACTCCGATAACTGGGAATATTAGTGTCCATTACGAGTGGAACGCCGAGTCCACCGAATAACCCTAAAGCTAAGTATAAGTGATTGATTTGATTTTCAAAGTTCTTTATTGTCATAAATATTACAAAAATACAACACAGCGATAATACTGGGCTATATTAACATAAAGTATTGTTGGTTTATCAGGCTACAGTCGCCTCTCATAACAGTTGGCACCAACAAGTGGTTAATTTTTTAAGCTGTTCTCTTTAAATCATAATTACGTATTTGCAATAAACATATTTTCTCAGTTTTGAGTGCGAATAGCTTTGCTATATCTACTACGCTTATAACATGATATTAATAATATATTTAGTTACAATATTACTTATTGTATATTGAAGACAGTATGTGTATCTAAGTACTCAATTTATTACGGCACTTTTTATCTAGGTACCCACATTAGGCAAAAAAGTATAAGTAGAGTCTTTAGCTAGGTCTCATTGTAATTATCATTGTCTATTGTCTAATTATAATAAATTGTGCTAATGCTTGTAATGTTTTATTATCCTCGGCCGTTATTATCCACACCATCTAATGATGAGGGGCTTTAAGAATTGACCATATATATAGGCAGGCTGGGCTCACCCTATTCTACAGATACGTATTTTTTTGTTTGTCAATATCATTGAATTTTTAAGAAATCTAAAATTATGGGGGAGAAACGCTACGTCACACCTAGGTACAAATCGTACCTAGGCGTGACGTCATTACCTCCTTCTCCGCAACTTTAAGGCGCTATAACTTACTCGTTTTTCATTAAATTTACAAGAATAAAAATACGTGCCAATATTTTTTTTAAATCTACATTATGGACAAAAAAATGTTTTTCTGTCTTCATGCCTATTGTTTTTAGGTTTGACAGTATTGCAGAAAATTGGAGAAAAAATAGATAGATAGATAACTCTTTATTGGAACACAGAAAATATACAGAAATATACTTAAAAAGAAAACACAATATTTTAATCTATGTGTTACAATTGGCGGTCTTATCGCTAAAAGCGATCTCTTCCAGACAACCGTGCAGGGAGAGGAGAATATTGCTATTCACATGGGTTTGTGGTGTGATAAAATAATAATTATACAGTATATTACAAAGACAGTAAAATACAGCTCTAATAAAAAATACATTATAATAGGTAAATTTTTTTTTTATTATATTTTATGTGATGTAGTAGAAGACGAGCAAGACGCTCTCCTGATGTTAAGAGATAACGGCTGCCCATAATCAGTAGAGTGTTACCTAGGATTTCACAATTATGTGAAATTCTAGGAGCACTGCACCAACGCTTCTTACTTAAGAGTCATGAGATGTTAAGACTCTTTAGCCCAGTAATTTCACTAGCTACAATGCCCTCCTACCGGAGCACAGTGATGTTTGCACATCACTGCTCAGGCGGTAGAATAACTGGCACTGTTGGGGTACCCACCTAGACGACCTCCTGCAAAGGAAGTCTACCCCCGGTGGAAAAAAAAAAATGCATTTAAATAATTATATTTAAATGCAACTTGTAAACATCCTATTTTTTTCATTGGTTAAATAAGTAAAATTTCTAATTCTTACCAATAAGATCCAAATTGATGTCAAGACATTTTTCAGTGTAGTCATACCAGGCCAAAAGAGTTTGATAATCAGGATCCTCAAGGTAGTTCTGTTTCTTTGCATTCTCTACAAAACAGTACCTGCTGTTTTGGACTGACCTAGAAAAATGTTTCAGATAAGTAATAAGTTATGATAATTATAAGAGTTTGTGACAGAGTCATACATCATCAGCAAGGCAAAAACATATTTACTTTATTGGCTTGGAGCACTACTAAAAAAGTACTAGTGTACTTGGAGAGAATGTGACAATATATATTTTAAGAGCATATAAATATATCGAGTGACATTCTCTAGCACACACTATTTGACAAATTTTGAAATATAAATTCATAGAATTTTTTTTTTGACAATTCCTTAAGACCAGCCCTTCATAATATTATTGCACACATTTTAAGTGTTTTCAGTTTGATATATTAAAAAATTGTATGATGAGAATTTTTGATAAAAAATTTTTTTTTAAATATTGCTCCCCTTGGCATGTTTGCAGAGTAAAAATATGATTTATTAGCTGCATTCAGTGGTTTAACCTGCTGTACATGTTATTCCATGGTTTAAGCTAAAATAAAAAAAATAATATTTCAGAATGTTTCACACAGCACCACCTAATCCCAAACTAAGCAACTTAATGCTTGATATTATGGTGGTTAGGATAACGGATATAATACTTATATACTACTATTTATATACCACTTATATACTTAGCTATCTCTATACCGAATTTAAGCTCAATCAGTCCACCTGTTTGGCGTGAAAGAGTAACTAATATACATCCAGACATCTGTATATTTTTACAACCTTTCTTGTTAATGATATTAGAAGGATTACCTTTCAAACATTTTAACAGTGATCTGTGGATGGGCAGGCGGGCTGGTCTGTATCTTCAGTCGAGTCAGATGTACATAATGTTGGAACGGGAAGGTCCATTTGTTTAAGTCACTGTATAGGAGGCCTAGGAGATTGTGGCCGCTGACGTCACGCCACTCTTTTATTGGTTCCTGGAATCATATTAATTTAATGTATTATTTTATTTTTAACATTAACAATTGGTACTATTTTACTGTTAGCTTTAAGTTTTGTGGTTGTAATATTTACTTTCTTATGTGATAAGTGATAAGTAGGTATTGATAAAGATCTTTATTACCTATATTAATAAGTTATAAAAAAATTATGGCCTCTGCCAACTCATCGGACTTAGGTATTTATTTTGGTAACTACTGAGTAGCAAAGAAAGGGTAAAGATTAAGCAATTCTCTTTATAACTGCTGAGAATAGGTTAATTTTTGTACTATTTTATAATGGCTTGAGAATCTTAAGGTGAAATTGAAAGTACTTACCGCGTGTTTTTCAACGTTAGGGTATTTGTCAAAATGTTTGATACACGTTGATTTTCCAGACCCAATATTACCTTCAATAGATACCCTAAATGGTCGCTTGTTTGCCGCGCGTACTGCGTTTGCTACTGGTTTCATATTGGACATTTTAGCTCACAATAAACTTATAAAATTCTCCTGTTATTGACTATTTTTTTTACTAATTCACAATTTAATTCATAGGCACATATATTATTTGATTCTTTGTGATTATATCGATACTTCTGTGTAATTATAATATTATATTATCAAGTTTTTATTTATTATTAAATTATAATTATATTTTTAGTAATATTATTCAGATTTAACACAATTTGCGGTTGCGGCACATTCGCGGGAAAAAGTTGACATTGACAGTCTGTATGTGAAACTGTCAGCTGTCAAAAAATATGATGTCAAATCTATTGTCATAAAAATATTTTTAGTATTATTTAATTATATATTATTTTATTATTTTTAACACATTAGCCAAATTATTATATTATTTAAATAAAGATAAGTTGATGACTGTCGACTGTATCTAATAAAATCCTTGAATAATAAATAGATCGTTTTGAAACAGTACACACTAGGACCACGGCTAGCACTCTAGAGTGCTTTTCACATAAGGAGTCCCTTTAGCGGGGCGCCAATATCGCGCGTTTTAAAGTAAAAATAATAATAATTTAATACAGGAATAACATTTAGACTCCTCATAATTTCTCATATTTAATTTTTAAACTAAAGTAGGCATTTAATTTCAAAGTTGCTCAGCGAGCTATGGAGCGGGCACAAATCATAAAGGAGCGGGCTATGCTCGGCGTCTCTCTGAAGGATCGCATCAGAAATGAGGTGATTCGGCAGAGAACCAAAGTTACCGACATAGCCGAAAGGATTAGCAAGCTGAAGTGGCAATGGGCTGGTCACATTTGCCGCAGAACCGATAACCGATGGGGTAGACGTGTTTTAGAGTGGAGACCACGTCTCGGCAAACGTAGTGTAGGGCGTCCTTGGGCGAGATGGGGTGATGATATCCGGAGGGTCGCTGGGAGTGGTTGGAGGAGAAAGACGGAGGACCGAGTTGAGTGGCGTGCCATGGGGGAGGCCTATGTCCAGCAGTGGACGAACACAGGCTGATGATGATGATGATGAGGTATTTAATTTATGTAATTATTATTTTCAGCCCAGTTTGTCTAATTTAACTAACTAAAAAAAATTAAGGATATGACACTAATAATTATTAGATATAATAATTGATTTAAATTTAATTCCGTAAAATTCCGCGGTACCTCTTTCGTGAAAAGCACTACACGACTACACGCAAAATAAAATGTAAATGTCGGCACAATGGGTGGACCGATTGAGCTAAAATTTGCCCTGGAATAACTCATATAGTACAGCGAGAGCGAGAATTTAATAATAAGTAGTAAGTACTTTAACAAGAATGATAGGTTTATCCACGTTTCTATGCTAACAGTTTTTGTTAACTTTCTCGAGGCTCTTGTCTAAGGCTGTAGTTTTTTTTAGCCTTAGCATACATTATACAGTGGACCTTTTGTGTAATATCACGAACGATAAATATTAAATAGCATGTATTATCCGACGTTCATTTAGAAAACGCTATTTAGGAATTGCAAATACACGGCATTGCCATCCTCTGAATAAATTAATTGGCGAACCACCAATGTATTCACATTCCACGATAAATCAAACGCTATAAATGACGACTGTTATTCTGCTCCTAGTTTATTGTTACATTTGTGTAAATCTACATAATATAAAATAATATTATCTACTTTACATGTACGCGCACTTAATTGAACAAATTCGCCTAATTTGCTTATTGCACAATTTTTTTTAACATCCCAAATTTCATCTATCCAATGTGCCTTGGTCTACGAGACCCATTTTTTCAGGGTAAAAAGTGTGACAATGCTTAAGGCGTTTTCCTGGGTTAAAGTAATGTGGTGGAGTGTTTCTGTTTTCTAAAGCTGACGTTATGAATAGAGTGAGTTAGAAGAGCAATATTATAAGGAAAGCTGAATCATGTCCCTATCGTCAGTGTTCATTGTACAGATTTTGATATAATAATATTATATACTTTCCATATAGGTCCGGCTTGAAAGCCGGAGGTCCTGGGTTCAAATCTCAGTGTGGCATGGACGCTACCGTGTTTCGGAAGGCACGTAAAACTGTGGGCCACGGCTGTTTCCTTTATGTTACCTATGTAGAAAGCAGTCGTCAGGTCATGTTGCAGGCCCTGTAGTAATCTCGGCGACCTGAAACTGCAACATATAGGTTGGCCACACAACATATTATTTGTTATTTGACTCTGACTTATTTATAATTTGAATCTATAACCTACTCTTCACAGATGGAGGGACAGATGCATTAAGTGGTTAAAGTCAGGTAGGTATTGCGAGTTGACCTCACGTGTTAACCCCATCGACCTATTCGTAGAATAATGTCCCATCTCAAAAATGACTACTTTTATAGTTTCTTCTTTAGAAGCCCTAATTTTTCAAATGGGACTTAGGTATTCATTTTTCATGTAGGATTGGATGATTCTTAGGTCACCATGTTCTAAAATCGTAGTTCAGTAGTCAGTAGGTAATGGACGTCTTCCAGCTCATGGGCGTAGCCACCGTGGGGCAGACTGGGGCACTTGCCTCACCCAGGCTCTGACCTGTAAGGTACTTCGAATTTTCTTGGCGCTCGAAATTAGCCGATCGCAAAAATTCTGACTGTGACAGCTACTGATGATAATCACTATAGGTACAATAAAGTAATATTTACTAGTGTTTTTCTGCGGAACCCTAACAGCTCATCCAGAATGCAGCGAAAATATGAAAATTGCTGAGACAATAGTGAGCGCGGAAGCTGCGGTGCAGTGTCCCTTGTTAGACTACATTCGTACTTACAGTAGGAAAACTATCTTCATAATATCATACCTGGTGGTTTATTATATATTTACGAGTAGACTCATTATCAGCCGGAACTTGATGCTAGAGTCGAATTAATTATTGTTTGTTAAATTCTGACCATAAAAGTTGTACGAGCAGCTGGCTGGTGGCATCGATATGGCAATTTTTAAGCCGTGTCTTTAGCGTGTTTTAGTTCAAACATTCAACAAAAAACATGACAACATTAAAAAAAATTCTCGGTGATTTTGATGAATATTAATATTAATTATGTTGTGTTGTACGTGCTTTCCATCGGAATATGGAATGCAAAAACATTGTTTGAGCAAACAAAAAGTGTATTTAGTTTAACGTTTCGTGAAAAATATTTTGATGTTATTGTTGAATGTTTGAACCTAAACACGCGGACGCTGGAGACGCGGCTTTAGGAAACTGAGTAAAACATTAGCAATTTGCTGCAAACGCTGAGATTTATTTAAAAATCTGAATGAAAGGTTCGGGTCAGACACCAGGGTGGGCTTCTGCCCACCATCAATCTAACAGTTCAAAGTTATGTGGCTGGTTATCGCTTACCTACTAATTCTTTCAGTTGCGAGTATATTCGTATATCGCTCTTACTGTTAATCTACTGTACAGTAGCAGTGACAGCGGACAATGCTCGCGTTATTTCATTTATATAATGAGCCGGGAAGCTCGGCTTTAGAATTTGTTTGCGATGAATGTTGCTTAATGGAATAATGCCAACTATAGTCGCTGACTATTGTGGCTACAATGAGGCTGTGTCGTTTCCAATTAGGCTTATGACATTGGATTTATAGATACAGTTCATATTTTTATTTAAATGATAATATTATCAACAGAAATAGAACTGAGGTGTGGACACAGAAAACAAGGGAATGGGTTAGAATGTAATGGAATAACTTTTATCTAGAGGATTACCTTCAATTATATAATGCTAGCTGCTCCCAGCGGTTTTACCTGCTTTACTGTAAACTATGTGTTATTCCAGGGTCTAAGCTATCTCTATACCAAATTTCAGCTCAATCGGTCCACCCGTTTAGTCGTAAAAGAGTTAAAAACATACATCCAAACATCCAAAAATTCAGACGTCCATACATTCTTACAAACTTTTCACGTTTATAATATTAGCTTATGGGCCCATCAGGGTCCTTAGAGATACTTATGTGCAAACTAAACTAAGACCTTATTATGTACCTAATTCTAAGGAAGCAAATAAAGTATTGAGTAATCTGCATAGTTATGTCTAGATGTTGGTAGAATATATTATCTAATGATGGTATGGTGGTAAGTGGAAGTGGTAAGAATTCAGATTACGAAAATAATGCGACGAGAATATCACGAGGTCGAGTCAAGGTGACGAATATTGACGACGTCTATGGCGCCTCGCGTAGGATAATGTAGGTAATATCATTAGGCCATGTAGGAACCTTGTCAACCAGATACTGAAGAAAGGTTGACCACAGAATCTATATCGTAATTAATTTGATTCTGACAGAGTATACTGTTACTACAACAACAAAAACGGCACAACTCACGTCAAATATTGCCGAGAATATCTCTGCACTACTACTACTGCAGGTGTGAACTCCTGATGAAGGACATCGTAATTGTCCGAAACCGTGGTCGAGATATTCTCGGCAATATTTGACGTGAGTTGTGCCGTTTTTGTTGTTGTAGTTATGGAGAACACTCGCGATAGTTTTAAAAATCGTAGAGTATACTGTTCGCTTGGGGTATTATAAACTCCAATATATTTTTCCAATATTTTTTTCTTTTTTTTTA
Source organism: Hemithea aestivaria (assembly GCA_947507615.1). Taxonomy (NCBI): domain Eukaryota; kingdom Metazoa; phylum Arthropoda; class Insecta; order Lepidoptera; family Geometridae; genus Hemithea; species Hemithea aestivaria. The sequence goes on along the minus strand of OX382329.1, from coordinate 15,896,628 downwards.
TAGTCTGCTTTCCCCAACGGGGACCAGGCAGGATTATATGTATGTATGTGTTTTTTTAACAGCGGGTAGCTGTTAAATAGCCATTCACATTCCAGTGTTTAACCTATATATAGGTACTTATCAACTTTTAAAGGTTAACAAACATCCAAAATCCAAATACACACACAGACTTTTTTATTTAATAAGTGACAAACAAGCAGACGGCCCACCTAATGGTAAGTGGCTACCGTCGCCTATGGATACCTGTAATACCGGGGGTACCGCTGGTACATTGCCTACCTTTCAAGACTGTTCACTTGCCACTTGCCTTTTGAAGAGTCCCATGTTAAAGCTCATCGGAAATACCGCGGGCGGAAGCTCATTCCACATTTTGCAGGTGTACGGCAAGAAGGAGCGACTGAATCGCACACATACAAACTTATTATAATAGTATATTATTACGGGTCTCAATACACATTGCATAATCTAAATATAATAAAAGGAAAGAGTGACTGATTGACTGACTAACCTATCAACGCACAGCCCGAACCACTGAACGGGTTCGGTTGAAATTTGGAATACTGATAGGTTTTATGACATAGACCTCCGCTAAGAAAGGATTTTGCCACGCAGGCAAAGTCGCGAGAATAAGCTAGTCTTACTAATATTATAAACGTGAAAGTTTGTAAGAATGGATGTCTGGATGTTTGTTACTCTTTCACGCCTAAACGGGTGGACCGATTGAGCTGAAATTGTATAGATATACATAGCTTAGACCGTGGCATAACACATAGGCTACATAAGTACTGCGGGTAAAACCGCTGGGCGCAGCTAGTATTATATAAAAACCAACTTGATACTAATTGACATGACTCCACCAATATCATTTCATCAAAAGCAGCTTTCCTGGGTTCAATAAAATTCCACGCCAATAATATTGTCAATTTAATTTATATCAGAGGCATCAAGTGTCGATTGCATCAGAGACTGACTTTTGAATTTCATTTTAATAATTATTTGATTTATTCAGCGATTTTACTTTTGAATACTTACTATAGTAATATTTTAAGCCGAGAACCAATTAGGGTACTATAAAACCAATAAAATAAATTATAATATACAACCAATTATTGAGCCGTTTGGCGTAGAGACATTGGGCACTAGATTTTCAAAAAAATATCTGAGCGCTTGGTTGAGGCGCTTCTTGTCTATTCTACTCATAAAAGTACTTCCGGAATGCGTGGTAGAGTCTATAGAATTAGAAACGTTTTAACAGTACTTATATAATTTTGTTTTATAAATGCATTTCGCGATGAGTAAAAAAAAAAAATAACACGAAATTATTCTAAAAAATGCTTATGTAAACTGCGACGCCCTCTCTAATATAAAACCACACGCGGAAAATAAAGCACGAAATCTTCCCCCAAAACATAAACAGGGCATAATTTACTCCCATATCATAAAAACAAAGCGACATTTACAACAGACCTGCGGCACTAAAACGAGAATGTCGCCTTAATCTGATCCTGCGAATTCATGAAACAAATTGAACATCATTTATTATATAAATAATGTTTTAATTTTATAATTTAGGAATTTTAGAAGTATTTTACATGCGTTTCTAATAGGCCATTACCCTATTCATTTTTTTGTAATCGGCACAAACGGTTAATATTCGATACTAGCAGCTGCTTTGCCTGCGCTGCGAGAAGAAATCCTTTCTTAGCGGTGGTCTACGCCATGAAACGCCATGTTCCAAATTTCAACGGAATAAATTCTGGTTTCTGGTACAAATGTTACTAACGAAAAACTTCAAAATTCGTTTTATATTTTGTCCTCGTTTTAGGGCAGACCTAACATTACCATACGCAAGTCAAATAGCTAAAAGTTGAGTGTAAAGGGTGAGATTTAATAAACGCGTCGCGGGGCTAATGGCGGCCAGAGCACGGGGACGTATAACAAACGGCATTAGAACTTTTAATGTGGGCATTAGGTAGGGCTCTAGGTCTCTTTATGATTAGGTTTTTTTTTTGTTAACGCCGGGAAAAAATGCATTACGAATCGGGGGTATGGGAGGGTTATGTGGGACTCCCGTGCAGAGCGACTACACGGGTATACCCACTAAAACAATCCGGCGGCACTCCCGCATCGTCTTTGTGACGGAGAACTGGGAATCGGCAGAGCCTTGCATCCAGTCCTTTATGATTAGGTATAATCGACTTAATAAAATAGGGGTTATACGTGGCTACTTCCCATTTGTAAAGTTGTTTACGAGTATATACCAAATTTTAACACAATCTGTAGGTACCGTTTTTGAAAGATTAACAAAGTATACAACATTTCGCGTTTTATAATATTATTTGGTAGGATTAGAGAACTATCAAAACTAAAAGGTTAAGTCATAGAGCATTTAGATATTTTATATTATAGCGTAAGAGGGTATACTGATACAGGTAGGCTTATAGTATAGAATAAATTTAATCGGATAACGGATTAAAATAGAAAAATATCGATACATCGACGTTAAATCTATATATTCAGCCAAAAGTCAACGCAAATTATTCTAGGCGTAAAATTCTAGGAGGCGTCCAACAATTATTCTCTTTTTATTATGAAATCGGATTTTCACAAAACATTTCACGCTAAATGGCCCGAACAAAAAATAAGTAATTATTTGTAAAGCAAATAAATCTGTTAACGCCAAAGTAAGCCGAAACAGGCTATTAAGGAAATCCTCTCATTTATTGTTGAGCCTATGAGTGATTGGCAAAAACGGTATTTGTGTTTGTAATTATGAATGGGAAGATTAGCGTCGGATTCAATAATATATTTTTGACCTTATTGAAATATCATTTTTAAATATTGAAATTTAAAATATAATACTTTAAACTTTCGCGATTTGAACTCATGTTAATTTTATTCATCGGGTCTTTTCGCGTAATTATTTTTATGTAAGTTTCACAAAATCATTATAAAAGCACTCGAAGTTTCAGCACAGGTATATGTACCGTGGTCACGAGCAAAACCGAGCTGATTATGCTGAAACGTCGAGGTTGGTTTAGTAATAAAAAAAAAAAAAAAAAAAAAAATCATTTATTTCAGGCAATAGTACACTGCCACAGACGCAGTGTACCAGAGGCCCATATCATATATACCTTACAGACTAACATACATAAAAATTTTATAAACTTAAAAACTAGGTCACACGTAGCGCCGGCGACGTGTTGCGCGCAGAGTCAGCAGGAAGTCGACCTCGAAATTTCCGAAACACGACTCCCTGCGGCCAGAAGTCCTCCTTCATGAAGGTCGGCAAACGGCTGGTCGGAACCCTCACCACGAAGGAATTAAAATTCGTTTTGTGGCGAGATTCTAGCCGTGATTTTGTGAAACTAACATAAAATTATTACGCGAAAAGACTCGATTAATAAAATCAACATATTGAAATTTATTTTTATCGAGTTAAGCGTTTAAACAAAGTCTCACCTGTTGATGGGTAAGATTAAAGTTTCTATTTTCTATTTTAAATCACTTGGTGAAGTGCTACCAATGTAAAAGGACCTTATAATAACCATTACTGTAGGCCTTTATCTCGTGCAGATGAGTGCTTCGTACCCGCTGCCCCGGCATTATGGCGGCCCGCAGGAACACCCCCAGGTTTTTATTGAGTATTCCCGCCGCGCCCCACGGCGTGGGGGTGATGATGCGTAACGCATTTTTCCTGGGTCAAAAAAAGGCCTTTATCTCATAGGTATATTCATTATACATTTCCATCACGTATATCACACGTGTCAAAGCTTATTCCCGCCCATAAAGTTCAAATTTTTCAACTCTTTTGTAACAAATAATTACGCAGCCGTAAGTGTTTATATTTGAAACCTGGCAACATTTTATTTTAATGTTTTCAACAAGCGATAAATATCGCAAAGCTCGATTTCACCGTGGGTAATTGAAGTTAAATGTTACAGTAATAAATTGAAAGCCACTCCATCGGTTTTAAATCCCATTTAATAGCTCGGTGAGATTTATGGTAGGTTTGAGTACCTGTAGTAGAGTTTGACCTTTTTTAAATTTAGAGATGCCATTTTTGTTGGACGAAAACTTATGAGCGTGTCAACAGCAACTTGTAGATTATAACACATATATTTTACAAGCTTTTATTTACTTTCACATGCCCGTTGTCTGTCGGTCTGTCTGTCTGTCTGTCTGTCTGTAATCAAATCTTGGGAGCTTAATTTGACCCACTTCCCGGTTTCCAATTGAGCTGAAATTTGCGTGTATAAATTAGATGAAAATATTATTATGACATCGAGCTGATCTGATGATGGAGCTGGAAGGTAGCCATAGGAACTCCGTAATTAAGCAACGCAACTCCATCCAGTTTGGGCTTATTTGATTTGTCTTGACGAGTACTTTGGTGCTAGATAATAAAAGTTTGATTTTAGAAAGTTTTTTTAAATTTCACTTATTTTTATTAGAAAAACTCCTTTTGGGTGTTGCTTAAAAATGCGGATTGACTACCTCCTCTATAAATATAAGATGTGTTTTCAGAAATGTGGGGTTTCTAGGTTTTATTACAAAAAAATGTTGAAGCAAAGAGTCGCTTCGACATGAATTGAATCAAGAATTAGGTTAAGATTTGAATTGAAGAGGACAATAAAATTCAGAAGATAAAATAGAAATTTATTCTTTGCAAACAATTCCGTTTTATGACCACTCTTAAATTCACAAGTAGTTTCTCTACCTGTAAATACATAGGTCTAAGATTAAATATACTAGCTGCACCCAGCGGTTTTACCCGCTATACTATATACCTATGAGTTATTCCAGGATCTAATCTATCTCTATGCCAAATTTCAGCTCAATCGGTCCACCCGTTTAGGCGTGAAAGAGTAACAAACATACATCCATATATTCAGACATCCATACATTCTTACAAATTTTCACGTTTATAATATTAGTAAGATACCTAGATCTACTGACATACCAAAAATGTATAACCGATTTAAGTACGAGTAGTAAAAGGGCTTGTGCCGATAATTATTCAACCAAACTTGTCAACAAGTGATATTTAAAAAAATACTTTTTATTAACAAGCTTTTATTATTATTACCTATTATCTAACATCAAAGTACTCATCAAGACGAATCAAATGAGCCCAAACTCGATGGGGTTGCGTTGTTTAATTACGGAATTCCTATGGCCAACGTTCCAGCTCCATCATCAGATCAGCGCCATGTCATAATAATATTGCATTGTCATCCGATTCATACATGCATACAAAATTTCAGCTCTATCGGAAACCGGGAAGTGGATCAAATTTAACAGCAAGGACGACCGACAGGTAAAAGTAAATAAAAGCTTGTTATAATTAGATTCGTTTAGATGCGCTTTTCTTTTCTTAGTCAAATAACCATAAGATTATTTTCTATCTTGCGGCTTTGTTTCTCTTTACATTAATTACCCAAAACTCTATGTGTACATAAGAGATTTTCTATGGATGATTGGTAAATTTTGAAATTGTTTGATTTTATCTCCTCACCAGTTTAAAAAACTTGGTTTGTTACATTTCTTATGTAAAATTTTTAAGTTATACAAAATCTTTTAAGTAAATTATAATTCGTTTATGAGCCCCCCGGGATTTAACCCGAATACTTCAAAGAGAAAAGTAATCTGGTCCAAAAATATTCAGGAAAAACAGGGCTGTATTAAGGTTGATACTACAGTATGGGCAAATTTTTTTTTAACGAAATTTCTAAACGTATAATTTTTTTATATTGATTTAGACTGAATTACATACCTATTGTTGAAGAAGTATTATTTTATTTAATGCTTTAATAGAAATAAATAAAACCGCGATAAAAATTTAACCGGTCTTTATTGAAGACAGACATAAATGTTATTAACTAAGCAAATATTGATGCGCTAGGTTACCCCCATACCAAATTTCAGCTGATTAGGATAGCGTAGAATATGTAAATATACCATAGATCAGTTACTAAGCGATTTATATCACCTTTCCGTTTATCGAATTAATTAAGTACCTACGTTAGGAATTTTATCCACTTTTGGGTAGTTGCAATAAACTAGATAGGTACATAATATTATAGGTAGTACGTACCAAGTAGTAAAATTAGATTGGCTGTATTATTATTTTAGTCTGCGAAACTAAGGATCAACGCTCACCTGATATTCAACAATAACGTTGCCCCATTACTGTTTAAGTGCAGTTATAGGACGCCCCTACTATAGTCCTAAGTACAGCCCTGTCCCCGAGCTCCTGCGTCGTAATTAAAGTTTATAGCTCGACGAATTTGCGATTTAACTTGTACAGCAAGTAGGTAACTAGTAATAATATCTACATAGTTTTTATTATATAGTAATAATACATAGTTTGTATTGTCTGTAAAACTAGAGCTCAACGCTCACCTGATATTTAACAATAACGTTACCCCATTACTGTTTAAGTGCAGTTATAGGACACCCCTACTATAGTCCTTACTACAGCTGTGTCCCCGAGCTCCTGCGTCGTAATTAAGTTCACAGCTCGACGAATTTGCGATTTAACTTGCACAGCGAATTCCGGTCGTAGCAAGCAGGTAAGTAGTAATAGTGGCTACATAAGTTGTATTATAATATTATGTATCGTACTATAGTACATAGGTTGTATTGCCTGTGAAACTAGAGCTCGACGCTTACCTGATATTCAACAATAACGTTGCCCCATTACTGTTTAAGTGCAGTTATAGGATGCCCCCACTATAGTCCTAAGTACAGCCCTGTCCCCGAGCTCCTGCGTCGTAATTAAGTTTATAGCTCGACGAATTTGCGATTTAACTTGCACAGCGAATTCCGGTCGTGTTCCCATTGTTTGGATTTGGTTATGGCTCTAAATCGTGTTAAGGAACCAGGGGATTTCGGGGTTTTACGTTGTACTATGAACATGATGAAGGTTGAATTGTATCTATAGTTATTATAAGATTATCCGAAATATCAGCTCTGTTATTTTTATCACTTATGTTAGGAATAGAATAACGGTTTCAGGCATACCTAAGTTACAAGAACTAATTCTAAATATAAAACAAGCTTAAAAATAGAGGTAAACAACTGGCGGACTTATCACATAAAGCACTATGACGTTTTTTTAATAAATAGGGTAAACTAGGCTGTCCGCAGTCTCACTTGTTGGTAAGTGATGACGTTTTCTGGTGTTATATAATGTTTTTTCTCTGTGAAAATAATAATTTATGTTAACTTATTATTATAGGCCTTCTTTTGGTGCAATCTGTTTCTATTTTTGTATTCGTTGTAGGTTAGTTAGGCTTGGACCAAAATTTCGCCTAAAATAGTTTTTTTTTCAGATTAACTTGCAGAGGATATAACAACCGAGCGCAGTTCGTAATCAACAATTTTAATTGTTTCTCTAGTTATTTTCCAAACGTTACCTAACGCACTCAAGTCTCAAGTAAAAGTTACGCAATAACATTTCATACCAATGATTTACGTACTCCCGTCCTCCCATATTACGAGAGTAACAGGTGAAATTAATTGATAATGTATTATATAATAACTGATTAATATTGCTGCCGGTGACTCTTTGAAAGGTTTCATGTTGAGGACTGGCACATATTGGTTTATTTACCGACACCAAATTGAAAGAGGTTATCAATTCCACAGCTTTTCTCGATATTAATAATTGCTGCTGTACTGTTGACTAACACTATTAACCGTAAATCATAAAATTGTCTTAGAGCGGTAGAGTAAAAATGCATTTTCAACTTTGTCTTGTAATCCATCCACTACCTCGTTACACTTCAGTCGACAGAAATAAGAAACATATTTTTACTATGACTAATAACATTTTATTTTTGTAAAGTTAATAGTGAAAGACGCTAGTGCACGATTGCTAAGTGTAGAGGTAGTAATCGACCGAGCGAAGCGAGGTCTTAGAGTCGAAAGCCGCGAAATGCCTGCGTTTGGACCAGTTTAACGCTTGACCTCTGGTGCTTAAGTTTGGTTGACGTTTACTTGAAAACGGTTAATCCAAATTAAATGAAATTTTACACACAAGTTAAGAAGGTTAATTGGATAATTGTAGTGAAAAAATTAGCGAAATAGGTTACAGGGTTGCAGAGATATAGGTGACTTAAAGTCTTTACGATAGGTCTGACGATTATTTCAAAACTGGAGCGCTGATAATTTTTTTTCTAACATATACACATTTTTTATAAGCGACACAAATATATTAGCCAAAGTGTATGTTTGTATGTATGTTTGTTACGCGATAACTGGAAAACCAATGGTCCAATCTGCATGAAACTTTGCAAACGCGTAATATAAATCCATAGAATTTTTAAGTTCGAACATGAGCCAAATCGGTCGAAGGGTTCTAGAGTTTTAGAAAATGCTTAATTTCAACGTTACCAAAGTTCCAATCTTAATGAAACTTTGCGATCAGGTAGTATAAGCTAAAAGAATTCTCATGTTCGAAAATGAGCCAAATCGATCCAAGGGTTGTAGAGTTATGAAGATGTTTAAATTATAATGTTTTGCACAATTTGTTAGGTACATTAAGTTTGAGAAAGATCCTACAGGCAAAAAAGAGCAAGCAAGTTGATAAAGTTAAAGAATTAATAGCGATAAAGTCCAATAATTCGAGAATTTCAAGCAATTTATCATATTTTCAATATTTCTTATTTTTAATTATTTTCATATAATTTTTTAGTACATTGCGTAATACCAATAATTGCGTCAATTATAGTCCGGCCGCCTAAAGTTTGCTATTGAAATAGATGTCACATACATGTAGGTAAGTACACGTTTTGTGCTGTTTTTTTAATCTTTTTATAAACCTCATTTCGCTCGATCGATAAAATATAATGTTATATTTAATTTAAGTATATATAATTTTTATATTTAATTGTTAGTTTGTTTTTCTCAATAAAGATATTTAAGTAGTATGAAAATAAAGTAAAATAGTTATTTAAAAAAAAACCTTATTAATAGCGTTATTTTATGCCCATCGCTAATGGCAAGCAACCAAAGTTGGACTTAGTAGTATAGGCATAATTATAATATAATATAATTATGACGACATAACTACGTAACATTGCCTAAAATTTTGTATAAATTATCCCGAACACAATGTACCGGACTATAACTCGCTGTCAAGTAAAATAATATTTTACAGTGGTCGTAGCATGCCAAACGAGATCCCGCTGAAATGTCAAGCGTAGAACTGTCATACCATACATTGTAGTTTTGTGAATGTATGGGATGACAGTTCTACTCTTGAAGTTTGGCCGGGATTCTGTGTGGCATGCTACGGCCACTGGCAAAACACGAAAGTGGAGACCATAAACAATAATAAGCAGGTAACAATGTCTGTGGAAGTGGTGATAGAATAAAAAAACTCGCTGAATCGTTTTATGTTAAAATATAATTTAAATACATAATTTATATGAATACATACAAATATCATCGACCGAGCAAAGCGAACTCTTAGAGTTGAGAGATCTCTCGGTGGCAGTAAGGTTATTTGAGTAGTCTGCATAACTTTTTAAAACCTAAAGTAATTGTTTGTGCCGGCACATTCAACAATAAAGGTGCACGAGCACACCATAATGCATCGCGGGCCGTGTACTTATAGTCTGCCAAATTTCATAAATATATGGTAACGGCAAGTTCCCTATGAATGTTGATTTATTCAGAGGGTCAAAAAAATTTAGGTACGTTTTTGAAGGATAAACGGGTGTATTTTTTTCTACGTTAACTCAGAAGTTTAATTTAACGGGCACCAAGCGGCTATAGACCTGTGTATTATGGTAAAAATATACAATTCTACGGGATGTAGAGTATTAATTGGTCTTGACAGGCATACGGATGACCAAGTGATCCTATTTATTAGGGTTTCGTTTTTTCCTTCAGAGGAACGAAACTCTAAAAAGGATTATATTCAAAAAATCTCGGTACGTAGGTTTATTGAGTTTTAATTTCTCAGAATTTTTATATTTTGAGTTTTAATATTAATGTTAAAGTTCTTGTATTAGGATATATTTAGTCGAGACCTAAAGTCTAAGGTTTACCACGGAAATTGGGCTGCGAGGTCACAGTTCGAGGCGAACTACTAGTAGTTTCTATTCTTTGGTAGAGGTAACAAACATACTCACCATTCTTTTAGTCCATACTTTGTAGTGATTAATAGGAAGCACTTGTAATAAAAGTTCTAGTCACAAATTCCTAACCTTCTAATTTTAAACTCGTGTGCCCAAGCCCGAATCGTCAAAACAAAAGCCATTCCGTCATTCGATCTTCTTTTGTTCGCTTCGAATAATTCTTCAACCGGCGTGTGTAAACCGATTCCGATGTGTGCTTAGCGTGGGAGCATACAACCCGAAAATTCTCACTCAAAACCCAATCAGTGGAAGCTGCGATCGAAAAGAGCAAAAAGGGGAATTCAATTATAGCTACGTCCAAACCGTGCAACGGGTGGGAGCGGATTAAGGCTGCATCTTGGGGGGGTTGGGCGGAGATAGGTAACGTGACGTCAAGATGCAGGATTTGTTGAAGCAATCTGTTTGCGATCATCCTCGATAATCTTAACTTTAGAAGTGGGATTCTATAGAATGGAGTTGTTTTATTTGATAGGATAAATCACATTTGTGGAGCGTAACTGGAGGGATTTTCCCTAACAGGTTTAAAGGTAAATTCTATAATATTGAAAAGATTATATAATTTTAACTTTAAATACGATAACCATGTAAAAGGGTAATTTTCAAATTAATGTCCTTTCTCTTCAGCTGATTAAATGATATCATCACTTTAACCAATAGGGAGGTCATTAAAAAAAGCTTTCGAGATGTTCATTCCTCTGTTGTCTTTATTCGAACATGAATTCATATTGTAACTAAACATATATGTATTTTATTTTAGTCACTAATGGGGCAAAAAGCAAATTGAATATTAGTCTGCCGATTCCCAGTCCTCCATCACAAAGATGACGTGGGAGTGTCGTTGAGAAGTTTTTGTGGATATACCTGTGCAGTTGTCCTATAAAGGGAATTACACAGAATCCTCCCGCACCCCAGACGGGTGTGTATGCGTAACGTGTTTTTTTTATTCAGTATAGGTTTATTAGTCTTTGACTACGATCTCGCATAATGTTAAGCGACGATAATGATGCGGTCGTAGATGGTAGTAGATTGAACCTAAAAGGTGGGATACATCACTCCCTGGCTTCATCGCAACATCATGCTCAAACACGGTTTTTCTCAGCGTAAACAATAAATGCCCCTAATCCCATTCCCCAACTCCAGCCCTGTTGAGAAGTTAATAAAATCGTGTACGAGCGCCGCTAACTTCCGATTGGTTTCTTCGGTTTCGCCCTTTCTACTCGTTGTCGATTTCAGTTGGCTTTTAATTCGAGTAGGTATCCTGAATCCTGTGATACGGGTATCTGTGTACTTATGTGAGAACCTTGATTTATATTGATTTCGATGTTTTTATGTGGGTGCTAATGGAAATCGAGCTGCACGAAATCGGTTGGTATACAATAAAATAAGTGCCTTATTGAGAAAAACAAACAATAACAAAACAGTCCAACAGTCACCGTACAACCGTCTGTTAAAGTATTTTTTGGCCTTTTCCATTCCCAGGTTGTCTGTAAGAAATGTCCTAGCACGATAAGACCGCCGATTGTTAACCTATATAATATATAATTTACTAGTTACTATTGTACATTTTTAGGGTTCCGTACCTCAAAAGGAAAAAACGGAACCCTTATAGGATCACTTTGTTGTCCGTCCGTCCGTCCGTCCGTCCGTCCGTCCGTCCGTCCGTCCGTCCGTCTGTCTGTCAAGACCCTTTTTCTCAGGAACGCGTGGAGCTAACAAGCTGAAATTTATAGGAAATACTAAGGTCCATTGCTTCTTAGAGCTGTGAAAAATTCAAACTTCTAGGCCAACGCAATCAAAAGATATAGTCGAATATGTCGCAAATTTCAGCAAATTTTCGACATTACCAAATAAATCAAAACCTACGGGGCACTTCCCGTGAACTCAGAATCTTGAAATTTGGCACGAAGCAACTCCTTAGAGCACAAATAAAGGAAAAATTGCAAAAACTATAAATTTTTAATTTGATCATATGAAAAAAATATTTTGAATAATTTTATACTTACTACCCTTTTTCTCATGAAAGCGTGCAGGTATTAAACTGAAATTCATATCAAATACTAAAACCTATAATACCTTTAAACTGTAATAAAATCAAACCTCTATCTCAACGCATTCAAAAGAAACAGCAATTTTAGACGAAATTTTAAACACGCAACTACTCTCAAAAAACCAAAACCTACAGGGTACTTGCCGTGAACGTAGAATCTTGAAATTTGGTAAAAAGCAATTCCTTAAAATACAGATAAAGGAAAAATTCCGAAAATTGTACATTTTTAGTTACATCATATAAAAAAATATTTTTAATAATTTCATACTTACTACCTTATTTCTCATAAACTCGTGCAGGTATTAAACTGAAATTCATATCAAATACTAAGGCTTATAATACCTTTAAACAGTAATAAAATCAAACCTCTATCTCAACGCATTCAAAAGAAACAGCAATTTTAGCCGAAATTTTAAACACGCAACTACTCTCAAAAAACCAAAACCTACAGGGTACTTGCCGTGAACGTAGAATCTTGAAATTTGGTAAAAAGCAATTCCTTAGAGCACAGATAAAGGGAAAATTCCGAAAATTGTACATTTTTAGTTACATCATATAAAAAAATATTTTTAATAATTTTATACTTACTACCTTATTTCTCATGAACGCGTGCAGGTATTAAACTGAAATTCATATCAAATACTAAGGTTTATTATACCCTTAAACTGTAATAAAATCAAACCTCTATCTCAACGCATTCAAAAGAAACAGCAATTTTAGCCGTATTTTTTAACTCGCGACTACTCTCAAGGGAATCAAAACCTACAGGGTACTTGCCGTTAACTCAGAATCTTTAAATTTGGTTCGCAGCAACGTCTTAAATCACAGGCACAGGAAAAATTACGAAAACTGTAAATTTTTAGTTACATCATATAAAAAATATTTTTAATAATTTTGTATTTACTATCCTTTTCCTCAAGAACGCGTACAGGTATTAAATTGAAATTCATACTAAATACTCAGCTTTATAATAACTTTAAGCTGTACAAAAATCAAACATCTCTGTCTACGAAATCAAAAGAAACAGCAATTTTAGCCGCATATTTTCAAACTCGCAAGTACTCGCAAGGGAATCAAAACTTACAGTATATAATATTATACCCACTTTTCCTTACGGTTCCGTAGAATGCCGTAGGTTTATACGGAACCCTCGGTGCTCGAGTCCTACTCGTACTTGACCGTTTTTATTTACTAGTAACCTATATAACTTAGATCTACTAGTTACTATTGTACATTTTTTGGTTTGCAATAAATTATTATTCTATTCTTATAACAATACTACAGCTAGTAGGTACTGCAGTAAATACCTACCTACAGATCGGCTACACGTCAATCTTCTGAAAATTCAAATACTCTATATACCAGATCTCTATAAATCAGATGGCAGCATGCCCAGAATGCTGACAGCATTCCCACGTTGAATGGCAAAACCATAAGTACTCGTCGCCATCGTACACTTGTTCTCTTTTATTTAAATTTTGGAAAAAAAATCACAAGCGACGCCAAAGCAACTCGAGTAAAAAATTCACCTATTTGAAAAGTTGATTTAGAGATTTTATAGTAATTAATAAATTTTAATTAACTATTTGTGAACTAAAAGCAGCTTCCTTTTCTGGTTATAAGAATATCATGTATTTTCAATATATTTTATGCGTATACTAAATCAGTCCTTCGTTTTAAAATGATCCGGCTGTTTCCTATAAGATATGTAGGAGGCAGTCGTTAGGTCATGTTGCAGGCCCTGTAGTAATCTCGGCGACCTGAAACTGCAACATATAGGTTAGCCACACAACCTATAAATTGTGATTTGACTCTGACAGTGTAATTAGGGAAACCTGTTCTGTTGGAGTATAAAACCCAATAAAATAAATGATGGGTACATTAATTAATAATTTTGGGCTGAAGTTTTAACAAACTCCGACGTCTCAACTCTCAACTTTACCCATAAGGAAACACCAAAACAAAATCAAAGTCGGGTAAACCCGCAGAAGACACTCTAGTGTACATAAATGTAGACACAGAAATAGCTTGTTAGCATAAAATGAAATCAATCGTAGACAAAATATGCGAGAGCCAACGGCCCAGAACAAATTCCGACGGGAATAAAACAAAATGTTTTCGTTTATTTGTAAGAAAACTAAGTGAATCCTTCATTCGTCGTGCCTCGTTTGCATTACTTGAAGATTTAGAAGAAACATTAGAACTAAAGCTTACGTCACACTGCGCCGGTAAAGCGAACGCGATCCGGTACGGAATTTTTGTAATGTTCTAGTTTGTACGTAACCTGTCAAACATAAAGCGAACGTGGGCAGGAACAAAATGAAGATCGTGGCCGCTTTACCGTTCCGTCCCGAGTCCCGGCTCAGTCTGACGTAACCTTTAGGGCATAGTAATGTTCTATCAAAATCATTTCGGTAGTTGTGCGACTCCTTGCTCAAAAAAAATCATAATATACAGAAAAGAAGGGGCATAAAAGTGAGCGGGCCCCATCCAGCTACAGAATATCATTGCAACGTGTTTTTGATTCTATTTCTTCCAAATCAAATCAAATCAAATCAAATCATTTATTTGCACACATGGGTATACAGGTTTACAGATGTTGTTGTTTATAACTACACAAGCACTCCATGTCTCACCGTCTGGCATGCAAAAATTTGTTAATGTATCTACAATAATGTTAAAGTATATTAATTATAATTATAAGAGTTCCAGATAATATTTCAAATGTCATTCAGATAGTCATTGATAGTGTAGTAAATTTTAGACAATAAAAATTTCCTTAATACATTCTTGAAATTATTATAGTTTTCAATGGTTTTAATAGAGTTAGGTAATTTATTATAAATTTTAATGCTCATAAAAAAGTTACTGTCGCTGTGTACTTTAGTTCTAATTGTTGGTATCTGTAAGGTATATTTATGTCTTGTACTTTGAAGAGTATTATAGTTTTTAATATTTCTTTTTACTAGTAGAGCAGACTCAAAGATATACAACGAGGGGAGTGTTAAGATTTTAAGTGAGGAAAAAAATGGTCTACAAGACTCAGTTTGTTTCAGATTACAAATTGCTCGGATACATTTTTTTTGTGCCCTGAATGCCATTTCCTTATCTACAGAGTTACCCCATAGCAGAATTCCATACTTTATTGTTGAACCAGCAAAGGCGTGATATGCATTAAGAACTGCGTCCTGATTAACTACTTTGCGTAACATATAGAGTGCATAGGAAAATTTATTCAATTTGGTGCATACATTTTGTATATGAAATTTCCACGTGAGATCAGAGTCAATGTCAACTCCCAGAAATTTATTACATTTTACTTCTTCTATTTTTATTCCTTGATATTCTATGTTTTCTGATAAACGTTAAAGTTATATGCATGCAGTTAAAGTTAAAAACCCGGACTGTGGTTCTCAAGATAATTACGAGTATATGAATAAATAAACCTGCGTTTCGCATATCATCAGCGAGCGTGCAGTCTGTTTAATTCTTTCGCTTTTAACCAACAACCAAACAACATCAAAACCAACATTCACCACCAGCCTCACCATGTTGGTGATGTTTTGATGTTGTTTTGTTGTTGGTTAAAAGCGGTTTTTTTTTTGTTTTGTGTTGTTGTTATGTTGTAAGCTTTACGTCAAACAAGCCGAGCGGTAAAATGGAAGCGATGGAATTTATATAATAAATATTTGTTCATTTTGTTAAAAGGCTTACTGTAATACATACTCGTACAATGGAATTTTTGTGCTTACAAAGATGAAAATTATTGATGAGTTTTTGAAGATTGTTAACTGGATATCACTCGTTCTCTCGGCCAGTTGCCGATGTACATAGACATTATATAATTCGCCTTAGGCAACCGAGTAAGAGAGAGAGTTAGTCCATTCGCCATACGTCAGACGGTAGAGTCTTAAAACAGAACTAATTTGTAAAATTGACTTGCAAAAATGCTCCATTCTATCCAATTTGAATGAATGCATTTTGATTGATTGATCCTGACCATGCATTTATTTGGAAGCGCTACGCTTAGGAGTCAATAATATCAAGACCTACTTATTTCTCACCTTACTCGTTCTAGTTTTATATCTTCTGGTTTTCGCTGCACGCTTCCAGTGGAACCGCCTTTAACCGAAGCAAGTTGCACAGTAGCTCGACTCACATTAACTGGAAAGTACCAAATGCAGCACAATCCCGTTCCAGTGAAAGTAAATACTGCGTGAAATTGAAGGAGTCGGGAGCGTCCCGGATCTGTCCCGCCGGCGTGACGCCGGATCGATGGCACGTCGTTGATCGTATGTAGGTCTCGAACTAAAGCCTATTTATAATGACTGCCTCGGGCTTTCCTACTCGCGGTCTACTTGCTTGCATTCACGGTAAAGTGTTATCGGTAAAAGGGTTTCTCAATGCGATAGTCCGTCTAAGGATGTTATCATGACCCTGTCCAATATCGCGCACTGGTGTTTACAATACAATACAATAATACTTTATTGCAAACCTGGTTTCAAGAAATTGTTTCGTAAGCAGACTATACACATAAAGCTAAAGGTATACAATCGGCGGTCTTATCGCATAGAGCAATCTCTTACAGACAACCTGGTTGGAAGGAATCCATACAGCGAAACATAAGCTATGTAATTGAAATATTATAATTTTTATAGACAGTTTCACCTGCCCCACCAGTGGGGCGGATAGTGGGGCACGCGGGAACTACTCGTTATAGTCGCGTATTGTTCCAAGTATGGTGTCACCGATTTCGAATCCCGACCCTGCACTAATGACTATAACGAGTTATGTGTAGTTTTTCCACTCACTATACTGGTGGTAAGCTTCGGCCGTGGCTAGTTACCATCCACTGGACTAAACGGTGTCGCCAAGCAGTCATCATGACCGTGCTCCGGTATGATGCTCAGAAAGCCAAGGAGAGATTTATCCCGCCTTCTAGGTTTAGGCTGCTACGATCTACGGCCGCATCGTCGCTTAACATCACGCTAGAGCGTGGTCAATGGCTTACCTATATTGCAACAAAAAATAAATGTTTGTAGAGGAAGGCATCTACTGCAGAAGTCGCCTAAGAATGTACCATACATTTGGTAGTTATTCATTCGCCAAGCAGTAATGTGCAGGCCGCAGGCATTACTGTGTTGTTGCAATGTTGTCAGTGAAATATTATTGGCCATGACGAAATTCAAAATATCTCAGAGTGACAGGCGCAATGCACTGCTGTTTTTATGATATGGCTCCCGACTTTTCTACTAGCACGTTACACAACTACGAAACGTTTTTTGACTAGCGCTCTATGACTCATCGCCAATAAGTCCTCTAGACACAGTTCCGCCTTTTCTCATGTATAATACCTATGATGACCCTGCCTGGTCCTGCGAGATTGCTGTTGTTTTTAAAATAATCCTGAATAATAGTTCTATATAAATTTAGGACGTACATTGTCAACAGCAGCTCAGCCAATTCTTGTATTGGCAATAATCAAGTTCTTGGCAATATAAACGGCGACTCAAACCGGAGATGCCATACGAGTATTACATTATACAAGCTCTTGAATAATTGGAAGTTTAATAATGAAATACTGCTATAAAGAGCCTACTGATTTTCTTATAAAAATAGCTTTTTAAAATTGGTTCACGATTTTACCCTAATTACCTAATAAATAACGTGACCATACGTCCCGCTTTGAGGCTGTCTGTCGCGCTAGGGAAAATAACGCTGGTTTGAGCAACATGTCACGCAAAAACATGACACCTTTTTGCGAATCAAAAATGCCTGAAAATTTGGTGGATTTTTTATTTAATGTCAAAAATATTATATTGGTTTACAAGGCTTTTTTAGATACAAAAATTTTAGTGAGCTTTTTTTAAATGCAAAAATATGAAGTTATGTTTTGTCGACACAAATAGACGTCACGTTATTCATGACTCAAAAGAAATAACATGTAATATAAGCTTATACGATTTTGGAAACTACCGTGAGTGTTATCCATATTATACATACGACACGGCTGTACTCACGTTGTCTATTTGTTGAGATACGTCTCAACCACGGTTTCGGACAATTACAATGTCCTCAGTCAGCGTCGGTTACTGCAGGCGTGAACTCCTGATGAAGGACATCGTAATTGTCCGAAACCGTGGTTGAGACGTATCTCAACAAATAGACAACGTGAGTACAGCCGTGTCGTATGTATAATAATATAAGCTTCACCTGCGGCCCGAGCACACTTTTGTTTAAGAGTAGCAACTCTCGTCCCACTGTCAAGAGTAAACTGACATATATCAAGACGCTACTCTTGCTACTCGCGCTGTCATTGCATACAATTCGTAGCTATGCCCAATTCCCAATGTCACTGTGCTCTTACAAACGTCAATTACGCTTGACAGTGGGACGGGAGTTGCTACTTTTAAGTCAATGTTACAATGTGCTACAATGGCTGAGATACCTAGGCCGGTTAAAACTATGTATAGTCACATTTCGGGCTTTTACCGCAGCACATTATGTATGTGTCCTCTTTTTAAACCAAAAATACACAATTGAGCAAGAACATAGCACACATGTAATTGTCCGAGTATAATAATGAACGAGTGAGATAGCACGCCGAGTTCAAACTTTGATATATGGCTGGCACGTACCGGCGGCTAACTTTTGATATTTCCGCCACAACTTGTGAATGTGGTCTTAGTTTTGGATATATTTGATGCTTGTAAGAATAGCCTGCAGGCTTGTTTGGTCTCTTTTATATGTACCTACATATAAAAGAGACCAAACAAGCCTGCAGGCTAGAAGCTAGAAAGGGTGATTGATAGATCAATACAGTCAACATTTTAATTATATATTTTGGAACTTATCCTATTTAATACTAGTTTTACAAAAAATATTATAACTCACTAACCTCGCTTACTAACCTCGACGAATAAAATTAATATGAATTTTAATCGTGGTTGTCAAAAGTGTTTGTTAATTCAGTCATCATCGTCATCATCATCATCATCAGCAGCGTACATTCGTAAACATAACTGTTGAACATAGGGCTCCCCGATGGCACGCCTCTCAACTCAGTCCACCATCTTCCTTCTACATCTACTCCCAGCCTACGAGCCTCCTGATATCATCGCAAACTTGGTTTTATCTTAGTTTAGATCAATTGTTTAATGTAATGAATAAATTTAATATAATATTTGCATAAATTATTCTAATTATTTCTTTTAATATTTAATAGTAATCTAATTGTAATTTAATTGTCCTACGCCTGAAAAGGCAGATTTGAGCTGAACTATGTTTATAATTTAGAACTGTATCCAAGAACCTTAAATTTGAGGAATAAATGATTTATGATTAGAAAATTCAGAATCTTTATCCCTTTGAGCTTACGTCACAGTAAGCCGGTAAAGCGAATGCGATCCGGGACGGAATTTTTGTAATGCTCTAGTTTGTATGTAACCTGTCACACATGAAGCGAACACGGGCAGGAACAAAATGAAGATCGCGACCGCTTTACCGTTCCGTCCCGCCTCAGTGTGACGAAAGCTTTAGTCTTCTTGTAATTTTCGCCACTTCACATCATGCACGGGTATGCACGTATTATCCAATTTTTGTTTAAAATAATGCTTTTGACGACTGCCAATTATTATTGCAACATCTTTTGTGTTTTTGTCTTTGTTTTTTTTTTGTAAATTTTATGTAATGTGGTGTTTTCAAGAAAGAGTTATTCTATTCTATTCTACATAATCTCCCCCCATACCCCATAATCTCCCCCATAATCTATTCTTCTTCTCTTCATTTCTGTTTTAGTTTTTAAGATCTTTTTTTATATTTTTTGTGTGTCAATAATGAGTTATTCTATTCTATTATACATAATTCTTTACTGAAACATTACAAAAGGTAGCAAAGGTAAGTATTGAGTATAGTCTCAGAAACAATTCAGCTTATCAGAAAGCGATATTTGGAGAGCGTTTGTTAGCCGCAAATTACGTAGAGGCTCCTGAAACCGAGCGCCCTATCCTCGTATAAAGCTGGCTAACAATATTCGGACCAGGGGACTTTAGCAGATTTCTCGTGTCGACGCTAAAGTGGATAAAGAGGTAAATGTCAATTTATTATTTCTGGTAAAACAGGCTAATGTGTGTCTTACTGTGTGTCTCCCTTTGAACTGAAAAACTTAATTTTCATAACTGCAGTAATTTTGACCTCGCGCATATTCCTATCGAAAAACAACTATTATCAAAATAAAGCTAACAATTTACTGAGTAAGAGTTTTAGAAAAATAATAATGATAATTATGCTCAGTAAAGCCAGGGAGGGATTTATCCCGCCTTCTAGGTATAGTCTGCTGCCATCTACGGCCGCATCGTCGTTTAACATCACGAGAGATCGTGGTCAAAGGCTTATCTATCTGAATATATAAAAGGAAAGAGTGACTGATTGACTGACTGATCTATCAACGCACAGCCTAAACCGCTGAATCGAATGAGTTAAAATTTGGAATACAGATAGGTTTTATAAAGTAGACCTCCGCTAAGAAAGGATTTGTCCACGTGGGCAAAGCCGCGAGCATAACCTAGTAAAAAATAATAATAAAGCATAGTTTTAAGTAATTAGGTAGAGGCTCGTGAAACCATGTGCTCTATCCTCGTATAGAGCTAGCTAACAATATGACTTATGACTCGGACCAGGGGACTTTAGCAGATTTCACATGTCGACGCCGCAGGGAGATAAAGAGGTAAATGAAAAATTAATATTTTAGATAAAACAGGTAAGCACACCTACATAAATAGTTTAATTTGTCAGTTTTATTATCCATGGTTTGTC
This sequence comes from Hemithea aestivaria, assembly GCA_947507615.1. Taxonomy (NCBI): domain Eukaryota; kingdom Metazoa; phylum Arthropoda; class Insecta; order Lepidoptera; family Geometridae; genus Hemithea; species Hemithea aestivaria. Next base: position 15,875,616 of record OX382329.1, on the reverse strand, counting down.
AAGTTTTAACCGTTAACCCCATTATAAATAGTTAACTAAAGATTTACATTTGGAATAACTTAAAATACGCGAAACACACTGTAGGTTCTGTATCGAATCTAATTAAGCTTGTTTGAACTTTAGTTTAAAAAGATTTCAAAAGGTGCGGTTGCACCTTTCCCAGAAAGGGAGAGATTTAATTTAAATAAGTAATTATCTTAAAGAATAGAATAGATGGTCTTCTTCTTTCTCCAATCTTTATTGAGATACCACAAGTATATAGAAAAACTCAAATACAACTTTTAATAAAACTAAAATTGACGGTCTTATTCCTAAAACGATCTCATCCAGACAACCTTGTCGCAAGGAGACGAATATTGCTTAGTGGTGAGATAATGTGTAAAAAAGATATTAAAGATTTTATATTTGGTTGGTATCTATATACAATTTATAAGACACTATCAATAAATTGATAAAAGAATAGCATCTTATAATAAAACTCAGATCTAATAAAAATATGTCATCCAAATTGCTTAAAAATAAAGGATTTATGCTTTGTAATAAAATATGAAAATACCTCACAGCGTTTCACCCAAAAAGATCTTTACCGTCACATGAATATTGATAAGGAAAAACTGTATTATTTACATGTATCATAAAAATATTATACGCAAATATTATTTACTCTAAACAGTGAGAATGCGAAGGAAATCTTTACTTATTTATTCATGAGATATTTCCTTTCAATATAGGGGAGGGGAACACCTGCCGCGTATTTTAGTTGGTAATAAAAATATTGAAATTTTATAGATTAATAAATGATTTTCATCTATAGAATTATCATTCATCATCAGCCTACATTCGTCCACTGCTGGGCATAGAGCTTTCTATTGGGACGTCACTTAAGTCCTCTTCCTTTCCGGTCCTCCATCTTCCTTTTCAAATGTATAATAATTTTATGAAAATATAGAAATAGCTTAGAACTTGAGTAAAAAAAATATAATATCACTTAAAAATAAAATAAAAATACAACTTAAGTAAACATGAAATAAATATAAATAATATGGTATTATAAATAATTTCAAACTATTATGTACAATTTACAATATCAAACCATTCTATTTTTTTAAAATAATTAATAAAACCAACTAAAACGCAAAAAATACTTACATATAGCATACACATAAACACTAACCATTACATTAGTTCTATAAGCTCTAACCAAAAGTTTTACCAAATAAAAGTAGCTTGCGTGTTATTAAACGACACCAAAATTAATTCATTTCAATCCGTTCAGGCGTTTAATGAAGTCAACAACATTTACACACGATACGAAATCGATTTTTAAAACTTACATCTTTATGCGCGTCACTGGACACGCATCCTGAAACTAAAGGCTAAACTGAAGGCTCGAACAAGTGAATTAAATTAAAAATTTAAGAAACCCCCAACACTTTAAAAATTTGTAATTCGCAATTTTGTGGTGGTGGCCATGTTAGATCGATTTCCATTAAACATAGCTAAGAATACTCTCGACTAACTCTACTTTCAAACAAAACAAAAAAACTAGATCAAAATCCGTTCATCCGTTCGGAAGCTACGATGCCGCAGTCAGACACACACAAACACAGACAGCATACATACAGACAGACAGACATGTCAAACTTATAACACCCCGTCATTTTTGCGTCAGGGTTAAAACAGACAAAACCAGTGACGTTTATCTAATTACGGGATCGCGATAAGAGGGGCGCGAGGGGAAGGCTGGAGGCTGCCGCAGTCTGAACGCGAACCTCCGACACTACGCACGTAGTTAACATTTACCCCACGCGAATTCTCGAATGGATTTCTGTGCACCACCAGTGAAAAAATGGAGATAAGATTTGTGAAATAATTATGTGAAAAGTGTTGTGTTTCTTGGAATGAACAACATGACTGTGCTCCTAGTTTTCGGACTTTTCGTCGGTGAGTCCAACTTTTTCAAGTTTCGCTTTTGTATTTTTTCCGCTTTTATGGAGCGTAAAGTTTGGTAGATAAAAATTCAGTGGGCTTTAGCACCCCACATCTGGTTGGTGGGAACCTTTGTGGAGTTTACGATGTCTGCTTATTTTACGAGTACGTTAAAAACCACTTGGTCAGAAAGATGAGCTTTGTGTTTTTTAGTTCGCGTATAAAAACCTCAAATAAATAAGAACTTTTTTGCAGGTACACGTACACTTAAGGGATGCTTAGTTTAAAATAATAAATACGCACTTAGGTAGGCTTACTAGGCATACTGAAATAGAATTATAATTATTGTCCTACTAGATATAATACTTAGTAAAGTATACTTACTAGAATCAAGATACAATCAATCTCGGGTACAGTTATAAAGATCTATAGGATAACTTAAAAACAAAATATACTTATTATGAATTATTATTAAAACTTTAATTATTATTAATCAATAAAATATCATGTACAGGTAATAAATCTAAGACTAATTACTAATATACATTATAATATTTTATGGATGTTGTATGTACCTGTCACCTGTCTATTGTCCACATCTTAACAGCTGAATCAATTGACCTGAAATCAGTTATAAAGATAGCTTAGATCTCATACACAGGCTAGGTACATTTTAGTGGATAAAACAGCTGGGCACACCTAGTGGCTCTATAACTTTGCAGCGGATAAAATAATTTAAACTATTAAAGAGTATTTAGAGAAAAAGAGTAGTTTACTCTTTTATGACTCTAAAAAGAATATAACGATGTTTTTTTTAACGGGGGTAGACTTCATATCAGGAGGTCGACTAAGTGGGTACTCCAACAGTGCCAGTTATTCTACCGCCTGAGTTGTGATGTGCAAACATTAATGTGCTTCGGTAGAAGAATTCCTAGGTGGCAAGTGGCACTGTACTGATTATGGGCAGCGTTATCTCTTAAGATCAGGAGCGTCTTGCTCGTCTTTGACAAAAAAAAATGTATTTTGTCTTAGGAAAAGCCTTTTTACAACGGGTCCTCTTTCAAACATAGATTAACTCAAAAAGTAGGACTTTCCCAGGGTGGAAACTCTACCCGAAGGTTCCCAGTCACCTATATTTTTATGAAGGCTATGAAAGTTCGAGACTAGTCTAAATTTCCCTCTATTCTAGTAAAGGTCATAGGTTAGCATACAGCGACGAGGTAAAGTAAACCGAAATAAAATATCAATATACATATAAGGTACATGTTTAGACTATTTCACCAGATACGTTATATCCCCATGAAAGTTTGTAAAAATGTATGTAACATAAATTTATGTGTAGTAGTAGAGTATGGATGTATGGATCTCTAGATGTCTGTATGTCTAGATGTATGTTTTTTACTCTTTCACGCCTAAACGGGTGGACCGATTGTGCTGAAATTAGGTTTAGAGCTAGCTTAGACCCTGGAATAACATATAGGATATTACTAATTATTATATTATTAATTATTTCTATCTTGGTATTAGTCAAACATCTACACGTTGGTAGAGTCCTTAAACTTATAAACGTGAATCTAAATTGCAGCACTATTATACTATACAGTATTCTGTGGTCCCACCAAGTTCCTCTAACCTCTAACCATTACTCTCAACTCTCAGGGTATCACAAAACACATCCTCCTCGACCCAATCTGCGCCAATACTCAGTAAGCACCTATAATCACAGAGATTATTGTTCCAAATAGCTTCCATCTCCCTTCTTGCAGGCCCAAAACAAACGTTGTCTAATGGCTGTACGTAAATCTAGTTAATTGGTAGAATTTGCGAGATTTGCTGCGTTTGTTGTCATTTATTATTGATCATTATCTTAATCGAGTTTTGGATGCGAGTAAACAACACTATATAGTATTTTTATTGCTGTGATTCATTTGTTTGATTGTCATTTGTTTCTGTTGTGAAACAAAACAGGAACTTCTGGATTCGTTGGCTTTTCTTTTTCTTTTTTATCTTGGCGAAACCGCTCTTGTAACTAGTTCATATAAAAATTGTTTAAAAACCTGTAAATAAAAATGTGACTGTTAAGTTATTCTACGTTTGTCAATATATAAAAGGAAAGAGTGACTGACTGACTGATCTATCAACGCACAGCCCAAACCGCTGGACGGATTCACTTGAATTTTGGAATATATAATTAGGTTTTATAATGTAGACCTCCGCTAAGAACTTGCTAAGAAAGGATTTTGCCACGCGGGCAAAGCTGCGAGCACAAGCTAGTTTTAAATAATATACATACTCAGGGTAATTAGTTACATTAGGACAAAGTTTGGAATCCAAAGATCCAAAATTTGATAGTAAATAAATTTTGTAGAACATAAAATATGTATGTATACCTACCTCAGATCATCCTCAGCAAAGGTCAAATTACCTCCCCAATAAGGACTTGGCACCTGAATGTATGTACGGAAACTACTAAAAACCATATATATATATATATATATATATATATATATATATATATATATACAGCAACACAATTGCTACACTTTTTCACCGACTTTTAAAAAGATGATATTGATTATATATATATATATATATATATATATATATATATATATATATATATATATATATATATAATCAAAAGATGCTTTTTAAAAGTCGGTGAAAAAGTGTAGCAATTGTGTTGCTCCATTCTTACTTTGTAAAACATGACAATGGTAATTGTGTGAAGATAACGAATATCCAACAATCAACCTACCCACAAGTAGGGGCTGCGCAGACGACAGACTATCCATGACGCACTTTTTAGTCTGTGAAAATAGAACCTATGCAATTATATGCAGTAACGCACACGACGCGCAAAAAGTCCGGCACACAAATAATCCGTGTAATTCGGGCAGACCGGATCGCGCCGCGTCGCGCCGCTCCGCACAAAAAGTGTGTGAAAAAAATAGAACGTTTGCTTCAACGCGCGCTAACGCAGACGGCACACACTTTAGTCTGCAATCTGCATTTGCTAGTGGTGGACGTAACGCTTCTTTCTTCTTCTTTTTCTGTACTTTATGTACAAAATAAAACTTCGCGATCTCTGCACGATTTCCATAGCGTCTACGTCCAGCCCTGGATTTACACTAGGGGCATTCGGGGCGAGTGCCCAGGGCGGCAAATTTTCAGGGGGCGGCAAATTTACTGAGGGCGGCAAATTTCGAAACGAGAAAAAAATATTCAATCCATAAACATCCGATGTTGAATTAAAATTTGTATTCTCAATCACGCTGGTTATTATTATAATTTTTTTTTGCGCTCATATTAAGAAGTCTGGAATACTGGCCACACAAACTCAAGATTTTTGCTCCAAACGAGCTATCCACTATCCGTCCACTTTTCGTAGCAAGACTTTTCTCGGCACTTGCAGCTAGTTGCTCGCCTTCTTTTTTTTATTTTTGGCACTCAAAACGAACTACGCACTCACTTTTTGCAGTCAGATATACAAAATTTTCTTGGTGCTCGCAGCTAACTTCTCGCGCTTAGAATAATATTTTTTTTTTATTTTAACACTCGGAGCAAACTATGCATCCATTGTTTATATAGTCACAAAAACAAAATTTTCTCGGTGCTCACAGCGATTTTGGCACTCAGGGTGAAGTATGCGCCCACTGTTGTGTAGTCAAATATACAAAATTTTCTCGCTCGCAGCAAGCTGCTAGCAGTCTTTTTAGTCAACATAATATTATAATTTTCTTGCCACTCCAAGCGAGTCTTACGCACACCTGTCGTAGACAGATAGATAGGTAGATAAAACACTTTATTGAAACATTGAAAAATAAACTTAAACAGAAAAACCCGATATTATAATCTATGTGTCACAATTCACAATCAGCGGTCTTATTGTAGTTAGCATTATAAAATTTCTCAATTATAATTTCTCTTTTTCAAAGCAAGCTATACACACAGCTTTCGTAGTTAGATGTATATTTTTTTTTATAAATATTCATAATTACGTATAATATGAAAGAACTCGACAACAAATTTCTTAGCAAAATGTCTAGCCGATGAGCGTTTATAAATAATATTTCGGCGGAGGGGGGCGGCATTTTCTCACTACCCAGGGCGGCATTTTGGCTAAATCCGGGCCTGTCTACGTCCCTACAGCTCTGCCGACAGAATGATCGAAGATGTGCGTCGTGTGCGTTGAGTCTGTGAAAAATCCGCAACAGACTTTTTGCGCGCCATGCAGACTTTTTGTACGCCGCAGACTCGATCGTACAAAAAGTGTGGCGTCTGCGCCGTCCCGTATTCACACATTTTCATTTATAAATAGAATTCATCGACATTTCCACACCCTTGTCTTAAGGCGGGAACACATTTGCTAGTAGCTGGCATACTAGCACGCCAGTTTCTCGCACGTAGTCACTCAAACTCAAAATTCATTTATTACAAGCTTTTAATTACTTTCACCTGTCTGTTGTCTGTCTGTCTGTCTGTCTGTAATCAAATCTTGCAAGTTTAATTTGACCCACTTCTCGGTTTCCAATTGAGCTGAAAATTTGCATGCGTGTGTAAATCGGATGACAATGCAATATTTTTATGACATCGAGTTGATCTGATGATGGAGCTGGAAGGTGGCCATAGGAACTCCGTAATAAAACAACGCAACCCCACCGAGTTTAGGCTCATTTGATTCGTCTTGACGAGTACTTTATGATGCAAGATGGTAATAATAATAAAAGCTTGTTTTTAAAAAGTTTTTTAAAAATTTCATTTGTTACTAGCTTTTATTTACTTTCACCTGTCTATTGTCTGTCGGTCTGTCTGTAATCAAATCTTGCAAGTTTAATTTGACCCACTTCCCGGTATCCGATTGAGCTGAAATTATGTATGCATGTACTCGTATAAATCGCATGACAATGCAATTTTATTATGACATCAAGTTGATCTAATGATGGAACTAGATGTAGCCATAGGAACTCCGTAATTAAACGACGCAACCCCATCGAGTTTGGGTTCATTTGATTCGTCTTGACGAGTGCTTTGGTGCTTTGGTAATAATAATAAAAGCTTGTTTTTAAAAAGTTTTTTATGAAGTCCGAAGTGCGGCTCCACCTAGGTGTAGCCGATCACTTATGCCAGTAACTGGCATTATTTTTTTTTTTTTTTTTTTTATTTGCTTTTAGTGGCTTTTCGTATCACTGCGGCCAGAAATGTCCTATTGTGATCGCCACTTTGAGGGTGAGAAAAACCCCGTTTGCGCGGCGTTATAGTTCGCCACTGACCCTTGCAGCTTCGAGGAACTGAAGGATTTTCCTGGGGTTGATCTCTCTAAGCTCGTCCGGGCTGAGCTGGTGCTGACCCAGAACGATGCTACGTATTCGCATCAGAGCTTCACACTCCCCTAGTAGGTGAAGAGGCGTTTCATCCGCCTCCTCACAATATCTACAGATTTGTGTGTTGCACAGCCCTAATTTGAACATGTGCTTGTTAAGGCGACAGTGTCCAGACAGGGCTCTGGTTAAGATGCGTAGGTTGTTTCTGCTTAGCGCTGTGACTTGGTTATTAAACCGTATATCATAGGCTTTCACTAGAGACTTAGAATGACTCATGCCAGGACAGCCTTTCCAGAGCTTGGTTGACTCCCCAATGCATGAGTTCATTAGGGTTCTGAGAGCCAGGCTTTTGGGAATGCCACAAAAGGGCTCAGGGCCAAACTGCGTGCCCCCTGCCCCAGAGCGCGCGAGCTCATCGGCACACTCATTACCGTATACGCCCTCGTGTCCCGGGACCCATCGGAGGACAACGCTGTTTCTAGTGCCCAGAGCGTTCAAATGCGACATACAATCCTCAACCAGCCTGGACGTGAGAACTGTCGAGTCCAGCGCTAGGAGGGCAGCCTGGCTGTCAGAATTTATATAGATGGTATGGTTGATGTAGTGCCTTTGCAGGTTGATATATGCACATTCGAGAATGGCATATACCTCCGCCTGGAAGATAGAGGCGAGGGTACCCAAGCTAGCACTCTTGCCAAACCTTGGACGCTCGCCGACAGTAACTGGCATGCCAGCTACTGAAAAATGTATTCCCGCCTTTATTTTGGGTCCACTCCAAAAGTTTTGCCGCAACAGATAAAGCCTAGATAAAACTAAAAACCGAAAGAAATCCGTACAATCGTACAATTCTTGCGGTAATTTATGCAGGTTTCTGTAAGGTATCTCTTGTAACTTAATGATCATCGTTCGTGGTGGGATTAGGTGTTCACTTTACGGACTGGATCCATAAGTTTTACACCTTCAACTAGATAAGGATAATTGAGAATGTATTTTACCTTACTGAAATTGTCACATGTTTTTTATGCAAAGAAAACGTGTTCTCCTTATGGTAAGAGATGACGCTGCTCATAATCAGTAATAGCCACCCAGGATGTAAAATTCTAGGTGCACTGCACCAACGCTTCTTACTCAAGAGTCTTAAAATTAAGACTCTTTAGCTCAGTTATTTGACAATGTGGTGCACGTAGTGCTGTGTCAATTTCTGAAACAATAAATACTATCCTATAGAGGTGTATATGTCACCGGAAAACAACAAGATTCGTAAGTTTATAAATTTCCTAGGATATTTCGAAAATCGAAAACTTGACAATGTGCGCGTACATGTGCACGAAATTAACTCAATATTTTAAAGAATTAGAGCTTCCTTTTTTAGGGTTCCGTACCTCAAAAGGAAAAAACGGAACCCTTATAGGATCACTTTGTTGTCCGTCCGTCCGTCTGTCTGTCATCGACATTCCCAAATAAATCAAACCAACGGGGTACTTCCCGTGAACTCAAAATCTTGAAATTTGGCACGTAGCAACTCCTTAGAGCACAAATAAAGGAAAAATTGCGAAAACTATACATTTTTATTTGCATCATATGAAAAAAATATTTTTTTTAAATTTTATACCTACTACCCCTTTTTTTATGAACGCGTAGACTTATTAAATTGAAATTCATATCAAATACTCAAGTCTATAATACTTTTAAACTGTAAAAAAATCAAACCTCTATATCAACGCATTCAAAAGAAACAGCAATTTTAGCCGCAATTTTAATTTCTCAACTACTCTCAAAAAATCAAAATCTACAGGGTACTTCCCGTGAACTTAGAATCTTGAAATTTGGTAAAAAGTAATTCCTTAGAGCACAAATAAAGGAAAAAATGCGAAAACTGTAAATTTATTGTAATATCATGTAAAAAAATATTTTTAATAATTTCATACTTACTACCTCATTTCTAATGAACGCGTGCAGGTATTAAACTGAAATTCATATCAAATACTAAGGTATATAATACCTTTAAACTGTAATAAAATCAAACCTCAATGTCAACGCATTCAAAAGAAACAGCAATTTTAACCGCATTTTTAAACTCGCGACTACTCTCAAGGGAATCAAAACCTACAGAGTACTTCCCGTTAATTCAGAATCTTGAAACTTGGTACACAGCAACGTCTTAGATTATAGGCACAGAAAAAAAATGCGAAAACTGTAAATTCTTAGTTACATTATATAAGAAATATATTTTTAATAATTTCGTATTTACTACCCTTTTCCTCAAGAACGCGTAGAGGTATAAATTTGAAATTCATATCAAATACTCGAATTTTTAATAACTTTAAGCTGTAAAAAAATCAAACCTCTATGTCAACGCAATCAAAAGAAACAGCAATTTTAGCCCCATTATTTCAAACGCGCAAGTACTCGCAAGGGAATCAAAACCTACATTATAATAATATTATACCCACTTTTTCTTAGGGTTCCGTACAAACGAGTTTGTACGGAACCCTCGGTGCTCGAGTCCAACTTGTACTTGATCGGTTTTATTGTAAACAACGCACTTATTGCAGTTTTAATGCTAATACTTCTACGTGCAGTATACATTTCAATACGCTTGTTCATATTAAGAGATGAGTTGTTAAGTCCAGTTGATTTAGCCTTTTCAAACCTAAAACTTGTCGGAATTAAGTCATAAAATTGAGCAAAGTTTCGGTTCTTCATTTATACGATTTTCTTAAGTAGATTGCCATCACCAAATTTTTCGGTATATCGTTGGTTTTATGGACTGTTTTCAGTGCAATCGTGGTACTATCGAAAACTTACTTCATAACGGCTTCAGTTTAGTATGTTGTGGTGACAAAAATATTTCAGACATTAAACATCGTAATCATAATCCTACCGCCTGCGCCAAGTTTTTCATACTCTCATAAATTTTAAAATATTAACCTAAAAAAACACCGTGAATAAAATACGTCGTTGAGGTTGCAGGTAAGATGTATTATAAAAGCTAGCTACGTTATTTTCGGCATTGCCAAACTTATAAGTTTTTTTTTTTTTTTTTTATGTGATGAAGTAGAAGACGAGCAAGACGCTCTCCTGATGTTAAGAGATAACGGCTGCCCATAATCAGTACAGTGTTACCTAGGATTTCACAATTATGTGAAATTCTAGGAGCACTGCACCAACGCTTCTTACTCAAGAGTCATGAGATGTTAAGACTCTTTAGCCCAGTAATTTCACTAGCTACAGTGCCCTCCTACCGGAGCACAGTGATATTTGCACATCACTGCTCAGGCGGTAGAATAACTGGCACTGTTGGGGTACCCACCTAGACGACCTCCTGCAAAGGAAGTCTACCCCCGGTTGGGCGAAGCAAGAGCCAGCTTTTTGGTTATGATAATAATAATTCATTTATTTCAGGCAATAGTACACTGCCACAGACGCAGTGTACCAGAGGCCCATATCATATATACCTTACAGACTAACATACATACAATTTAATAAACTTATGCGTTGCCTCTATATTTTAAGTATTTTGTTTCTATCATCGTGCTATTTGACCACAACGGTTTCTTTTATAGAGATAAATAAATATACTTTCCATCACAACTTAAAATCTTGTTAAGCTTAAAATATTTTTTCTTTAAAACACTCTCTAAGTTAACCGGTCTTTGTTTAAAGAAAATAAACCTATTGTTCTAAGACAAAGAGCTGGAAATCAGTTAAGTAAACCAAAGGGCCTCGCTTATTACATTCTCCCTTCAGATTGGGTCTGATTTAGGTCTGGTACTAAGTAAATACCTAGAAATTTAATGAAATAAGTAGCCATGTTGAGTCTGCCAATTTAAGTCGTTAGGTATTTTTAATGTTGTATTTTTATATTGGATTTTATTTTTAACTAGCGCAATCTCGCGGCTTCGCTTTAAGAATTGGGTTCTTAGCAATAACATGTTTAACTCAAAATAAATACCTGTAGTGGTACATTTCAACCGTTTCAGTCTTATAAGTCACTTCAGTGTTGGTCAATCAGTCAGTCAGTCACGCTTTTTACAAGCTTTTATTTACTTTCACCTGTCTGTTGTTTGTCTGTCTGTCTGTCTGTAATCAAATCTTGCAAGTTTAATTGAACCCACTTCCCGGTGTCCGATTGAGCTGAAATTTTGTATGCATGTATAAATTGGGTGACAATGCAATATTTTTATGACATCGAGCTGATCTGATGATGGAGCTGGAAGGTGGCCATAGGAACTCCGTAATAAAACGACACAACCCCATCGAGTTTGGGCTCATTTGATTCGTCTTGACGAGTACTTTATGATACTTGATGGTAATAATAATAAAAGTTTGTTTTTAAAAAGAGTTTTTAAATTTTCACTTGTTTATATATAATTTTAAAAAATACAATCAAGTTAAACTAGGGTTTTTAGTGAGTGCAAGTCCCACACTACCCCTTCCGTCATCCGTAAGTAGTGCGAATATATTTTCCCCTTATAACACATATAGACATGAGTGAGGAACATTTCAAGCTGGAGTAGACTACAGCAGCTCAGGCACCATCACATCGTAGTCAGCTGTCTCGGTCTGCGCCAGCCTTTACTGGGTAGAATGACGTTGCGACACAAGCAGCCCCTTTAGCATAGTAAGACATTGACATAAGAGTAGCTACTCCCATCAAGACTAAACTGATATACATATATCAAGACGCTACTCTTGCTACTCGCGCTGTCATTGCATACAATTAGTAGCTACTCCCAATGTGATTGTGCTCTTACAAACGTCAATTACGCTTGACAGTGGGACAGGATTTGCTAGTCTTATGTCATTGTTTTTGTGCTCGGGCCGCTGAATCACCACTGACATTGTCAACATTTATACTCGTCCCTATTCCCTATAGCTTGAAAAGCCATTGTGTATAGCTTCGAATTTCTCGTATTGAATTGCATATTCGGATTCTGTAAATGAAAGCGTTTGTTAAATTCTGGACATTTGGACGTTCGGGTATTAAATGGAATTTTATTAAACATGACGTGCAGTGCACCTGAGGTCATATTGGCTCATTTACATTGATGGTAATTACTGCAAGCCGACCAAAATTAAATGTTCTTACAGATACTAAATCGTGATGTTAAAAGGCGTTTCTTAACTATGTCGTATTACCAACAAAGCAGATATTCTACCACCTGAGCAGTGAAGTGCAAACATTACCTTGCTTCGGTAGCTGGGCACTGTAGCTAATGAATAACTGGGCTGAAGAGTCTATAATATGTTTGTGATTCTTGAGTAAGAAGAAGACCTAGATTTTTACATCATTGTAAAATACTGGCTAGCACAGTACTGACTATGGACGGCGTTATCTCTTACCATTAAGGGAGAGTCCTCTTACTATTTGCAGAAGAAAAAAAAAAAGAAAAACTAATCCCTGTAGACTGTAATATTCTGATGTTACAAAAATATTGTTTAGACGTTTTAATATTCTTGCCTGTGCGGATGTTAGTGGCAGGTTAATTTAGTACGACGTGCGAACTTTTGATTTTGACTTGTTTGGGACCCGAGTTTTGGCGTTGTTTTATATAGGTAGTTTGGTTTTAATTATTCTAGAGTTTCCTTTTCCTTTCAGTTCACCCGCTAGCGAATTAGATTCAGCGGTTTTTGTGAAAATTGGAAATCTTTTCTGGGTTAAAATCTTGTACCTTTTCGGTGGAGAATTTCGTTTTCGGTGAGTTTTTTTTGGTTTACAGTTTCGAAATCAGTCCAAAATCTTTTTGAATCATATCGATAACATGAAATGAAACGAAAATTTGGTTCGTGACTGGTGATGCAATTTAGATTTTGGGAAAATGACATTTTCTAAAGGAATGCAATTTAATTGGCTCGTATTTCATATTGAAATTTATTTTTTGTATCGAAAGACGGTAGGTACTTATCGTATATTGTACTATATAAGAAATTTTGACTGTACCTAATATTTTTTTGAACTGATGAAAAAAACCCTGAAAATAAACCTGTTATTTCTTTCTTTAATAAATGAATGCTTGATCTAAGAGCATACAGCTCATACTATGAAACGGATTAGACATACGGATTATATTACAAACTAACAGTCCTACATTGAAGAAAGTAGATTAGAAAAAAATAATTTTTGAAGGGTTTGACCTCTAAAGAGCAAAACCACGGTTCACGGATAGTTGATAATAAAACATTAATTTTCGTTCGTTATTGTTAACAGCATAGCAAAGTTTTGCGAAGGTTTTTTGTTCGCGAAATCCAAAGAATTTAGAACAATTCTGTGATGTTATCCAGCCGGCAGTGATTAATGGCATCGGGAACTCGATTAGGATTCACATAATTTACACCAACATTTTTCTTGGGAATCTTCTAGATACAATTTGACTTATCTCATTTTTTACAAGCTTTATATTACTTTCACCTGTCTGTTGTCTGTCTGTCTGTCTGTAATCAAATCTTGCAAGTTTAATTTGACCCACTTCCCGGTTTCCAATTGAGCTGAAAATTTGCATGCGTGTGTAAATCGGATGACAATGCAATATTTTTATGACATCAAACTGATCTGATGATGGAGCTGGAAGGTGGCCAAAGGAACTCTGTCATAAAACAACGCAACCCCATCGTGTTTGGGCTCATTTGATTCGTCTTGACGAGTACTTTATGATGCAAGATAACAATAATAAAAAGCTTGTTTTTAAAAAGTATTTTTAAAATTTCACTTGTTATCCACTAAAACACCATATTTTCTCGGACGTTCTCAATTCAATTGCATTCAAACGAAAAAAAATGTTTGAAACCATAAATAAAATTTTACTTTTCTCAGGTCAGAAATCTTAATAAACTTGAGAGATTATCTCTATGCATATATAATGAGAGGTACTATTTACGTTGAGGGATGTTTTGCGGTTCATACATAGCATTAAATGTAATATAATTTAAATACATATTATTTATTTATTTTGCCTTTTGATGGTATTTACAATATTAATATAAATAAATGAGGTATATGAATATTATAAGTACATCATTGTGACCCACTTGACTGCGATGATCAGTCGTGAGGGAACCGGGTGCTCTCCACTTATTCAATTTGATCATGTCAGCGTCGGATTGGGTCCATCCGCCGTATTATTACACCCTCGCGATTATTGTGGCACATTGTGACATAACAGTTGAGTCACGCCTCGCAGTCCGGCTGGTATGAGGTGGCGCTGAAAAGGGACACATGGAGGGATTTAGGGATTTTTTTAGGGATTAGGGAAAGACTTGGAAAAGGTCTTTGACCTGCAGTGAGTCAGTGCAGACTAGAAAGAAAGAAACACATTTATTCGACGGCTTTTGAAACACAAATAGAAAAGCAAGACAATAATATATAATAGTAATAATGCACATGAGTATCCACTAAGCCGCCGAATAGGATCTGCCTCAGCGTTGTGCTGCGTGTGAACAGTAATACACATAGCGCTGGTTATTCTGGCAGCCCCTATCGGTAAGGTCCTTACATAATCGAAAATAATAGAAAATTCTATAGGTATTTAAAATCTAACAGAAAAATAACAAAATATCAAACAAAGAACAATTTGCATAGAAAGAACTAAAAGAAATGTCGACGCTGAGTGATGAATGTGAGCTAAGTATATGAATGTGATGAATTACACGAATATATTTAAGGTGAAACCGCATAAATCTGGATTTTTTATGCACTGTAGATTAGCGTTTGACCACTATCTCGCCTGATCTTAATCGATGTTATGGTCGAAGATGGTATCAGACTAAACCAAGAAAGCGGTAAGAAAAAGAAAAAAAAAAATGATTAGGTTACGTGAGTAAAACCGCAGGGTGCAGCAGTTATCAATATAGATAAGTTAAGTTAAGCATGGTATAGTAATAATTATTAAAGATTTAAAAATAGCTCGGTCCGGTGTTTTCACCTCCTAAAAATAATAATATTATCTATTTTGCACACGTGTTTCTTCATTTTTACGTGTTTATTTATGTAAAGCGATAACTAATTATGCACAAGATCCTATATATATAAGTCGGGTGAAAATACTGTAAAAAGTGCCGGCCGCTGGCTTACATAACCATGAAAAGAAAAAGCAAAACGCTTAAACGAAGCACCCTTACTTTTGTAGACAGTCTTTCTGAGTCATTAGGTATCGGCATAAAAACCCGGATGCATGTCTTTCGAGTCTCCGGAACATTCAGAGATCCGGATTCCGGATTTCGAATTCGACTGATTATCTTCCGGACCATCTGGTTCGACCCTCATTTACATTTTCGCCCGCCGTAATAACATAAAATTATAAGACACAGAAGATCAGTTTTTACAGATTTTCGGCTGTTAAACGTTATTCGCTTAAGTTGCAGTCGTGATATTACGAAATGCGAGAAACATAACTGAGTAATAAATACAGATCTTGCTGATTTTTATGGTTCCTGTGTTTGCAGCTTCGGTTTATTTTTTTTATTGGGAGGGAAAATTATGCAGACGCGATTTGCAGGTCGGATGGTTATCGTCACATTGAGAGGGAAAAACGTTGTTATAATAATTCGCTGTAGGTAGGTACGTAAGTTTAAATAAAATAGCTGCCGTCTGCGTAGTCATCCCTAGTCATCTACGAGTTTTCACCACATTTATGACTTGAATATTTGTAACTTCTACGCAATATCTGAGTTTGACCAACCCTACAATGTCTAAGTGTTGTGTCAAATGCTAAAGAACACGAAATATCAGAAGCTTTTGACACTTTACGCGAACATTTGAGCCAAGAGGAGCGTAGGCTATGCGCGTCTTGGACGCGTACCTATTATCATTACCCACGAGGCTTTTTTCAGAATCTCTTGTCTATAAGAGCGTACATTTTTACGTTGATTATATGCCGATATTCTGTGCGTATCTATTTCGTCATAACAATAAATTAGTTTTTCGCTGCCTCCATTTCCATATTTTGGCTATAACATCGTCTGGCGAGAGCGAATAGTCGTACAGCGTTCGTGTTTAGTCCTTCTTTTGTGTTGCCAATTAAGGCTTGAGTGATGATGAATTTTTATGGCTGCACGGAATTAGACGAGATATTTTAACAAGGGCGATTTTGTATGAAAGAACGATTGTGAACGTAGCTAGAATGTATGCTAGTAAGAAAAGACAAAAGTGCTCTACTGTAGCATTTAAATAAATGTATTTTGAATATATATATAAAAAAAAAAAACAAAATGAGTGGGTGTGCATGACGCAACTTACTACGCAGGTTAATTTTAGTACTCCGAAACCCAGGACTTCTAAGACTAATAAATTAATTGTTAAGCCATACGAGTATACCGCACTCTGCTACTGTAATGAGCTGGTGTTATTGCTTATATCAGGCGAGCGTCGGACTCGTCTCGTTCATCTGCTTAAAGAAAAAAATGCTTCTTACTTATCTCTAATGGAAACTTTCATTTCTAGAAAATCTAATGAGAAAAAAAATTAATGAAAATAAATGTTAGATACCTACTTAATATTAGCAATGGATTTAATTAGAGAGAACATCAGCCAGACGCAAAAACTGTCATTTTCAAACACTAAGAAAAAAAACAAACTTTTAATAAAAGTAGTGTCCAGAATTGCCTTTGAAACGACTGTTTACAGTTTCTGCGAGACGAAAATAAGTGAAATGAATGATAAAAAATATGATAAAGTTCAATAGAAAATAAAAAGAAACTTATACTCCATTTATTTCCACATCGTTTTCAAAGTTGGATGTTTATCTTGTATTCATTGCTTTACAAAACGAAAAATATGGCTAGATGAAAATAATGCTTGGAAAGGTCCTTTGCGTTACATGGACAGCGGTTTTATTCTTTTACTTTGAGTATTCCTGGAATCTGTTCAAAGAGCAAACAGGTATAGAGTTCCTAGGAAATGAATTTATTTTTAAAGATAAATCTCAGACCTGAATATTTACGTTTTGCTTTTGTAAATGCAACACTCCATTACAAAAATGAAAATATGTTATTAATAATATTCTAGGTGTTCTCTAATTGATAATATTCTTGTTTTGTATGTCCATTAGTGACTATCCTATAGACCGCCATTTATTTACACTTATGTCGTGTTTTAGTTTTTTGTATGTTTATAGTGTTTCATTAAAGAGTTTTCTATTCTATTCTACCCTACGTACATATTATTATATGCTTCAATTTTATGTCGTCAGCATTCTAAACTTTTGAATAGCACTATTTTTGTCAGCAAATGAAATAATAGGTCTTTCTTCTAATATTAAAATAAATAACACCAAAGATTTGCCATTTATAATCTTATTCTTTAATTAAAAAGTTTTTCATATTACTGTATTTGTAGTGTTCAATAAAGTGTTTTCTTTTATTATTTTACTAGCTTATACTCGCGGCTTTACCCGCATGGCAAAATACTTTCTTAGCGGAGGTCTACGTCATAAAATCTATATAATGTTCTAAATTTCGACCCAATCCGTCCAGCGACTTAGGCTGTACGTTGATAGATCAGTCAGTCACTCTTTCCTTTTATATATTTAGATTCAACAATACACCCCCGTATGAAGCCCATTATTTCAGCCGATTGACATCCTAAATATGGCTACTCCTTGATAGCTATTTCCTCCCATTTATCAATAGGATCACATTCAAGAATTATATTACCCTCCGTATTGGATTGCCCCGGGATTCGAACCCCGGTAATCTCAAAAGGCCTTCGGGAAGTCACTTAGCCATTGCTGATTTATTACAAGACACTTCGCTTCAAAGGAATTTCCCGGAGTAACATTTCGCTGGATTATTTTTATGGAATATAAAATTACCTTTAAGATTATGGGAGTGTGCGTGGGTGCTAGTACCCATCGCCTCCAGAAAATATTCCTTAATTTAAATTACTTATCGTGAGTGAAAATGAAAATTTATTTTACTCAGTAGGGGATTGACTATATTTTCAATTACATGGAAATGGGTTTACATTTTTTATGAGTGAAAGAGCAAATCAGGTGTGAGAGGTTGATCATCGTGATTTCCTACATAAGACTGTATGCTAAAGTTACTGGGCTGGGTTAGTAAGTACTATTTATTTTGCAATCTCACCTGCTGGTAAGTGATAATGCAGTCTAAGTTGTTGCACGCTTGTTCAGTAAGAGCCTATTCACTCTTGATTTGTACACACCCACGTTGTAGCATTCGGGAAAACAGACGTCGGTAGCGAGTTCCATAGCTTCGCCGTTCTCATAATAAAAGACGTAGCAAATCACTTGGTAAGAGCTGTATAACATTTTACTAAATTTAATATTAATAATATTTTAAAAAACTTATTAAAAACAAGCTTTTATTATTACCATATAGCATCAAAGTACTCGTCAAGACGAATCAAATGAGCCCAAACTCGATGGGGTTACGTCGTTTAGCTATCGAGTTCCTATGTCCACCATCCAGCTCCATCATCATATCAGCTCGACGTTATAATGATATTGCATTGTCGTCCGATTTATACATGCATGCAAAATTTCAGTTCAATCGGAAACTGGGAAGTAGGTCAAATATAACTTGCAAGATTTGATTACAGACAGACAGACAGACAACGGACAGGTGAAAGTAAATAAAAACTTGTAAAAACCCTGTGGGATGGCTAATATTATAACACTCAGTATATCAAATGACCATCTCATTACCCCGTATCTAAATCAGGCCTTAATAAAATAACAAGAAAACGATCTAATGAGAAAAGCCTTGAATTTGAGCCAAACCGTCTCAAGGCCATGTTCTATAGAATTAAGTAAGAATATGACATTCACGGCCTAAAAGATAAACATGGTGTTTTGGCTACCATCGTGTTCTAGATATAAAAATATTATTAAGGAATTCTAAATATAGTTCATAATTGTTTTCTGCGATCTGTCGAATAACTTATTGAATTTGTCTAGAATGGTGATAATATATATGTAGGTAAAGATGCAAGCAAAATCTGATATTGCTTTTTTTATTTTATACCAGCTGCTATTTTATACAAGCTATTTTTTAGTGTGTATCCTATACGCTGAAAAATAGCCTGCATTCATTCAAAATTCAGCACAGATATACTAGTATTGTGTTAAATTAAAATTGACCTCTGCCCTGTTTTTGTTCACCTGGTACTTTTGTTTTATAACATCCTAAAATACTCTCTAACTAAACCTAAAACGTCAAGAATTCCAAATCGTACTTAAACACTCATTAATATTCTCTTTAGAAGGTTGAAATTTTCAAATATCTACTACCAACTTATGCTTCTGGCTTTACCCGCCTGGCAATTCCCTTCTTATCATAGGCACGGTAAAAATATATAACAGACCTACTTCGAAAAATCCATCTGTATTCAAATTTCATTCCAATAAACAGATTGAGTTAAGCGCTGATAAATCTTCTTTTCTATATTTATAAGATCATTTTCTTTTCTATATTTATAAGATCATAAAATCGAGCGTCTTATAAAAGGGACAAGTCTTAAAGTTAATAAGTAACAGTAAATTTAAGAGCTCCGAAGAAGTCCTACCTAAAAAGTCCATTAAAAGACTTGAACTTGGACATAATAAATTGTAGCTTTTAGACCACTTAAGGCATTTAAAATTCAGCTGATTTCATAAAATCATAATAATGTCGTGTCTTCGTATAAATTTTCACGTAAAAATTATGACAAATAGCCAGGGGAAAGTGCTGGGTAATTTCGGCCGAGCCTTAAGTACATGTTATGAATATTTTAAGTTGGTTTCTTTGTTGGGTCACAGAGTGATGATTGCAGTACTTTAAGTCGCGTGAAAGATAATGTTAATTAAGTACTTTGCAATGGTAACGATTTCTTTTATTGACCCGTGGATGCCTGATGAATATTATGCTGCATGGATTTTCATAAAATACAATAAGAAGTATAAATAAAGTCGTATTTATAATACATAATTATGTATACGGAAGGCATTCCTATATTATGCCACATCGCCCAAAATAAATGTTGCCACTCGGATCTTACCTTCATTTACGTATGTAAGAAAATAATTGTACTTTGACAGCATTACATCAAAATGGTGGATATAATATTGTGAGGGCCGCCACGAATTCGTCCAAAAGTGGTACATTTTTGTTTACTACGCTTTTTGAAAACACCTACATACATAATATTATTATACCGTCCAATTTTTTGCTTTATTTTCGTGTCGAGGACGTTCCCTCGAATCATTTCATTTATTTATTCATAAACAATCCAAGATCGTATTTGAAATAGTACACAATATTAAACAATCAAAATAATTACTAAAATTACATTTAAAATAAAAAATAAGTCATAGTAAAATTTTAAAAATAAAATAGAGATAAGATACAGTAATAATTTCATTTCAATTAAAAAATAAAATAATAAAAATATATAAATATCACACTAATTATTACATATGCGTAAGTTTGTCAGTGAGTATGTATGTTTATTACTACTTCACGCCGGAACGGGTAGACCGATTGAACTGAAATTTGGTATAGAGAAAGCTTAGACCCTGTAATAACACATAGGCTATAGTACTGTGGGTAAAACTGGGCGCAGTTAGATGACCATATTTTGTTGATTGTATGTTAAAGACTGACACACAAGCAAAGGCTTCTACAAAGATAGTCTTTTATTATAAGCTTTTATTTACTTTCATTTGTCTGTTGTCTGTCTGTCGGTCTGTTTGTCTGTAATCAAACCTTGGAAGTTTAATTTGATCCACTTCCCGATTTCTGGTTGAGCTGAAATTTGGCATGCATGTATAAATCGGATGACAATGCAATATTATTATGACATGGAGCTGATGTGATGATGGAGCTGGAAGGTGGCCGTAAGAACTTCGTAATTGAACGATGTAACCCCACCGAGTTTGGGCTCATTTGATTCGTCTTGACGAGTGCTTTGATGCTTGATGGTAACAATAATAAAAGCTTGTTACAAGCTTTTATTTACTTTCACCTGTCTGTTGTCTGTCTGTCTGTCTGTCTGTAATCAAATCTTGAAAGTTTAATTTGACCCACTTCCCGGTGTCCGATTGAGCTGAAATTTTGCACACATGTATAAATCGGATGACAATGCAATAAAAGCTTGTTTTTAAAAAGTTTTTTTTTTTAAAAAGATTATTTTTTTTAATTTTTACTTGTCTTATTTACTGTGACTTGTGACCTAGCTGTAAGTTGTAAGTCAGGCAAACTTACCAACTTGAATTTATCCTTTAAATTTATTAGCAAGTTCGAAAGCGGAGTGCTTGTTTATGCAGAGTTAAGTAATGTTGCTTTAACAACATTGTGGTACAAAATTATAATAAAACTATAATAAGAACACTTTAATTTTATTCTGCATTAACTGTAATAACCTTTTTTATTCATATAGAATGCATCATTTTATTAAACGGTTTTTATTAAACGGTTTTATTTAGGTTACTCCGTTTGTTTTATTCTTTTTACAAGCTTTATATTACTTTCACCTGTCTGTTGTCTGTCTGTCTGTCTGTAATCAAATCTTGCAAGTTTAATTTGACCCACTTCCCGGTTTCCAATTGAGCTGAAAATTTGCATGCGTGTGTAAATCGGATGACAATGCAATATTTTTATGACATCGAGCTGATCTGATGATGGAGCTGGAAGGTGGCCATAGGAACTCCGTCATAAAACAACGCAACCCCATCGAGTTTGGGCTCATTTGATTCGTCTTGACGAGTACTTTATGATACAAGACGATAATAATAATTAAAGCTTGTTTTTAAAAAGTATTTTTAAAATTTCACTTGTATATTCATATAGAATGCATCATTTTAAATCAATATAAAAATTGTAATAACTGTACCAATTTCCTCCAGCAGCAATTACCTTCCAGCCGGGTTGTCCCTAAGAGATTGCTATATGCGATAAGACCAATTGTTTACCTTTAATTTTTAAGTTTTTGTTGTATTTATAACTATTTTTTGTAACTTGGTATGCAATAAAGAGTAATTCTATTCTATTCTAATTATGGGCAGCGTTATCTTTCACCATCAGGGCAGCGTCTTGCTCGTTTTCTTACTTCTTTTAAAAAAACAGCGCTTTTTGGGTTGCGTACTCATAAAGTAAAACGAAACTCTATTACTAAGACTCCTCTGACATCCGTCTCAGGCTGTATCTCACGAATCGTGACAGTTAGACAGTCGAAATTTTCATAGATGATGTATTTCTGTTGCCACTATAACATATTATTATACCTACTAAAAACAGAATAATTAATAAAGTGAGCGCCACTGAATTGGTATGAAATAACATGTGGATTCATTTGAAATTTGGTGAATAAACTCATTCATATAAGTCTTTCCATTTATTTATTTTATTATTCAGCACAACGCTAGGACTAACTTAATGCTAACATAGAAATTTCTGCCAGTTGACCTGTTTATTAGAAAAAATGACAAGATAATGGAAGGAGTGCAGACAAATATCATGGACAATCTCAAGTCTTTCCATTCATTTAGGTTTTAGATATTCTTTCGGTTATTATCCCATATTTTAATTATCGCACGTCTCTGAGGCATAATGATGAGTTATGACGTCACAAATCTTCTTACCAGATTATGTTTCAAGTGAATACCGGCGCGTGACGTCACAAGAACGGCTGATATGTCTTGTGGGACGCCGGATTAAGTAGATCTTATTAATGAAGCGAACTGTTGTCTTTGGATACTTTTTTTTGCGATGAAGTAAGAAGACGAGCAAGACGCTCTCCTGATGTTAAGAGATAACTCTGCCCATAATCAGTAATAAGTACGAGCCTGGCTATTTTAAAAAAACATGTGTAGAAAATGGAAAAACAGTTTCTACTTATAATACCCTACTAATATTATAAACGTGAAAGTTTAAGAATGTATGAATGTCTGGATGCATGTTTGTTACTCTTTCACGCCTTAACGGGTGCACTGATTGAGCTGAAATTTGGTATAGAGATAAACTTATGGGCTACAGTAGAGCGGGTAAACCCGCTGAGCGGGGCTAGTTCATAATAATATTAACCTTGACTTTCCTTCGACTAAGGTACATAATATCTTCTGCCTTTATTAAACTGAGTATCACAAAATGAGGAGTCATGACGTCATAAAGCCCCTTTCCAGATTATGTCTGAAGTATGTACAGGCGTGTGACGTCACCTGATATGACATGTCTGCAGTCTGCGGCTTAAGTCTATACCTCGTTAGTGAGTTCAAGAACGTTGGCTTATGAATACTGTTTTGCTTAGGGAATTAATAGGACGCGATGAAAATATTAACTAAGTTAAATCATACAATTTAGAACTAAGCGCTTTTATCTGCTGAAAAGTACTCAAGCCTGGAATAGCTTGATATTTCAGTCATCTATGTACCAAATTTCAGCTCAATCGGTACAGCCGTGTTGGAATGTGAGGGAAGAAGTAACATTGTGTACCTAAAGGTAACAAACACCAACATACAAATTGTTCATTTCGCATATTTATGATGTCACTCCCTAATCGACCTTACTAGCCATTCACGGACGGATCATTACGGACTCTGCTTGAATCATCTTTTTTATAGACGTAGAGGCGATTGATGATGATGAATACCTATAAGTGTACTTGCATGATGTTTAGTAAAACCAAGGAGGGATCCCACCTTCTAGGTTTTGTCTGCTAAGATCTACAGCTGCAACATAACGCGCGATCGTGTCAAACTTAAAATAAAGTTAATTAAAAGTATGTTTATTATAAACTTGATTAATATTATAATTTAAAGGACTAGCTTAAAATAATAACTAGAATACAATACAATACTCTTTATTGGGACAAAAAATAACAAAATAGACTTAAAACTAAATAAAAGTACTAATATTAATGTCCACAATGGGCGGCCTTATCGCTTAGAGCGATCTCTTCCAGGCAACCCACTTTGCACGGAAAGATATAAATTAAAGAGTAGGGTGTAATTTAGCAGAGGAGTCAAACTAACCTATTAATAATATATTACATCATTTAGAATATTTTATATAACTATAAAGCATGCTCGCACAAGCGACAAGTGCCCTGTCAGGGTGTGTAGTGAAACTTCTTTTAAGCCCATTTCACACGTCGCTATATAGCGCTATATAGCTTTACATAGCGCGGCATAGCTTCAGTACAAATCGGCATCCGTCACACACGTAGCTATAAATGACATATAGCGCTATATCGCGCTATAATTTACAGTTGATGCGTAGAATCCGCCATTTTTCATTTTGACTAGGTGATAAAATGACTAAGCCGTTTTGTATTACGGAGACAAAAGAAAACAAACTCATATTACCTACGCGATATATTAAACTAAATAGTAGCAAATGCTTAACCGCTGTGTAACAAATTAGAAAAAAATGTTTTTTATTTTTATTAAATATTTTGTTGTGTTTACAGTTCTTTGTGTTAGTATTTCGAAACAAATTAATTTAATTTGTATTTTAAATTTCACCTCCTATTTACTTGTAATAGATGCTCATATTATGCATAATGATTATTTGTCCGAATAACTGAAAGCTTTGAATACCTTGCAGTAGACTTTCGCTTAACCGGCTAAGTCATGCTACAAAATGGCTACGCATTTTTTTTTTATCTAGTTCAAATGGAATTTGCCAAATTGTATGGTTTTACAGCAACATGGCTGTTGACAATGTCAATTTTGAGTCTTATACAGGACGTGTGAAAAAATTCATGATTTTTTTTTCACATTTTTAAAAAGTACGTACCAGGAGTTTGCCATGGTTTTTTTTTTACAAAAGTGATTGTCAGTTAAAACTGTAATAATGCAAACACATTGTTTCAAGGGTTTTGTAGGTACCTCTAAAGAAAAAAAAAACAAATCATTATTTTTAGTTTTTTTTCGACATTTATGCTCGGAAATGGATCGTTTGGAGTTCTTCTCCTTGTCCTTGTCATATTCTCTATTACTGGGAGTCATGACCCCTCCTTTGTAGGATTCGATTTCTGATGATGGAGTGCTATCTGGGTTGGTTGGATGCGATTTTCATGGCCAGGAGCCACGAGACAACAGGACAACAGCGTCATCTTAGTCGAGCACGGGGCAGGCTGAAAATCAGCGCTGTGCAAGACCTCCCTGCACAGCATTATGCTGAGCCTATTCCATTTATCAGTATAGGTACCTATTGTTTATGTTGTTTTATTATCTTCTGTTCGTATCTCATACTAACATGTCACTATATTTATTTGTATAATTTTTCATGTATGTACTTTTTGGAACTGATAATAAATATATTTTTATCTTATCTTATCTTATCTTAACAGGAACTTCGAGGGTGGTGCGGATCTGATCTGACCAGCACTTCGGACCGCCTTGGAACCGCTTTCCTTTGATTTTGCCCGAAACAATGACCATCTCTAGATTTCCATCCATGCCATTTGGCCAAAGTACTCGAGAATTCTCTGATAAAGTCGGTCAAATCTAACTCAAATCGATCTTATTCGATGAACTCTCATACTTTTAGTAAACGATGATAATTTCGAATAAAGTTTTCTGGATTTCTTGACGTAGTTTGAATCGTCATTTTTTTTAAATTATACCAGGAGCAGACTGGAACGAAACCAAAATCAAGGAAAAAAGAAACATCCTTTATGTAGAAAAAATTGTCAAATTCATTTGTTTAAGTAGTGTTGGGGAATCATTGTGGAACTATATGCAATCAAGTGATTGAATCTCCGTTCCTACTTCTGGTACTCCTGGTACCTACTTCCTAAAAAATATTAACTAGCTTTTAACTGATGAAAAGTGGTCTGTTAAGCACAAACGTGCGTGCATATATGAAAGTGCATAAAATAGACCCCGCATAGGAAAAGAACAAACTGTTGTGCCCTTTTTGAAGACTGAACCACGTTAATATTAAGAGAGAAGAGAGATAGAGAGGAGCAGCGGTTACAGATTTCCAATTTAAACGCCGTATTTTTCCCCTTAAGGGCAGATTTCTGGAATAATAATATTTTATACGTAATTTTATACGCAACATGTTGATAAAAAATTTTCATACAAGTATGTGGCAAGTCCAACTTGCACTTGTTTGTTTTTATTTTGAAATAATATAAATTTTCTTTATTTTTGTATTAATAAACCTATTCTAAATGCACTCAAAGCATTCATTGACAAGTTATTCCAAATATTTGAGTGCGTTTGTAAAGAGGAAAAAAGTAGTCATTAATATCACTTGATTTGTGAAAAAAGGAATGTTAATGTCATTTGATTTTATTTCAAAGATCGACTCAAGATTCAATCACAAAGAATGAACTATTAAAAAATATAGTTCCGATCAGTAACCCGGCCATCACTAAAAATAATATAGCACGGCATAGCGAGGTATAGCAAGGCCTTGCGATACGATACTATATGGTACCAGGAGTCATATAGCAAGATATAGTATAGCGCCGTGTGTAATGGGCTTTACACAATAAGATCTGTGCAATGTAACCTACATGTGTTCGAATAAATAAATAAAATAAAAAAATAGATACTAGAAAAATATGTTTATTCGTATCGTTCTTGATAGAACAATGGTACCAAAAATACACGCACAAAAACAATTACGTCCAAAACGGTGTATTCGGCTAATTTATCATTCAGAAAGTAATTAAATTAACGGCTGATTAGTCTCTATGTCTCAAGAATGTTAGCGCTAATTATAATTGTTTGCCTGCTAATTGTGCTTGAGACAAACATTGCTCTATTTTTCGATTTAACTTGTTTACTTTGGAACTTTTAATGTTTTTGTTTTGGGAAAAAGGAAAATAAAACAGTTCGAAAAGGTTAGTTTCTTATTTTTTGATGATTTTCTTTTTGAAAATTACTTATGTTGGTTTGGAGCACTTGGATTTTCTGTAGATCGGCTTGCGGCCGATCTGTGGTTAGTAAAAGTGTTCTCTACTGCTGTAGTAGCTGTAGAATTGTTACTTTGTTTTTCTCAATAAAGGCATTTGCCACACGGAAAAAAAAACTTATATTTAATATAGATCAATGGATAAAGAAAGTATAGGGAGCCATTTATCATTTATAGTACAGTAGTCAAGCTTGGCCAGTTTCAGCAGCCATTTTTACCTTTGACCAATCACCGATCAGATATTATTCTATGGGACCAATGAAGAAGCGTTTGACGGACCGCTGTCCGCTGAAATTTTACACGCAATACCCATAGTGCTCCTGCACCCCTGTGATATAAATTGTGTGGCTAGCAATGAGGATATTGTAAGCTCTTTGGTGGCTAGCCTATAAGTTGCAGTTTCAGCTGTTTAAAGTAATTATGTACATTAACAAAAATTTAAACAAGAAAAATATCCTTTTATATTTATCCCTGCTGTAGTGTTTGTGTATTTGAGTGAATGATTGAATGAATGAACGAATGACATTTGCCTGTCTCGGGGGCACGGGTAGTGGGGGCGACACTCTTGTGCGAGCCGTTGGCGAGAGCGGACGTGTTGTCCCTGGCTACTGGTGACGTAACGAGCCGGGCAGTGATCCACTATTTACCCCTGTGTTTTTACGAGTACTACATGTGGCGACGAGTTAAAAGGTTAGTGCGAAAAATGTGATTTCGTGCTTAATAATTACGGTCATTGAAAAACATTTTTATAAAGTGTAGAAAATAACATTATTTTGCATAAAAATGCAATAAAACACAGTTTGCAGTATAACTTACAAATCTGTTCCATGATAATTATAAAGACAGACAAAAAAGTCAAATAAAATAAAAAATAGATGAGGATTCAATAAGTTACTTGTTTACAAGAAAGAATAGAGGGATTCATATTATAGGTGCTAAGCAAATAGTGGCTCACAAATTGGGTCGCTTTTGTTTTGAAAAGATTTGAATTTGTGGTTGATACTTGATACATAAACAAGTAATGTTTTAAATGAATAGACACAAAAATAATGTTCGTGAAAAAATGTAATATATTCGTGAAACTACAGAGATTTCACGTGTTTCCTGCACATATTGGTACCTACATATATATTGGTTTGCTAAATTTATTTATTCTTCTTAGGTTTGTGGACTCTAGTTAGAACATATTCATGAATCAACCTCTGTTTAAGAGCAACAATTAGGGTTAAGATCACTAAAGTATTAGAAACCTGTTGCTATAGGGTTTTATTATTTCAATGAGTTTACAACGTAGGTAGCATGGATATCACTACGATTATGGTGTCACCAGTAGCTAGGGTAAACCATATTGACTTTGTCAAGGAATTTAGCTTTGCAGTATATGCAGTAGGTGTGTAAAATCAGGCAACTAACAGCAGATGTAACTTGCTGCAGCGAGATTGGTTACAATGCATACTGCTATGGTTCAGTGTCATACCTATAGTATTTTGATGTGACTGCACTGACCCGCAGATATTGAAACTATAATAACTAGGTATACCTAGTTATACTGCAAAAGCGATGAGCCTTGTTCACGAGATTGTTTTAAGGAGAATAACCTTTAAAGAATAACATATTGATTCTACGATCTTAGTACATTTATAAATTATGAACATATTATTATGTATGCTAGAAAGAATCTAGATAGATTGGATGGTGACAGTTATAACCTTGATACCAAAATATGATATGACTAGATTTAGATTCAGACAATACTAATTGAAACAACGTTCGAATCAATTCTTTGGAATTGTGTAGTGCGTTTCTGTATTGGAACTCGCAGAGAGTGAGTTCATAAGTAGTGTTAAAGCTGTATTACTTATTAAGCCAAACGGGGCAAAAGGTATATTGCGTAGTAGGCTATTTGAATAGTGTAAACAGTTAAATCACTATGGAATACAATTAACATAAGGTATATACAAATAAAACTAAACAATATATACTGAATAGTGTGATCTGTGTAGTAGTATAGATGATGATCTTTATTTGAACTAGTGGTACGCTGCTGGAGGTCATGGTGTGCGTGGATTAGGACCAGGAGCTGAAAACGATGTTGATATTTGTATGCAAGAACCCAGAGGAGGTCACTGCCTATTGCATTGAACTTCACGTTAGTAGGGTTAGTTTGAGGGTAATCGGAAAATGATTGAAATAGTTATTTTGAAGGTATTATGAAAATGATTTAAACTGTTCAGCCTGAGGGCAAACTGAAAATGATTTGAATGATTAGTTTGAGAGTAATCTGGATAGGATTTCACTAAATTGTTAACTACCTTTAAAAGTTTTACATCTTAGTGGTTCTTAACAAGGAAATTATCTTTTATAATATTATCCGTCTTGATGAAGGGCTCGTGGGAGGGCGACACGGAGATCTACAAACTAGACTATTGTGGTTGTACATGATAACCTATGACCGCTGAAACATTGTCCCCCGCGATGAGTTCTTTACGGTGCCTTACGGTTCTTCGCTCGTAGGGTTAAAAGTGGTTTGTGCATACTCGTAAAAATATTGTATATTATTAAAATAGACAAAGTGGCGGCACCGTCCGATGCGATATACGAATGCATACAAATCAATTATTATTTTAATAAACAAGATGTCAAAGAAAGGTTGAGATTTTCTGTCTGTGTCATGATTTATTATTACAATAAAGTGTAGTTTGCGTGTAAGTGTAGTTACACTATGTGAACACGGTCGGAGGTTTTAATATGTGCCATAATAGTCGACACTAGCAGTAGGTATAATTTGCTGAAAAAACGAGTCGAGAGTAGCATACTATTAATCAGTTATGTGTTCAAGTTAGGTGTTCAAGTTCAAAGTAGTATTGGGCATTGTAGTGTATGTAGTTACACAGTCTCGAATTCACACGAACAATGCTGTCACGTCAGTGTCACCAGAGCCGCGGGCGAGTGTGGACGTGCAGCAGTTGGGAGTGGCATTGCCGAGCCAGTGCTTGCAGCAGTGGTGAATATAGCAAACATTACAGGCATCACTAGCTGACGATCATAATATTATATAATGATGGGCTTAGTTAGGAAAATCAACAAAACGAGTGCTATCGAGATGTTATTATTTATTTTGACGCATGCTCCAAATGTGGACAGTGTGGTGGACGTGGTGTGAGTGAACGGACAGAATTCCGTACACAGAAGTCTAAGCGTATGACACTTGAAAATCCTAGACTTGTCAAAATAGGAAGCTGAGAAAAACTGCTTATCTAGGTGTAAGTTTAGACATGATCACTATTAACTAATGCAAAACATTATGAAGAATAAAGTCTCAGGAAAAGGGATGGTGGTATATACGCTACATCAGGTAATGCGCCGTAGTCGGGAAGGCGCTGTTAAGTCTTGTACAAGATAGGAAGAGGTGTAAGAGGCTAACTATGCGCTAGAGGGAGAGAAAGATAATATGGTTTTAGTGATGCGCTGCCTATCCTAGTCGGACAAGTGATTGCGAGGGTTGTGCTATAAAAGTTATGAAAGTGCACAATTTTGAGAATTGGAATTCCGTTAAAGTAATAGAAAAACATCTTCTAGTGGTATCGAAGATCTTGTTCTAGAATAATATTATTGTAAGTAGGCTTATGTTAATCACAATAGACATACGAGTATATTATACGTGTTACGTACGTACGAGTACGTGTATGTGAAAAGCAAATCTCTTTGTAATGATAGTGCACTGGTCAGAGTATCTCTTTACCGTGGTCAGAGTAACATCATGTTGAAACTTCAGAATACTCTTGACTCTTGAATTAAGTAAGAGTTGATTAGTCTTGAGTCTTAACAGGAAATGTCGTGTGATACCGGAGCTACTTCAATGAATCGATTTCAATTGAGGATATTATTAGGTGGTGAGTTGAATGAAGGGTTTACTTGTATCTTAAAATTGTGGTGTTAGTTTTCGTTATAATATTAATTTAGTGGAAAGATTGATCTTTCATTTATTTAAACCAGACGAGTGACATAATTTTACAGTAGTTAAATTCTAATTTCATAGACTGGCAACACCAATTCGTAAATAAAAAGTAGGGAATGACGCTGTCACTTTACAATACATATTATTATTGTCATGAACGTGTATATTGGAGATATTGCATCTCCAAGCAAATCCAATAAATTAAAAAGTGAAGCGATGAAGTTCTTACCAGAGGTAGGGCTTTAGGCACAGCCGGACGGGACAGAAACAAAATATTTATAAGGTAGTAAAGATCAAAATAAGACCCAGTTCAAAAAAAAGTGAATGTTGTCAAACAATAAAAACTGAGACAATAAAATGTAGTTGAGCTCTGTCACTCTTGAGAATGATGTATAATTATATGCATTTCGTTTACTCAGAAATGATACTGATAGCCTAGTTTTATTTTGATACTTTTCTAAGTTATTATCTCAAATGTCGATTAATTTTGAGAAAGTGTAAACTAAAATACATGTATACCAGGATAACGATATTTCACTATTTCTCAGTTGCAAACTGCCGAGACTAATGTCTATTAACTATTGTAACTTAAGATAGTAAGTCAACGTCTTTTGATCATGGTCAAGCATAGTTAAATTAATGGTTATAAAATATTATTTACGCGCTTGTGAAGAGAAGGTTAAAGTTCAAAGTTTCCGTTAATTCTAAAAGAGTACAAATGATATAATATACATATATAGCCTACTCAACAGGGTAAAAAGAGTGAGTCTTTCAAGTAGATGCATCGTACGTATTTGAAGTGCAGGGAGTATGGCCCATCAAGTAAACGAGAACCATACGTGATTGTGTATGTAGGCAGTATAGGCCTTCGTGTAAATGAGAACTATACGTGATTGAGTATAGGCAGTATGGGCCTTCACATAAATGAGAACTATACAAGATGGTGTAAAGGCAGTATAGGCCTTCATGTAAATGAGAACTATACATGATTGTGTAAAGGCAGTATGGGCCTTCATATAAATGAGAACTGTTTGAAAATTTATTCATCGGCATTCCTGTCGATGGTAAACCATACATACCTAATTATAGGTTGTTGTCTTATAGATATGCAGTATGGGCATTCCTGTCAATGGTAAACCATACATACCTAATTATAGGTTTTTATCTTATAGATATGCAGTATGGGCATTCCTGTCGATGGTAAACCATAGGTACATACCTAATTATAGGTTGTTGTCTTATATATATCTTCCAGATTGTTGTCTTATAGGAATGTTCCAGGTCGCTCCAATTAATTATTTAATACTTTGGCTTCGGCATCGTTTTGATACTATCTACTGAACTTAATACGACGGATATTAATTTGGTATGAATCACTTGACAAAACACGGTTGTGTGCGTTAGAATACGCGGAAAAAAACCGCGGTTATGTTTTCCGAAGTCAATTTGATAATAATATTAAATATTCTGTTCAATAACAGACCTATTTATATTCAGAAGTGATTGAAAAAAAAAAAACAAAGAGAGAGAGAGAGTGTGACGTAACAGTAGTACAGTTGTGTAGGAACAGTCCACTCGTGCTGTTGCGGAAATGCCAGATGCATCGCAGTAGCGTGGTAGGTATTTAATGTTATTAATTAGGTAGCGAAGTAAGTAAAATATACAGTAAGTAAAATCAATCGTCATCTTAAGCGAGTTGATACAGATTCTAAAGTTATCGATGATATTGGATAAAACAAGTAACACCAAAGGTTGTCGGTAAATTTAAATTCTCAGTAAATGTCATATTTTCTCATTAAATCATTTAATTAAGTTTTCGTTAAATAAGGAAGGGATGTAGTGTTTGTGTATTTGAGTGAATGATTGAATGAATGAACGAATGACATTTGCCTGTCTCGGGGGCACGGGTAGTGGGGGCGACACTCTTGTGCGAGCCGTTGGCGAGAGCGGACGTGTTGTCCCTGGCTACTGGTGACGTAACGAGCCGGGCAGTGATCCACTATTTACCCCTGTGTTTTTACGAGTACTACACCTGCTATTCCTTATTAGTAAAAAATCTGGACTTCCATTTCGGCCAACTAGCTATCGAAAAAAAATGAAATATATCAAAGTAGGTATATCTACTTGTTTTTCGTTGTAACTATGAAAACTAATTATATTTTCTAAATCTAGAACTACTCGTAATTTATAAAAACCTATTTGACTTGTATGATTAAAACAGAAAATTAATCCAAACTCCGGCATCGTTAATTTACACGCACATAATGTTTTATGTGGTTACAACTGTTTTAGTTAAAACAAACTTGTTTTTGGTTTAACTCTATTGCAATTTGTGGTTTGCGATTGCTGCAGCAATTTGTAAAAAGTTAATATTTGTACTTAATTTTTTAAGTAAATATAATATGGGATTATATAAGACAAACATGTGGTTTTATTGTAAAATAAATGTCCCTAGAACAGAGATTTCAGAAAAACACAAATTTCTCTTTAATACCTAGTAAAGTGACTGGCCCCTCTAGATACTAAAAGAATATTATTATATGCACTGTATTTACTAAAAAGTTTTTGATTTAGAATCTAAAGACACGTATGGTACAAAATTTGGTCGAAAGTTACCCAACTTTTGTGGAATCACCATTGTTGCAATGGTGGCTCTAGTCTCTTCCAGATAACTGCGTTGTTTATCCATTATTAGGTCTAAATAAATTACATAAGGTATATAAAATTATAGCTAAGCTCGTTTGTACAAAAGAAAAATGTATAAGTATTATAATATTATTATCCTTTAGTTATATAGCCTTTAGCCACCGTTACACAAACATGGAATTGCTTTGGGGCGCAGCGCGGTGTGAAATGTCAAAAAGTTAAATTCGTGGAAATAGCTATCGAGTTTCGATACTTTTTAATTGGAATACACATATACATATTATGGAATCTGATAACAGTGTATGAAAATTTGATCTACCTTTATACGTTTTACTAGCTGCGCCCAGAGGTTTTACCCGATGTACTGTAGCCTATGTGTTCCAGAGTCTAAGCTATCTCTATACCAAATTGCAGGTCCACCCGTTTAGGCGTGAAAGAGTAACAAACATACATCCAGACATACATCCATACATTCTTACAAACTTTCACGTTTATAATATACTAGCTGCGCCCAGTGGTTTTACTCGCTGTACTATGTGCCTATGTGTTATTCCATGGTCTTACAAACTAGCACTAATTCGTCTTACAAACTTTCACGTTTATAATATTAGTAAGATTTCTTTATTTGTTCACAGTGTTAGCATGGGCGCACAGAATAAAGGAACTGGAGGTGCCTTTATACGGCGACCCGAGGCATCCATCGTCACTGGTCTGCCACTACGTCAGTGACAAGGATGACCCACCGTTGCACTCCGTCAAGTGGTACCGGGGGAACGATGAGATCTTCAGATACATGCCGGGGCAACAGGTACATTGAAGTTATTATATGTCTTTATATAGTGACCTGCAGTATCCATCGTCACTGGTCTGTCACTACGTCAGCGACAAGGATGATCCACCGTTGCACTCCGTCAAGTGGTACCGGGGGAACGATGAGATCTTCAGATACATGCCGGGGCAACAGGTACATTGAAGTTATTATATGTCTTTATATAGTGACCTGCAGTATCCATCGTCACTGGTCTGTCACTACGTCAGCGACAAGGATGATCCACCGTTGCACTCCGTCAAGTGGTACCGGGGGAACGATGAGATCTTCAGATACATGCCGGGGCAACAGGTACATTGAAGTTATTATGTCTTTTTATAGTGACCTGCAGTATCCATCGTCACTGGTCTGTCACTACGTCAGCGACAAGGATGATCCACCGTTGCACTCCGTCAAGTGGTACCGGGGGAACGATGAGATCTTCAGATACATGCCGGGGCAACAGGTACATTGAAGTTATTATATGTCTTTATATAGTGACCTGCAGTATCCATCGTCACTGTTCTGTCACTACGTCAGCGACAAGGATGATCCACCGTTGCACTCCGTCAAGTGGTACCGGGGGAACGATGAGATCTTCAGATACATGCCGGGGCAACAGGTACATTAAAGTTATTATATGTCTTTATATAGAGACCTGCAGTATCCATCGTCACTACGTCAGCGACAAGGATGATTCCCCACTGCACTCTGTCAAGTGGTACCGGGGGAACGACGAGATCTTCAGATACATGCCGGGGCAACAGGTATATTGAAATTAATTCAACTTTAGAAGATAGCTAGAGTATCTCTGTATAGGCATAGAGAACAGTTTCAATATTCCAATTCATCCAATAGGATATATGAAAGCTACCGTACATAAATTGCGGATGAATTAGCTGTGATCCTAGAATCTCTCGTGCACAGGTAAGTACGGCTGAACAGCTAAAACAAAATATCATAAAAGAGGAAGTACATCACACCACATCATTTACCCGAATGGTGAACATAAGAAGTTTTACTAGTACTAAACTCTCACGCCATTTCTAAATGTTAGTGGGTCCCCTAAACCTGTAAAAACTACACGAAACTCAACCCTTAGGCCGCACTTTATAAGTCAAGGTTACCATAATGTCCGAGACGCGAACCTTATGCATACTTTAGCCCCTTTCATCCGAGAGGGGATCATTCGCATTTCATTCGAGCCGGGTCTTTTGAGTCTTTTAAATGAGGATTTATTTCTGAAAGCTAGCGGTCATGGTCGTCGGAATAATTACTTGGTCGTTACAAAGATTTACTAACACTGAAGAGGTTTTTGGAGAATTTTTGTGGCAGATTAAGAAAAAGCGAGCAGCTTTAAACTGTAATCCGAATAGTTAATAGTCTTTATTTAAAGGTATATGACAATTATTTAGAGGTGAAAGCAAAACTTGAAAATGTAAACCACAGCAAATAGAATGGCAGGTGCGCGAGAAGACCTATACCCAAAATTGGGTTAAGAAGGGACGATATGAGTCTCAAATAATTTTCTATCCAACCACGTATCCGTAAATCATATAAAAAACAAATTAAGCCTAGGATTTAGTCTGTCCTTTTCATAAGATCCTTTGATATTTGAAAATCTAGACATTAGATTTTCGTAAGCCATCGTTTAACGGGAACATTTTGTATTTTGAGACAGGTATATTTATTTATTATTCAAGTTGTGGCTGGTCACAGCTAAATAAATTATATTGTTAAATATTCCACGTTTGCGTTTATATCCTCATAAAGTAACCTATTTGTGACCTTCTGTGGCCCGAGACGAAAATAGCACTAATTATAATAGGCTCGTTTACATAAGCCCTTTATCACCACATGTTGCTGCCCTTTATGGAGAACCTAATAGTTTTCAGGAGCTTTACCGTTTAATCTTTTGACCGTTTAAGTATGAACTGAAATAATAAATGCGTATAAAAGATGGGAGAGAAAAAGATCTGCCCACGCGTTGACGGAATTCCTGATATTTCGACGGAGGTGGGTGGTGTTTGTAAGTAAAAGGTCTTATTTATTTTTTATAATCGTAGGCTTAAATATTTCAACGGTTAACAGTGAAATTATCGAGTTGCGTCTGTAGCCGAATTTTTGGTATTAGTTTGTTTCGGAAGGCACGTAAAACTGTGGGTCCCGCCTATTTCCTATAAGATAAAAATATTTTGGAGTTAAGCCGCGTCTCCAGCTACTTCAACATGCAAACTTTCAACATGTTGTAATTAAAAAAATCTCGGCGATTTTGATGAATATTTATATTATGTTTTATTGTACGTGCTTTCCATCGGATATGGAAAGCAAAAAAAAAAAAATTTAAGTTTGTATTGTAGTTATAACTATTTCTTGTAACTAGGTATACAATAAAGAGTAATTCTATTCTAATACCATGATTCCTTCCCCAGCCAACCACTCGCGCGTTCAACTCATCTACTCACGGAGGCGTCTCGGGCACCTGCAGTCAACACAGCTGTTCCATCAGCGTGATGCTGCCCCAGGTGTACAATACGAAGGTGCCCTTCACTTGCGAGGTGTCCACGGAAGGGCCGAGGTTTGCCGTGGCCAAGGAAACCAAGAACTTGACTATCGCTGGTAAGATCTTTTTTATAGGCTTTTATTTACTTTCATCTGTATGTTGTCTGTCTGTAATCAAATCTTGCAAGTTAAATTTGATCCACTTCCCGGTTTCCGAATGAGCTGAATTTTGCATGCATGTATGTATATATGTTACGGCTAAAGACCGAAGTGCGGCTACACCTAGGTTTGAATGGTAGGTGTGAACAAAATGTTTGTGAAAAAAAAACGGTCAAGTACGAGTAGGACTCTAGCACCGAGGGTTCCGTATAAATCTACGGCTTTCTACGGAACCCTAAGGAAAAGTGGGTATAATATTATGTACTGTAGGTTTTGATTCCCTTGCGAGTACTTGCGAGTTTGAAAATATGCGGCTAAAATTGCTGTTTCTTTTGATTGCGTTGACATAGATGTTTGATTTTTTTACAGCTTAAAGTTATTATAAAGCTGAGTATTTGGTATGAATTTCAATTTAATACCTGTACGCGTTCTTGAGGAAAGGGATAGTAAATAAAAAATTATTAAAAATATTTTTTATATGATGTAACTAAAAATTTACAGTTTTCGCAATTTTTCCTGTGCCTGTGATTTAAGACGTTGCTGCGAACCAAATTTCAAGATTCTGAGTTAACGGCAAGTACCCTGTAGGTTTTGATTCCCTTGAGAGTAGTCGCGAGTTAAAAAATACGGCTAAAATTGCTATTTCTTTTGAATGCGTTAAGATAGAGGTTTGATTTTATAACAGTTTAAAGGTATTATAGACCTTAGTATTTGATATGAATTTCAGTTTGATACCTGCACGCGTTCATGAGAAATAAGGTAGTAAGTATGAAATTATTAAAAATATTTTTTTATATGACGTAACTAAAAATGTACAATTTTCGGAATTTTCCCTTTATCTGTGCTCTAAGGAATTGCTTTTTACCAAATTTCAAGATTCTACGTTCACGGCAAGTACCCTGTAGGTTTTGGATTTTTGAGAGTAGTTGCGTGTTTAAAATTTCAGCTGAAATTGCTGTTTCTTTTGAATGCGTTAAGATAGAGGTTTGATTTTATTACAGTTTAAAGGTATTATAGGCTTTAGTATTTGATATGAATTTCAGTTTTATATCTTCACGCGTTCATGAGAAATAAGGTAGTAAGTATGAAATTATTAAAAATATTTTTTTTATATGATGTAATTAAAAATGTACAATTTTCGCAATTTTTCCTTTATTTGCGCTCTAAGGGATTGCTTTTTACCAAATTTCAAGATTCTACGTTCACGGCAAGTACCCTGTAGGTTTTGGTTTTTTGAGAGTAGTTGCGTGTTTAAAATTTCGGCTAAAATTGCTGTTTCTTTTGAATGCGTTAACATGGAGGTTTGATTTTATTACAGTTTAAAGGTATTATAGACTTGAGTATTTGATATGAATTTCAATTTAATACATTTACGCGTTCATGATAAAAAGGGTAGGTTTAAAATTTTTCAAAATATTTTTTTCATATGATGAAATTAAAAATTTATGGTTTTCGCAATTTTTCCCTTATCTGTGCTCTAAGGAGTTGCTTCGCGCCAAATTTCAAGATTCCGAGTTTACGGGAAGTGCCCCGTAGGTTTTGATTTATTTGGTAATGTCGAAAATTTGCTGAAATTTGCGACATATTCGACTATATCTTTTGATTGCGTTGACCTAGAAGTTTGAATTTTTCACAGCTCTAAGAAGCAATGGACCTTAGTATTTCCTATAAATTTCAGCTTGTTACCTTCACGCGTTCCTGAGAAAAAGGGTCTTGACAGACAGACGCACGGACGGACGGACGGACGGACAACAAAGTGATCCTATAAGGGTTCCGTTTTTTCCTTTTGAGGTACGGAACCCTAAAAAACTTGGTTTTTATTACGAAAGCAGGGCAGACCGACATCAGTTGGTTAGATTAGGTTTGAACAGTGATTACAACGTGCAAGCCGAGCGAACGTACTGCGGTAGCAGCCGGCGAAGCACCAGATCCGACTTGTCCTTATTCCAGAGTTCTCAATTCATCATTAAGGAATACTCAATGCTAATTTTATGACGATCACCATACAACAACAATACATGTTGATAGTTGATAGCAAATTGTCTCACGTAAAAAACGCGTGAGGCCGAAAATAAATGTTCTACGCCTTACTTTAACCGACTGCGGTCGGCAACATCTAGGTTTAACCGGCTATACCAAGGTGTAGCCTCACTTCGGACTTTAGCCGTAACATATTATATAAATCGGATGACAATGCAATATTTTTACAAGAGTTTTCTTTGTCAATGTTATTTACATAAGTCGATAAAAAAAAGCATTTCTAAAAGTCGCCTCCTACGGGTCCAGTGTGAATCAAGCCGAGTACTTTTGTATGGTTGAAAATTAAGAACCTTACAAAATCCAGACACAATGTAATATAAGGTCTCACAAAATTATATTAGGTTAAGAGCTTATAAGGTTTCAATTCAACGTTCTATTGAGTACACATCAAAGGGATATTTTCGTATAAAGTTGAAAATAACCATTGGAAAAGTGCCTCAGCAAAAAGGACCAAAACTTGTTGAGTATTCTTGTAAGACTTTCAAACTTATTGCTCCTTTAGGATGTGAATCCATTAGGCTAACAATTTGCGGCATACTGGAGAAAATTTGAATTAATTGATTGAACGATTTTTTGTCATTATGATGAACGGTTGTCCACTGCCGGATATAGATTCTTCATGCGTGCCATGACTCAGTCCTCCATCTTTGTAGTCCTAGTATAAGCAACGATTTACGAAAAACATATTTATTATTATAATATATTCAGGATCAAATAACAGCAAACTGTGTACTATATGGGTCCGCATCCCTAGTTACAAGTCAATCATTTTTCGATAAATCGCGTACCGCCTTCCTTTTGTTTTGGCCCGTTCACACACGCCTGAAAATGTTCGTATTTGTTCGTTCAAAGTTGGAAACTTTCCGCGTAAATCTCGTAATCTATCATTACTAAGATGGCGCGATATTACTCTTTTCCTTTTGTTGCCTTCTTACGAGTTACGGTCTATAAACATGCCAATTGTGATTGTATTTGTTACAAATGTAGTCTGATTAGATAGTATATTTTTATTGTTGCTGAATTTGGCATTGGATCAATTAGTTTGTTATTTAGTACTAGAACTTTAGGTTTTGCTATTCGTTCATTATTTTGATCAGTTACTTTATTAACATTACTGTGCTTCGGTAGGAGGGCACTCTAGCTAGTGAAATTGCTGAGCTGAATAGTCTTAACATCTTATGACTCTCAAGTAAGAAGCGTTTGCGCAGTGCGCCTTTTGTCGTAAGTAAAAGCGTCTGTTGTCGACTTCTTCCTTCTACAATGATATTAAAATGTTGCTACTACTCATGAAAATTATGTACAAAATTTGCTTGCAAAGTGCGTCACATTTCATCAACATTATGTGTGTTTGTTCGCGTATTTAACAAACAAGGCTGTTTGCTGTGCCTGCACAATACCTCCAACATTACTTTTATAGCAGCTTTGGCTGTGTCAAATCAATTTCGCCCTCCATTTACGATATTACCCAATATAATAGAAAGAACTGGAAAAGTATTGATTCTTCATCACCAAAAGGTTTAAAGTAAACATTATGGTAGAATCTTATGTTTAGTATTGGCTCAAAGGGCCATCTGAGCCCTGTCTGCGGCTGTGTCTGTCTCTGAAATGCCAGATATATTTGCGACTTACTGTATCGTAGTGTCAATTTTGCAAACTTTACAAAACGTGTAAAATGTTTTTAAACTGTATTTTTTTTTAAATTTTGTACAAATTTGTAAACAATTTTAACATAACTTTTATTAACTGGTCTTCTTTTGTCCGCAGTGATTCTCAAAGAGGACCCGGTGATCACGGGCGTCCCAGGTAGTGTTCAGTTCGGTGAAGATCTCACCGTAAACTGTACCACTGCCCCCGCCATGCCTCCAGCTAATATTGTCTGGTACATCGACGGGAAGCCGGAGAGAGTGAGTATTTAGTCCAGCTCTATAGGAAGACCCGAAAATGTTACTCGTAGGCTTGTCAGGAATTATCTAGTTCGGTGGGCCTCATTGTGTACAGTATTATTGTCTAGTACATCGACGGGAAGCCGGAGCGAGTGAGTATTAAGTCCAGCTCTATAAGAAGATCCATTGATTAATGAACGTACTAGGCAGTATGTTCAGGGGCGGTCTTAACGTGAACTGTTCCATAGCAGACATCGAAGGAAGTGAGTAGCTCGATTTCTAAGATTCTAATGAAAATGTTTCATATTTTCTATAATATGGACCTAATAATTATTTGCAGATTTAGTTACACCACATTCGGTAGCGTAACAAAAAATATCACTCAGATTTGAACAGGCCTTAATGCTTATTTAGTGTGTATTTATTTTTTAAATTTACTTCACCATTATTAATTTTATTATCTTTTTTGTTCTGACTAGCTAAGAAATATCCAAGGTATATCTAAGAGTCTTAGCATCAATAAATAAAGACTTAAATATCCTGATAAACATACTTCAAGTAAAACGTAATTTTGAAAATTTATATCACGCGTATTAATTAAAAGAGTACCTACTTAGTAACTGATTAAAATAAATTACATTGTTATTATACCTTCATATTTTATTACTAAAGGTTAGCAGTAAACGCCTGAATTCGTGTTATGCTCCATTTTATAGCACAAAGTAATTATTAAACGCTTCAGGTAAATAATATTGTGAGGATTATTGCTGAGGAATAATATTTAAATTTATATTTCTTGAAACATATTTGCCTTATTGTATTTTATTTAGCGAATCATGATATTTTAGATGTAATAATGAATACTAGACTAATATGAATTTAAA
Source organism: Hemithea aestivaria (assembly GCA_947507615.1). NCBI lineage: Eukaryota > Metazoa > Arthropoda > Insecta > Lepidoptera > Geometridae > Hemithea > Hemithea aestivaria. The sequence goes on along the minus strand of OX382329.1, from coordinate 15,833,620 downwards.
TTTAGTTAGGTTAAATAACGTAACTACAGAACCTTCTAGGATTTTCTAGTTTTGCTTATTACGCTTGTAAATAGACGGTACAATGGTTTTTCCGTTCTTATGTTATCTTCTCTCTTGAGGGCTCCAGACCCAAAAGGTTGTTTAGAAACGTTATTTTAAAGTCGAATAGTGAAACTTTGCCCAAATACAACTTTGAAGAAATTTAGCATAGCATCTGTAAGTTAAGTTAAATCATTTAAAAAGGCACTCATTTGTCAGCTAAATTTAATGTTTCTGACATTTACATTTGGGCAAAAAGTGACACTTTCTTTCGGAAATCGTTGTAACACACAATAGCGGAAACAAAAACAGTAACAATACGTATTATTCAAGATCTGTGTGCTTATGCCTCCGTCTGCTACTCTACTAACAAACTAAGTAGGAACTAAGGCTGGGACAGTATCCAAGACAAGGGCATATACTGTATATCGAGACAGACCACCAGCCCGAAGGTCAGACGATATTATGAAATATGTCGGAGGGAACTAAATGAGACTCGCACAGGTTCGGAAGGCGTGAACATGAAGAGGCGTGACCCAGGAGTGGGTAGATACGAGCTGAGATATACTCAGTAATAGATGTAGGAATATTTGATTTAAAATTAGGACTTATTGTACTGTATTTCATCAGATCGAGCCGTGGGTAGTAAACAACACGCAAACGTCGTCGCCAGACGCCGCCGGCTTGCGGCGCAGCTGGCGATCCCTGCGTGTACGAGTGGCCAACAGTAAAGGGAACATCGCGCTAAGGTGTGAAGCGATCCAGCCCACCCTGCCGCCGTACGTGCGAGCGACTGACTCCAGCATCATGGTCGCGCGCTCGCCACATCTATCCATGTTCACTGCTTCAGGTGAGACCAGTAAGTAAACTTACTCTTTTTGAAGGCCGAGTTGCAGAGGCTGCTTGGAGAAGTATCATACCTCTGCCAGATATTCATCCGCCAAGCAGTAATATGTTCTAGACTGAAGGGCAAAATGTTATTACACCAGTGAAATAACTGGACATGAAGAGATTCAACGTATAATATGGCAGACGCAGGTCAAAACATTGGGTCAATCGATTTTTCGTCTGTCATAATAAAAAATATAAAGTCAAGCGATAAAATCGCACTAGTCTTTGTATATTTATAGAGCTACAGAGTCCATTATGATACTGAAGTAACAGGCCCGTGGTGCTGTCGTAGAAATAGGTCTATTCTATTTTCTGGGCTTCTGGTACATAATGTTTCTTGGCACAAGGTTTTTAATTAATCATGGCTAAAGTGAAATTAATGGGTAGTGGTGCAGTTGAGTGGCTCATCTCTGATCTTGATTAACTACCGCGGTCATGCGTTTAATCACGGTTCACTTTATATGAGCCTAACGTGACCTCTTCTGTATTTCTAGGCTCCTGGTAGATACTTACAATTTTAACTCCCTAATAATTAGTCTATTGTCATAGTCAAGTGTATAGCTTAATCCGTCCATAATGATGTTAGAACAGATAAATTAGAATAAGCAGCATGACGTTTAGTGATGCCAGGGAAGGTTTTATCCTGCCTTATAGGTTTAGTTTGTAACTATTATCTACGGCCGCAATGTCGCCTGACATCACGCGAGATCAAAGACTAACCTACAATGAAAAAAAGTAATGTAAAAAGCTGAACAATAAAAGCAAACGTCCAAAAGTCAGCAAAGCCCAGAATGAACCACCCATTACGTCAGTAAATAACTATTACGTAACCAATACTACCTATGTAGGCACGTAAACTAATCCCAACTCTTCCAAACAAGAACACAAAACGTAGGGATAGTTATTTTCCTGTATACGCTTTAGGGCAAAGGTCCGGACTGTTCACAGATTACTTAGCATCATTAGACCAGTCACATTCAGTCAGTTTTTTTTCTGTGGTATCAATAAATTTTATCTTATAATATCATTCTGCATGATACAGGAAATCCAAATTGCTATAGCGTTACTTATGCTGTTAATGTCGTTTTTTCAAAGTTTCTTTGGAATTTGATAGTGAGCCACTCGTAAGCGACGGGTCCTTTTGACTTAATTTTAATAATCGTAAATTACTCCTCGAGACATCATAGAATTTTTGCATCAACATCGGTGTTTGTTTTTATGTTAGAGACACACAAGCAGACGGCCCGCTTGTTGGTGAGCGGTTGCCTTTGCCTATAGATGTGTGCAACATCATTAGTATTGCTGACAACTGACGTGGTGCGTGGGTTAAGTAGTTGGGGTAAATCCCTCCCTGGCTCCTAGTTGACAGTTCGACAGAGATAGAGAAAGTAAACCGACGAGTGAGTAAATGAGATAGCGCGCACGAAGTGTGTACGTTTACACTTATACAGTTTGTAAAAACTTCTGGCGTGTTTGAAACTTTATCATCATCTTCTTACCCTTATCCCACACTAGGTCTGGTAGGGTCGGCACAACACGTTTTTCTCCTCCATTCTACTCATATCATCATCATCCGTCATATCTTCATCCACTCCCTTAGCACGCATATCCTTTGTCACACAGATCATCTAAACTTTTTTTGTGTTTGAAACTTTATCATTGGCTTTATTTATTCTGCGAGACTACCTCTCATCTCCAGTGCGGGCTAAAAGCAGTAATTTGTCTTTTTACAACAGGGTACTTCTAGGAGAAATGTTGTTAGGAGTTAGGTAGCTCTTACGCTTGTTTTTTATTTCAAAGAGGCTGAATAAAGTAGGACGCGTTTTAAGATGTTTATTTTTAGAATAGCCTTGTCAAAGAAGATTATTATTTTAAGCCCTTTAACGAACTGCCGGGAATGGATATAAAATAACATTTAGGGATTTATACTCCAACAGGACACCAGGACCAACAGCACCTCAGCAGCAGCGGTCCAACAGGACCTTACCTACACTATTAAGCTTACGTCACACTGAGCGAACAAAGCGAACGCGAACAAGTTGTCATTTGTCATCAACGCGATCTGCCCGGCGCGGCAAGCCGGTCCGCGCCGGTTCGCGTCCGCTTTATGTGTGACGGGTCACGTACAAACTAGAACATTACAAAAATTCCGTCCCGGTTCGCGTTCGCTTTGTTCGCTCAGTGTGACGTAAGCTTTAGAGTTAAATCATATAGGTTGTATACTATAGGTTGTGTTGACCACGATCTCGCCTGATCTTAAGCGCTGATGCGGTCGTAGATGATAGCAGACTAAACCTAGAAGGTGGGATAAACCCCTCCTGGCTGCACTGAACATCATGCCGGTATTAGATTATATATTATTTAATAACCTTTAATTGAATTTACAGACATTATACTTCGTTGTTACAATACACTTAATTTACACATTTGAAAAAAAGTGTTATAACCTTATCGCTAATAGTGATCCCTTCCACACAACCAAGGTTCAAAGTGTTGTATTCTACAAGATTTTATTTTTCATTCTAACTACAAATTTACTCACTTATAATGAATATTAAAACTATTTACAGACCCTGTATAACCATTTCAAACTTTCTTCATTCATTGAAATGCATCTGCCAGTTAGTGGTGTTCAAAGGGTTTCAGAAGTGAAAGTACCAAACTTCGTATTAGTTACTTGAGTACACATCAAAACAGGGAATCCCCTTTAGTTTCCATGAGATCTTTCTTTGAGTATTGTGGAACTTGTGCATGTTGAAGTTTCACTTAAATCACATTCGCTTAATTTAACCTGTTTTGTGTTGGCTTATATTTAAATCTCATCAAAACATAAATGTGAAGTTAGAGCCAAGTTCAATATTTTGATATAAGTACCTACCTATGCGTTGGTTGTATGTTGACTTCAACGACAAAAGAAGTGAGATCTAAATGGGTGCCAAGTTCAATGGTTAGTCCTGAAATATATTTATGATATAAAAAATATTCTATTACAACTTAAAATATTTTTTTTTCTTATAACTTGAGATATTAAATATGTTAAAGCCTGAGAGGCGACTTGGCTTGTGCATGTTAAAGTTTAAATTAAATCACATTCGCTAAATTTAAGCTGTGTTGTGTTGGCTTCAATTTAGGTTTAATTTACTAATGGTTGTCGCATTAAAATTTATCGAATTGAGCCGAGCGGTTTATAAGTTCTTGCTTGTCCTTGTTATCGAGATATTTTTTGTTATTTATTTGTAGCCTTTGACCACAATCTCGCTAGATCTTAAACAATGATGCGGCCGAAGACGGTAGCAAACTAAAATAAAAGCTTGTTATTTTCACTGTATAAATAGTGTTATTTTGAATGAAAATATTTGAACAGCACCACCATAAAACAGGATTAAAAAAGCTTTTTTTATGTTTTTATCGAGCGAGCTTAGCAAGCGTAGAGCAAAATGTTTATAGTTCCCTAATGACACAGGGGTAGCTACCCCCGCTGCCGCGAGCGCAAAATAATTGAAATTTCCTTTATTTTGCTGCCAGTAAAAGTCTGCCGGGACGGATTATCACCCTTTCGCTAAGGTTTTTCTGTAATCTAAATACGATACGAGATTCATTTCTCAAAACGGGTCTAAACAATTTTATGGAACCTAACGAGTGATTTTGAAAATGTGAAAGTGACTTCACGCTTTGCTTTTAGTAAGTGAAGGAGAGAGGCACATTTGAGTCATAGCTTGAAAACTGCTCGGCCAATTTTGATAAAATTTAAACCAGACTAGAATAAAAATACCCTTGAGGCCAGACCTATGAAGTATGCCCTTTGAACCACAAAAATGGATTTTCCTAATCGGTTATGAACTAACGATTTGTAAGCCATTCTTTCTTTATTAGAAGTAGATTTTAAAGACATTCAAGTTTAGTTATAAAGCAGTACATATTTGAGAACAAATATCAAGTAGATTAAGTACCTCCTTAAACAGGAAGTAACTCGTATTATTGACTGTCTTGTGTCGGGAATGCTAGCTCATTAGTTGCTAGCAGATAGATAATATTCACATGAGATACTCGCGAGGGTTGGCACAGGTTGATTTATTTATTTATTGTGTTCGTGAAGACGTGGTTCCTGAAGATGGATGAGCTACATAGTGAATTAAAGGTCAACACAGTCAATGAGGAAGTAAAGCAGTTCTCGAGCAGTTATAAGCAACGAATTATCAACCATCCAAATCACTTGGCCTCACAAAAGACCAACATAAGCTATCCCAAAAGGCTAGCTGTCTTGAGCCTACATCGTGGAGCTCAACAAATCAAACAAACAGGGAAGGGTCGCTGGATTGATTTCCTGAAATGTCCATCCACCAATAACAAATCTGCTTATAGTCAAGAGACTAATTGCAGATGGGAGCACAACAAAAAAAAATTGTAATGTTGTATTGTTCATTTCTCACAATACTATTTAAAATTAATGTGAATTAAAACAAAAAATTAACCAACCTCAAGGTACCTTTCAATAATCAAGGACGCGATGTACAAAAATGTATTTTAATTAATTTCTTTAAAATTGTCCTACCATTTATTGGAAATAAACACAAAATTTGAACCTTTCTTCTATTTTTGGTGTCGGTTAAAGTAGTAAGAATTAATATCAATAATAACTTTAAATGCTACGCATCTAAATTTCAATCCAATCAACAACATTTACATCTACAGACAACAAACCCATACCAAACATTGACTCAACACTAAAATAGTGAGATAATTTCAAAACCTGAAGCCAAAACTCCGAGACCGAATAAAACTAATCTCGAAAGTTCGACTCTTAAGCTTTTCTAAAATGCAATTTGGAACTAAAACTGGGGGCAATTTCCGAGCGTTTGACAGCCCTGGGTGGCGTCGCGCGGTTTAATTGGCCCAACTCAAATAGTTTGGAGTCGAGATTGAGTCTTGAGGGTTCCTTGGTAAATTAGACGAGTGACTACGGGTTAAAGGCTTACAGCGAGCTTGATGAACCCTAGTTTTGGGGCCAATCAACTGTGCAGACAACATTTTGTACAAAACTTTGTTGGTATTGTCTGTGATCACACAAGTCTGTAAACAGTAAGGGTGAATATAAGGAGAATTCATGTTTATTTTATTAATCGGGACTTATCGCGGAATTATATTATGTTAGATACATAAACATTATTATAAAACCAATCTCGACGTTTCGGATCTGTTGCAAAATCCGTGGTCACGAGCAAACACACGCATAAGCGATAAGTCCCGATTAATAAAATTAACAGAAGTTCAAATCGCGGAAGTTTAAAGTGTTATAAGGAGAAATTTTATACAAGAATAGTTATTTACTATAGGTTAGCATCACAACCTATAATAATAGAATCAATTTGTTACTATAGCACTATTAATGGACCAAAATAATATAATGTTTTCGAAGTCATAGATGATAGAGTTGAATAGGCACTTTTCAACTTTATCGCGTAATCCACTAGCATGCTACGCGACAAATTTAAGAAACGTCTTTTAACACTAGCGCTCTATGACTTTAAGAACATTTTATTTTGGTCAGTTATTATAGTATATAGACACCAGTTCCTGATAGCCAATAGGTCCTCTGAAATATAGTCTGGTAGTTTAGACTCTAAAATACCTGATAATATTTTCATTTGGCAAAAAATCATCTCCATTTCGGTAGTTAGGTTCAGCTAGTAAGAAAATAGAAATAACACGGCCAAAAATAAGTGTTCCTTCCATAAAAATATGTGTATGTCTTGGGTGTCCCTATAAAAATTATATTGGTCATATATTTTATGAGAAAACTTATGTCATCAAAAATTAACACCAGGTCTTGACTGCCATTGATTTAACGAAGTTTTTCAAGAAGTGAGACTCGTACTCGTAGTGAAATTTAAAAATTCAGTTATGAGCCAAAGCGGTCAAGTGGTTGCAGAGGCCTACGTTCGTAACGAATGTCGTGAAGCTACTATATACTGGGTCAAATTACCTACGTGGTATATTATAGGAAATGCACATTATGTTAATATGCGTTCCCTGTAATATATATCGAGTATAATGTTTCTATGCCGGGAATGGACAATAAATCATTTAATTCCTGAAAAGGGGCGAAGAAGTTTGTAAGGAAATAAGATATAAGGCATTTATGTCTTATTTCCTTCACAAACTTATAATATTGTTTATTGCCAAAAAGTGTTATACATTGTTTTACGTAGTTTTTAGTAGTATACGTATAAACAGTAAGACATTTAAATTCTATAAGAATTAGTCGTTGAGACTCAAACTAAGCTCTAGGCTTGTATCTTGAGCCTCAGGAGTGATTGAAATCAATCAATAACCGCTAAACTTATTTAGCTGTAATTAAGTATAGAAATAGTTTGAGCTCTGGATAACGACACTGTAACGATACTGTTAATAGGACTGTTTCCTGCAGTAGCGAAACAAAACTGCATAAGAAATACCCAGCCTGATATTCCTTGCTACCCAGAGCGGGAGCGAATATAGCCATGGTTTGAATAGGCTAGTAAAGGCCTGTTAAAACCATGGCTATTCTACACCCACAAAGTAGCGGAAATGGAAATATACGAAGTACGCACGGGTCCACTAGTGGAAATCTAAATATGTATCTAATATGTATCTAAATGTGTATCATTGTTAGTCTTGGTTTTTCAAATGATAATATATGAACACGACATAGGATATAGGAGCACGACTGTGCTTCACTGATGGTAGGCTTCGGCCGTGGCTACTTACCACCCACTGGACAAAACCGTGTCACCAAGCGGTCATTATGACCGTGTTCTGGCATAATGTTCAGTGAAGCCAGGGAGGGATTTATCCCGCCTTCTAGGTTTAGTCTGCTACCATCTACGGCCACATCGTCGCTTAACATCACGCGAGATCGTGGTCAAAGCTTAACCTATAAAAAAACGACGCTCATCTGATCAAAATTCCACGTTCGAATCCTGGCAGGGTCGCCATGCACGGTATAGAGACGAATTGAAACCACGACGGATTGAAACGTTTAATGAATAACATAATAATAATTATAATAGACTACATTGGTGACATTCTTAAGAGTGCTCGTAGCGGAGGTATGCTTTTGCCGACGATACGCATTGGCGCTGCATAACATTAGCCAAATGTCTAAAAAATGTGTTTCTACTTTGGACGAGCCAATCAAAATAAGCCTACCGCCCACGCACAGTCGTTGTCTTCCTGTTGATGACGATAATTTAAAACATTTGGTGTTATTAGGTAAATTTTGTACCTTTAACAAAGCAGACATATGTATGTTATAAACATTCAGATCAATAAATAATAAGTTATACCTATATAATTTTCTCGTCTAGTGCTCGCGATTCCAATTTGTATTCTTTTGCAAACAAAATGAGACGTACTTGTCTTGTATTCACTTTGTAACTCTTGAATAATATACAAACTACACGATACTATAATAAAGTCGGCGTCACACAGTGCCTAGACTCGCGGGAAAGAGATCACAATTTTTCTGTTGTTACCGTCCTCTCCGGATCGCGCCTGCAATGCCTTAAATGTGTGTATATAACTGTTAGTTACATTTTTTCCTGTCCAAGATCACCACCTTTCCGGTTCTGTGTGACTTAGGCTTAATAGTTGCAATCTTTGTAGGACTCATACAAAGATACTAAAATACTATTGTATAAAATGACCCACAATTGACGGCCTTATCGCTCGAAGTGATTTCTCCCAGGTATCCAACTTAATACATTTTTGTTCGCAGGTTCGAGCTCAATAGTGGAGAGCAACGGGCTGTTAACGACTATCTACGCGGTGGTACACATATTATTCACTAAATACAGTGCCTTGTGTGATATAGCCAGTAAGTTACTTTAAACTTAGCTTTAAGCACAGACTGTGAAGGTTTTTAGTGACGGATAATGCGCTGATCGTGTGGCGCCTTAATAAAAAAGCAAAGTAGTGATGGGAAAAAGTGTTATTTCAAAAGAAATCAGTCGATAGTCATTTTGTAATGGCGTGTTTATTTGTATTTCGTTTCGATAATTTTATATTCTGATGTTTTATTTGATAATTATAATCTCCCGATCGCAACAGTGTAAAGGACTGGGGAAAAAAGTAACGTTCGACAACACTAAACGAGTGAAACGTTTTTTTCTCGTACGTTAACAGTGTGAACGGGGTGTAAAAGATAGGGAAATATATAATTTGTTTAGAATTATACAATGGAAAACGCGATTTCATTGGGTTATGTCATACAAAGTTTTGAAACATTTTTGAGCAAAATAAATTTGAAGTGCAATAACTCAGCAATATTTCCTCGCTAAGTCGGTAAGCGTATATTCACATATTTTGGGGAACAAATCGATGTATGTAAACGAGAATGAGTTTTCTATGTGTATCTGTTAAACACTAAAGAGTTTCCCAATACAAAATTAATAGACTTTCAGCAACCTCCGAGCATTGTTTTAAAATTGATTGCTTATAGTTTGGGTAAGCCCTCTCGTAAAGTTTCAAACAATAACCCAATAATGTTTAATTATTCGAAGGCACGGCTGTATAATTATCGGACCCTTATCATATGACATTCCATAATATTAGATACAGTTTGAGTTTCAATATGATTATGTCTAAGTTAGATGTCATTGCAATTTTATTTCTGACAAATGTCAATAAAGCTGTGACCTATAGCGAAAAATGGCGAATAAGAAAGTTTTTATTGACAAAGATATTCCCTTTACTGCTATTAATTATCATTTATTTATTTTAATATTCAGCACAATGATAGGGTTAACTTAATGCTCAAGAAGCATTCTTCTTCTAGTTGTTCTGAAACTGGGAAAAAGGACTATGGACAATCTTAATGACTGACTATGGATTTACAATGTTATTTTTTAAAATTTTAATTACAAATGAACAGTGCAACAGTAGGTTGGCATAAAACTATGCTTTGTCCTAAAAACCTTCACATTTCGTCTTTAGATAGAAATTATTTAAAAAATTGACTCGCGCGGTTTTACCTTAAAACAATCCAAAATCTTATAAATTTTTGTAATAATATTTGTGCCCACAAAAAAGCAAGAGCTGATTAAAACATCTTCAAATGGATTTTCAGTAAATTACAAAGACGAAATTTTTGGTAATAATAGACATTTCTCAAATTCGTCTTTTGAGGTAAATCCGTTAACATCATACTAAGAAATGTATCTTTAATATAATATTGTATATTATGTAGGCGTCTATGAAAATCGTGACATGGTAAGATAGATATTATTTCGTATTTTGCGAAACCACGATTATAAAGGAAAACAGTTCTTGGTATGAAAATAATTCGCTGTTATCGTGTAATTTAATAGATACATATTATATTACATTGTTGATGTTTATAACTTATATTATATTGTACTTTGAGTTATTGGAAATAATGTCTTATTATTTTTTTCAAAATATATTTTGATATATCTACATTTTTATAAAATTTAATTTGAGATATTATAAATAATTATAACTTACAAAGCAGAGTAACATACTTAAGTAAAAACAATTTTCAATCCCGGCTAAGCTGCGTCACTTTGTAATTTTAATATTATCGAAAAAAATATTTTTAATTTTAATTGAATTTATTTGTGTATTTTATATTAGAATCTGCAGAGCAGATGTTGGTGCCTTTTTTAATTATTTTGTTTTGGTTTTCTTTTGTTAATAATAATGATAGACGCCTATAAAATACCCGGATTTAGTCCGTGTTTAAAAGCGTCATAATAAATAATATTAGTTTCACGGTAATAGCGAATCAGCGAGTCAAAATTGTATTAAGTAAGGTATAAATCTAGTTAAAAATCAATTATTCTTTAAATAGCAAGCACTGAATTTCGATGTTTTATGTCACTATTATAAGTATGAAATTAATAGGTAATATATTTACAAGTTGGAGAAACTCATGCTGTTAAAATTTACGTTGATTTGAAGTTTAAAAGTTATAATAATATGTATCATCATTATTATGTTTTTATCATTTAAGACCCCCTACAATAGGAAATATCGATAATGCCTCAAAAAGCAATTGGATAACTCAAAATGGTTAGATCACAAAAAAGGCGACAAAAATAAATGTTATCTGATAATAATATTATATCAAAACATGATGTTCGTTGTTCAACTTTGTGGCATAATCTGATGTGCCAAAATAAAGAAATATAACTTTCAAAGAAAATTGTATATGACGGCTTTTAGTGATCTTAACTTTTCGGGTAGTCTATTTATCTTTAGTGTTGCAAATATCGATAAGCTTCGATGATTTTTTCTAAGAATCAAGCCCTCAGCTCGTTTGCAGATATTTACGTTTTGGAGAAAAAATTTAGGATGCCACTTGTCTATATAAATTATTATATTACCGTTTTCTAAATTAATTTTTTATCGATAAATGCGAGGCGCAACACTAAAGACAAAATAGAGCAAGCGAGATAACAACCACCTTTCCAACTATTTAAGGTGATGAAATAGTTTCAGTTCTTAAACTTTTCATCTAGTGAATTTTGTAATTTAATTCATTAATTATTTAAGTGATTAAGTAAGTTTGTTTGGGGGATTTAGAGATTTGTTTATACTTTAGCTGTTATTTATTATTAATTTGATTCGATTTTTTGTTAATATCCATTTTGAAATGTGTGTGCCAAATCAGTAAATTAACAGAATATTGTATCAAAATTATGTGTATATTGTAAATATATATAAATATTAGGCTAGATACAAAAATATGAATAGGCATTAAGGATGATATTAATTAAAATGCATTTTGTTTTAGATGCATATTTTGTGAGTGTGTTTAAATGAAATCCTGTTGTATTTTTAATTTTGTTACATTTGTATGATATTGCTAGAGGTTATTCATTTTGAATTTACGCGAAATTATGAAATAATAAGCTCAAATATTTTAGCCGTTTCCACGAAATGTGCTCACAAAATTTAATTAAGCGGTGGAAATTATAATACCTAATAAAACATAATATTATGTTGAAAAAGCCGAGAATTGAGTAATTTATTCATTTGATTGAATGGAATCATTTCTATAATATATTTCATAGATAATTTTATTATTTACTAGCTTATGATCGCGCCTTTGCCTACAAAATTAAATGCTTCCTTATCGAAGTGTGACAAATTTCGACTCAATCAGTCATAATATATTTGAGCTCAGTCAGTTGTTGTGGGAGTTATAGAGAAGTCAATCATGCTATATAATTATGTATTTAAATTTGTGTAGATATCGGTTAATTTTTTATGCACGTCATTCATATTAACATAATTATGAACATAATATATAGCTGAGAAGTGTAAAATAAAACTGGAATAAAATCCACGAGCTTAAATGATCATCATATGCCGTAGGTATTGTCCAATTAACATTGGTAGCAATCACTTTAATCCGACATAAATAAAATATCTTATGATTCTCAAGTAAAAAGCGTTAGCGCAGTGCATTCAGAATATAATTTAACCTTTGTGAAATCCTGGGTAGCACTGTACTAATTATGGGCAGCTATATCTCTTACCATCAGGAGTGCGTCTTACTCGTCTTCTTACTTCGTTGTATAAAAATAAATGTTCTCAGATACATATAAATTCGTGAAGTTCAAAGACGTTTCCTAACTCTGTTCTATAATACACGTTTGGGTTGCGCGAGAAAATTGAGAAGCACCTATACTACTACTACTGTATTTTTGACCGTTTTTTGTGTGTAATATCGTTTTATTTTTGACAGTTTACAGTGATCTTACTATATGTGTAAAATAGCCAATTATTATGATGGTGGTTTAATGGCAAGGAGAGTTCATATTTACGGGTTTAAATGTATATTTAAATAGGCATTTATTTGTTTTTGATTGGGAATTTATTTAACCAAATAACCGTAGTTAATTTATGAATTTCATGTGAAATGTCAATTATTACATTTTATTGTTTATTTAAACGTGTGCTAAAATTATTTATGAATTATTGGAATTCTCGTGCATTGTTTGAATATTCACAGCGTCCAAATAGCGTTTGATGAGTAGGTAATTTGTTATTCTAAAACTTTTGTTGAGTGCAAATATCGATTGCGCATGGCTTTAATTTATTTATTGTCTATTATTATTCAGCACAAAACCAGGACTAAATCCTATGATTGCATTTTCTATCAGCTATTTTCAAATAATTCGTGTTATTACAAAACGCGGACTAACGATTGTACCTACCAGAACTAAGTCACGGTAAAGAGATATACGGTAATTTGACTCCCTAGAAGCGGTCGAACTCGGCGTTATTAATTGTGAATTACCTACTCAAAATATCAAAAAGTAAATACTTTGTACACTAAACGATTCGTGAGTATTTAGATTCATCTTTGTAAATAAATGGCATAAACTCACTTGTATTTACTTCGGCTTCGTGCCGACCGTTTCGCTCCTAGAGCAGTCAGCGCGCGCGACGGGCGGCTGTGCGCAGTGCTAAGCGGGGCGCGGACGCCGGCGCGTAACCGCAGCCACTCCCTGAAGAAGATCCTCGTACAGGACCAAAACGGTCGGCACGAAGCCGAAGTAAATACCAGTGAGTTTATGCCGTTTATTTACAAAGATAAATACTTTGTGATATTTTTACTAATTCACAACCATTATTTGGAAGCATAAAAACGTCTATTCGGCACCTCGCTTCTTGCCGATCCCTGTCTACCGCGTTGCAAACTCGCGCGACCTTAAGTTCAACCGCTTCTAGGGAGTCAAATTACTGTATATCTCTTTACCGTGACTAAGTCATGTATTACGAGCATTTGAAATTAGTTAATTCCAGTACTATCGTAAGTCCACGTTTTGTAATAATACGCGGAATGATTTTTATGTACGGCGCACAAGGATACAGTTAAATTTTGAAAAATACTAATTTCTCACGCGTGATGGAAATTGCAATAACTATAACAAAACAACTGGTTTAATATAGAAACAAATTTAATGTGTCGGTGTTATGTGCCAAATGTTAAATCTCGTTTACATTTTAGTGCCGTATAATATTCATTTACGTGTGTATAATAAATGTTAAGCGCACTCCACACTATTAACTTAAGCGCACTCCACACTATAGCCGCGAAGGCCCCAGTACACAATGGCCCATGCTGGCCCACTACAGGCCATCGCCATTGTGTAGGCCACGATCACTTGGTGTTCACACAGTGGCGCATGTCTCATTGCTGCCTGGCAAACCACTTGCGATGGACGTAGAAGTTATTACGGCTGCGGCTATTTATTTATATACTGTATTTATATATCTTTTATCGCCTATGTTCATCGAGGATAATTTAGGATTCTAGTTTCGGAGCCTATTCAATTCCAACAAACAATTTAAGTCCTTCCTCTTTATAATATTAGTATAGAAGTATTGATAGTACCTATACATAATTTTTATTAACATTAAAATAGTATAAACTTACCTTGTTCTTATCCTTGTGCAGTGCATTATTTGAGTCCCAAATTGATGGCTCAGATTGATATAAATCAATAAACTTGAATGTTTCTTCGTTACTCCACGTTGACATTTTGGGCGATCAAAAGTTCTATTGAAATAAAAAAGTTCTAGCACGCAACAAAAAAGTGCACTATCCCGGTCAGAGGTCGGTAGTCGGTGACGAACTAAACAATGGCCGATTGTGTGAACACCACAGGCCACGCTACGCCACGATTCCTTTGAAGTGTGCCCAAAAAACCGACAACTCCCCGATTGCGCGCCACGATTGACAATTGCCCGCCATCATATACCATTACTCCCTGTACACAATGGCGATGGCCTGTAGTGGGCCAGCATGGGCCATTGTGTACTGGGGCCTTTACTAATCACGCCCTCTCGCTTACACATTGAGAGTACTGCCTGCCAAGGACAGACATTGCGTAGACTTGTCTTGCTCTCAAGTTAACTGTCATCCCATACATTCACAAAAGTACAATGTATGGGATGACAGTTCTACTCATGAAGTTTCGTCGGGATCCCATACGCCATGCTACGGCCATTGAAGTGCGTACCGCAGATAAAACCCGTTTCACTATGACCACTATAGCGGCGAGATCTTGTTAATTTGTGCTCTTAGCTGTTATTGGTTTACGTTGAGTGGTCAACCTCGTGCGATGATTCTGAGTGTTCTTGAGGGCCCATTGGCTAATTCTCACCACTACGATTGTTAACAACTTCAATATACATTGCTGCGTTTGTTATTTTACTCATTAATTAGGAGGCTAGTAATGTACGCATTATTGTCTATGGATTTTAGTGTTTTACATGTCGCTGGGCGATAGCCGATAGGCCCTCAGTAGTGGGAAAAAAACAGGATCTGCGAAAATTTATGAGAAAAACTTAGGTCCGAAAATATTATATTGCTATCTGCAAACACAAGTAGAAGCCGCAATATTAATTATAAAATGTTTCTATAATGAACTTAATTATATCATAACCGAAATTTACATAATTATTTGTTACTTTAACTCGTACAGTGACTGTTAATTATCGTCCACAATATAAAAATATGGTCAATTTTGAGCACTATCAAAATTTTCTGTGATAAATGTGTTTGTTAGTTTAATATTTAGTAATGTAATTATGTCATTGGGTGTCTGATTCTTATGGCGATAAATAAACGTGTATAATTATAATGTATTTGTTTCATTTTAAATTTAAGATACATACATAAAATTTATACAGAAAAGAAATAAAGGTTTTGACAAGCACTGTGGCGCGGTGGGCTAATACCCGCTTGCAACGCAGAAGGTTGCGGGTTCGATTCCCGCATGGGACGAATGTTTGTGTGATCCACAGGCATTTGTTTCTGGTCTGGGTGGTTTTAACATTAATTATAAGTATGTATTTACAAAAGTAAAGTATTATATCCATTACCCTTACCACCATAACACAAGCATTAAGTTGCTTAGCTTGGGGTTAGGTGGCACTGAGTGAAATGTCCTGAAATATTTATTTATTTATTTAAAGGTAGGTAGATACCTCTTTTGAGCCAGGAAAATAAATGCGTTTCTCCCGTTACTCTAGACTCTAGAGCGGTTTGTGAGACTCTTCCACTGAAGTTGGGCGTAGCGGGGATACTTACTAAAAACCTGAGGGTGTTCCTGCGTGGGACGCTATAATGCCGGGGCTGAAGGTACGCCGAAGCACTCGTCTATGGACATTGGTAGGTACCTAACCTATGGTTTCAAAGCCCTAATACTATTACATTCTATTGGATATTATAATTTAGGATACATAAAAATAAAACAGAAAATAACTTTATTACGTTACTTCACTATATAAGGCCGATCTTCAATACATACTAGCAGAATAAATACGAGGATAATCATACATACCACCAAATGAGCCGTTAGAATTTCTACCACAAGTTAAAAGTACAAAATTTTTATTTATTTATCTAAGTGGAAAATCCTCGAAGAGAAACTCCATAAGCGCACCGCAAACCACTGAATCCTTTTGTTAAATTTTACTCGTTTTTTATATTCTCATTCAGCATAAAATGTTAAAAAAAATATTTTTATTTGCGAACATTTCAGCACAATAACGTTGGATGGCAAACCAACCGCGGTATACTTGGGAAGAAAGCCCCTCGCAGCAATTTACGGGTCGCAAGCTTCGAATGAGAAGGTTTTTTGTCGTATAATAGAGATGTACTTACTTGTATGTGTGTATTGGCCGGTTGGCCGGATTCACAGATGTTATGTCCTCACAGATGTTTGTCCTTTCCGTTCAGACTGGAAACTTGTGCTCAAATTATTTTCGTGCGATTTCGAGTTGTACGTGGTACACGGATGACAATTTGTTTCGCTCTACTTAAATTTTTTTGAGCAAAATAAAAAGTGATATAATATGCAAGTGAGAAATGTTAATTTAGCAACAGTTTTCAAATTATAATATAACAGAATTTATTCATTTGAAAAAATTACACTAACTACTAAAGTATCTCACAGGAAACACTTATAGAAAACACTTTTATAGAGTTTTCTTACAGGTAAGATCAGTATTAAGATTACTCTATATTTCACTATAAGGTTATAAAAATAAAACGTTTGCAGAGCTATATAATATTATTATAGAACTGTAAAGTTAAGTGTGTATTAATTCAGTGGCATAACATACAGATGGGTTATGTTTTTTACTCATTTTGCTCAATATTGGTTAGCGTTTGACCATGATCACGGGTGATTTTAAGCCACGATGCGGCCGCAGATGGTAGCTTACTAAACTTTTAAGGCGGGATAAATCCCTTGTTACAATGGTAAAACGCCTACTGATCGTTCTAAGTCTATAACCAATACGCCTCTAAAGCTAAATTGAATCCACCATCCGGCACAATAGGGCGATGATGCCGGATGCCGGATATCGACCGGATATAGGCCGGTCTAATCGCTTCAAGCCCTAATGGCAGTCTACGCGTGTTCTCATTATTATATCAAAGCCTTATTCCGTGAGAACACAGTCGATTCCTTCTGTTTCCGGCCTTGAAATCAAGATGCTTTTAGATGTAATTGGTAAAGGGCTGTTTACATGAAAGTATAAGCTACCAAAACAATATCGCGACGAAGACGATAAATTTAAAACAAAATGCGAAACTTGTGAGGGTTAGGAAAATAATTAAAATGGAACACTAATAATTAACTGAATTAAAAATAGAGTGGTTATTTTTAAGTGTTATTTTTATACCAAACTTTGAAAATTCTTTTGTTTTCGTACTAGCCTCATTATCAATCCGCGTGGAGGGACCAAACGGAAAATCATAATAATGCAGAATAAAAAAACTTCTCTTAGGAGAGTTGATTTTTTTTATTCCTTGTATGTTAAGCCCTTGACCACGATCTCGCCTAATCTAAAGTGATGATGCGGCTGAAGATGGTACCAGACTAAACCTAAGAGGCAGGATAAATGAATCCAGTTATTATGAACGCTGAAGTGACGACCTCTGTGGCGCGGTGGGCTAATACCCGCCTGCAAAGCAAAGGTTGCGGGTTCGATTCCCGCATGGGACAAATGTTTGTATGATCCACAGGTATTTGTTTCTGGTCTGGGTGGCTTTTATTATAAGTATGTATTTACAAAAGAAAAGTATATAAGTATTATATCCGTTATCCTAACCACCATATTACAAGCATTAAGTTGCTTAGTTTGGGGTTAGGTGGCGCTGTGTGAAACGTCCTGAAATATATTTATATTTTATTTATTTAAGTTTTGTAACATCAAGTATAATATCCTCACGTTACTCTCGTTCGCGAAGACGTTCCTTAGGTAAGAAAAATCAAGGACTTTTCCTAAGACAAAGTTAGTAGAGAAACTTTGTCAGGTATAAAATGGGATAGAAAATCACGTTAGATCATAAAATATCATGAAGAATACATCGAAGTTTTACATGGGGTTTGAACACAGAAATAGAGTAATTTTTCTCTAGATCAAGGCTAGATCTTTCTTACTGGTTGTTCTATTTATTATTTTTTATCAAAATCGGTTTAGTCGCGTTTTAATATAATATGAATTTAAACATGCGGCACGCTCTTTGAAAGAGAGGTTGATAGTCCAGTAAAAGAAGAAATGTGGATCGAAAAGTCGAAAGCAGAAAAACTAACTTAGTAACTTTGTTTGGACTAGTTAGGAGATAAACATACTAAAAGTCCCCACCCCTCCGAGGTGAGCCCGAGGGGGGGGAGGCCGAAGAAGGTCCCATTTTTAGGTTTATTGCTTATATGTCAAAAACTGTGCGTTGTACGATATTTTGTTGTACTACATTATTAAACCTCATAAAATTTTCTACAACTTCGGCCTTGACACTTTTTATCTATCTCCAATCGTTGTCCAGATATGAGCTTCCAAACATGGTCTATTTTGAAGACGCTTAAATTAGTTTTCCATACAAAGTCGGTAAAAAAATCTTACAAATAAAATTTGACCAGCTTCTGGTTGTCGTATCATAATGAAACTTTGCAAATGTCTAGAAATCTGATGACAGTTTAATAATCTGGTACCACTGAGCTGATCTGATGATGGAGCCAGGAGGTGTCTAATGAAACTCTTCAATGGCTATTAGTAAACCCGTCGAAGTTGGGTACATTACAATAGAATCGATGAGACTTTTTCATAACACTTGCTGTCGAGGGTCTGATAATGGACCAGGAGGTGCCTACGTCTCATCAATCCGAATGTAATGAGCCTAAACTCACCGGTTTTACTAATAGCCATTGAAGGGTTTCAGAAGACACCTCCTGGCTCCATCAGCAGATCAGCTCAGTGGTACCAGATTATTAAACTGTCATCAGATTTCTAGACATTTGCAAAGTTTCATTATGATACGACAACCAGAAGTTGGTCAAATTTTATTTGTAAGATTTTTTTACCGACTTTGTATGGAAAACTAATTTAAGCGTCTTCAAAATAGACCATGTTTGGAAGCTCATAGCTGGACAACGATTAGAGATAGATATAAAGTGTCAAGGCTGAAGTTGTAGAAAATTTTATGAGGTTTAATAATGTAGTACAACAAAATATCGTACAACGCACAGTTTTTGGCATATAAGCAAAAAACTTAAAAATGGGACCTTCTTCGGCCTCCCCCCCCTCGGGCTCACCTCGGAGGGGTGGGGACTTTTAGTATGTTTATCTCCTAACTAGTCCAAACAAAGTTACTAAGTTAGTTTTTCTGCTTTCGACTTTTCGATCCACATACCCTTTTTGGGCACTCATTGACTGGGCTATGAAGTCGTTCTAATACTCCTAAATATTAAAAAGAAGTAAAGCTAGGTGTAGTTGCAACATATACCTACATAGATTAGCTTTGACTCTAGAATAAAATATAGCCTACCTTTCAGCAAGTCCTGCTACCCATAGCACGGGTCTTGAGCCTAGTTTGGGTTGCAGGTTTCTTCAGTATATCTGTATCTCTGTAATGCATTTTATTAAAAAAATAATTATTATTGAATTATTCAGTGAAACCGTTGGGCACAGCTAGTATTTTCATAAAATTCCACCTGTTTTTTGTAAGATTTACTAAAATATTAATCTGCTTTAACATTTAGAAGAACCAACGTACCTTTGTAAAAAAGTACAAAAGGTGAAATGGCTTGAGCTTGATCTTTACGATTTTATAGGTGTTCTGCCCACGGCGTTTATTTGATTACCTTTGCCATTTTCTTAATATAAAATATCAAAAATCTTGTAGATTTTGTAGCGGCTCTATTTGGGGATGTAGTTTATAATATAATTGATTTCAAATCCGTTCTTAGTAGATCTACGTTACCATAATAATTATCTCCGTGCCAAATTCCAACATAATCGGTTCGTCGGTTTGGGCTGTGGTTTAGTAAAAGAAAATTATATAAAGCCTACTCACTATTAAAACTAAAAATACTTGTACAATCTTGCGGCAACTTGTAAATGTACAAGGTACTTCTTTAAAAATCTAAATAAATGTTGCCACTGCAAGACGAACATACCGAGATTTTTTTTATTTTTTAACCCAGGAAATTAATAAATAAATGTTAACCTAAATGGCAATGGGCAGGCCACATAGCGCGCAGAGCGGATGGCCGATGGGGTCGAAAAGTGCTCGAGTGGAGACCACGGACTAGCAAACGCAGCGTAGGCGTGGTTGGTGGCGTGGCGTGGCGCGTGGTTTGATGGCTGAGATGATGATGATGATGAACCTTAATGGAATTCGACATGATTTCTTTGAGTATTCATTAATTATAACTTTGAGTAAATATTTTTCCAAATCAGTTCAAGCATTTTGAACTAATCGGTGAACACACTGAATAAGATACTGATACAATGTGAAAAATTTCTCCCATTTTAAAAGTCAGTTTAAAACAGATGTTGTGACACCCCTTGAAATAATACTTACACAGGGAGAGGAAAATAATATCATCGACAAAGGTAATATCCGGTGTCGAGTTTCACTCTCGTGATACCTACTCTCGTGTAACAAATAATGTTTTCAAGTTTTCCGATACGGAATTTTATCGTTAGGTACTTTAAAACTTGTATATTATCTTATCTAAATATATGTAAGGGAGGTGACTGATTGACTGACTGATCTATCAACGCACAGCCAAAACCGCTGGAAGGATTGGGTTGAAATTTGGAACATAGATAGGTTTTATGATACGTCATAAAACCAAAAACCACCAGAGGTCTACGGACCTCCGCTAAGAAAGGATTTTAATCGAGCATAAGCTAGTTAAACTTATAAAATGCAAAATCCTTAAATAAGAGTTTATGGATACGAGTATAACATCATAAGATTTTTTATTTTATTCGCGGTTCGCCTCTGACCGCGTGATGTTATGCGACGATGCAGCCGTAGATGGTAGCAGCCTAAACCTGGAAGGCGGGATATGCCCCTCCCTTGTTTCAATGAATATCATCTTGGAACGTGATCTTAGTGACCGCTTGGCGACACGGTTTTGTCCAGTGAGTGGTAACAAGCCAAGGCGGAAGCCTACCTCTTCGCACCGATTTGGGAGTGGAAAATGACAAGTGATCTTACTAATATTATAAACGCTGAAGTTTGTAAGAATGTATGGATGTCTGGATGTATGTTTGTTACGCTTTCACGCCTAAATGGGAAGACCGATTGAGCTGAAATGTGGTATAGAGATAGACCCTTAATTAATACATAGGCTACAGTGCAACGGGTAAAACCACTGGGCACAGCTAGTAAATTATAATAATAATTATTAGTGCGGGATCAGGATTCGAAATCGACGATCCAGAGTCATATATATCTGCACCACGTAACCCTTCAAAAGCGTTTGATAAGGCCTATTCGACAGATTTTTGAGTTAAGTACCCACCAATGACCTAAGAAGTTATATTATAAAGCAAGTGTACCCATAAAGGACGCTATTGTGCGCAAGATGTATCGATTTCTATTGTTACAGAGGCACTATCTCATTTTTATTGATATTGCCGGCTTGAATTACAGTCCTATATTGCGAGGCAGTGGGACTTCGAGGAAGTCATTATATTAAAATAAATTAACAGAAGGAAAAAAGACGTGTGGCACTCGGAGACTGCGGCGGTAAAGCTATTGCATAGCATTTTTATCTATAGATGGAAAAACTAAAAAGTATCACCGCTGTGCCGGTCGGAGTGGGGGGTGTTAGGTTTTTTTCGTTACGGAATTTCTGGATTCGGTCCCCACGCTCAAGGCCCGCGATAGAAGCTATGCAATAGCTTAAAATAAATTGTTTTTGACTTATGGGCGTGAAGCTGGACTTATTATCATCCACTTTCTAAATTACCAAAGACTTACTTAGAATGGGAGAGGCACATTTCCAGCAGTGGACAAATGTAGGCTGATGATGATGACTAAATTTTTTTTTATAATAATATATATTTTTTTATATTTTATGTTGCAGAGTTTAGTTATTTTATGTGTGATTTTATTGTTTAGTTTTTGTAAATAATACTAGGTGTTTTAGGGGAAAATCTAGATCAAAAAGCTTTGTGCTCTTAGAGGTTACCAGCATTCTAGTTACTTTAACTCTTTCCATCGAAAAAGCGTCATGCTCGTCTTCTTCTTTAATTTCATCAAAAAACTCAAAAAAAATGAATAAGAGGAGGCTTATCTTAAAAAATAAAGCCCGTGGGTCCCTTCCCCATTCGACCCCTAAAGTTTTTGTGCCCACTCGTCCCCTGATCTATTCTTTTTTTAAACATTTTATTTATCTAAAAATTTAAAGTATAGTAACATTAATACTTAAAAGTATACCAGTAACATTAATTTTAACAGAAACTTCTTCGGAAGATAAAGACTAGCGCCATGCATCACGCGCGGTCCCATGCAAAGCGGGTGAGCGGAACTACTATACATTTTTAAATTTATTGCTAACAGACTCTACCACGTACGTAATGTAGCGGACTTATTCTGGAGCCTTCTTCGAAACGGCATCGAATTGCTATTGTTTTCTATGACGATAGTGATGGTTAGTGATGAGTGATGAGGCTCTAGTTTGAACTGAACTCTCCATGAAAATGGAATTAATGCCACATTTGTATGTATTAGCAAGACGCTCTCCTGATGTTAAGAGATAACGCTGCCCATAATTAGTACAGTGCTACCCAGAATGTCACAATGATGTGCAATTTTAGCACCAACGCTTCTTACTCAAGAGTCATAAGATGTTAAGACTCTTTAGCCCAGTAATTTCACTACATTTTGCTTATTTAACAAAATGGACATTTTTAACGTGTTTATTTCGGTTTTCAATTAATGATGATAACTTAGGTAAAAAACCGACTACCACACGCTTAAATTTTTTTGTTAGAGATATCGATGCACTAGCTGACGTCTACTCTACGAGTGGTGATTAGTAATGCGGTCGCGATGACGGCCGACATTTTTCTTCGTAGATTGCTGACGCGTTGTCGGTCCAGTAGGTTAGGTAAACCACGCAACGAGTGAGAAAATCTTACATAACTAACTAGGTATAGGTGGTTGGCCGGGATTCGAACTCAGAGATCCAGGAAATCACATCTGTACCACACAACCGCTTCGCTACCCCTTCAAAACTCTAGCTAAACCTCTTAACGAAGGCTTTTAATATTAATCCTGTTTCATAAATCCATTAATGTTTAAAATAATGCTTATTATAATAGAACAAAGCTTTAAATTCCAAGAATTTCGTTTCAGAAGTTGAATTCAAAACTGTTATTATCAAGCCATAATTGTTTCCACATTTAGCGAAATGAGCATCTCATCCTCTGAACTGTCAGCTCAATTATTGGATTGAAAACTGAAATTTAATAGCGATCCTTAGGACCGTCTCGACGGCAACTTGATATCGCTTTTAGATCGCGATATTACATAATAGAGCTGCTACATTAATATAATATGACACCTAGCGGCCGACATTGAGAGAGTTGGCACGTTTTCGATTCTATTTAAAGCTGCTGAATCGTTAATATGTGATCCTGGAGTAGGTTGGGAGATAGTTGCTATTCTTCCCCTTATATTGTATTCTCAGATTTTACCGGTTCGTGGTACGTGACGAGCATGTCGGTTGCGGGTCGAATCTGCATCGAGATTTGATACGAGTGTGTTCTTAATAGAATAGGGATGGGAATGAGGGATTTTAATTGGAAATTAATATTATATTTATTCATTTATGTTTTTTTAGAATATTCAACAATGAAATCTATTAAAACTGGATAAACGTTTTGACCTCGTGGTGTGAACTACGGATACGTGACACTGTAAATTTTTTATTCGTAAATCTGATAAAAAGCGTGGGAGATACAACGCACTAAAGTTGCTTGATCGTGACGTCACACCACTAATTCTAGTACATTTCTGTTTAGTGGTATGGCGGTACCACATATCTCAGCCATTTTTTTATTTACAAGAAACGAATATTTTTTATTACTAAAATTACGGACGTATTGTTTTTTTTTTTAAATTGATCTTGTTAACATTCCTGTTGGAGCTGTCCATTTGCGAGACGCCTGTACCGTATCATCCATTTTAATTTTAAACTAAATAATATAATAAGATGTAACTATTCAGCTCCTAAGCTAGAAGCTACAAGACACTATGTATCCGCCTGCATGTTCAAATATGCATGGCCACTGTTAACGTACTAACGATATTGCTGCTCCGGTATCTTGTATGGATGGAATTAAACGCTGCATGTCTTGATGTTAACTAAACATAAATAATAATAAAAGATAAGAATAATTATTTAAAGGATGGCACAATTGACGCGGGAAGCATCCCAACGCATAGCATAATAGTCCAGTAAAAGAAGAAATGTGGATCGAAAAGTCGAAAGCAGAAAAACTAACTTAGTAACTTTGTTTGGACTAGTTAGGAGATAAACATACTAAAAGTCCCCACCCCTCCGAGTTGAGCCCGAGGGGGGGGAAGCCGAAGAAGGTCCCATTTTTAGGTTTTTTGCTTATATGTCAAAAACTGTGCGTTATACGATATTTTGTTGTACTACATTATTAAACCTCATAAAATTTTCTACAACTTCGGCCTTGACACTTTTTATCTATCTCCAATCGTTGTCCAGCTATGCGTTTCCAAACATGGTCTATTTTGAAGACGCTTAAATTAGTTTTCCATACAAAGTCGGTAAAAAAATCTTACAAATCAAATTTGACCAACTTCTTGTTGTCGTATCATAATGAAACTTTGCAAATGTCTAGAAATCTGATGACAGTTTAATAATCTGGTACCACTGAGCTGATCTGATGATGGAGCCAGAAGGTGTCTACTGAAACTCTTCAATGGCTATTAGTAAAACCGGCGACTTTAGGCTCATTACATTCGGATTGATGAGACGTAGGCACCTCCTGGTCCCTTATCAGATCCTCGACAGCAAGTGTTATGAAAAAGTCTCATCGATTCGAATATAATGTACCCAAACTAGACGGGTTTACTAATAGCCATTGAAGAGTTTCATTAGACACCTCCTGGCTACATCATCAGATCAGCTCAGTGGTACCAGATTATTAAACTATCATCAGATTTCTAGACATTTGGAAAGTTTCATTATGATACGACAAGCAGAAGTTGGTCAAATTTTATTTGTAAGATTTTTATACCGACTTTGTATGGAAAACTAATTTAAGCGTCTTCAAAATAGACCATGTTTGGAAGCTCATAGCTGGACAACGATTGGAGATAGATAAAAAGTGTCAAGGCCGAAGTTGTAGAAAATTTTATGAGGTTTAATAATGTAGTACAACAAAATATCGTATAACGCACAGTTTTTGACATATAAGCAAAAAACCTAAATATGGGACCTTCTTCGGCCTCCCCACCCTCGGGCTCACCTCGGAGGGGTGGGGATTTTTAGTATGTTTATCTCCTAACTAGTCCAAACAAAGTTACTAAGTTAGTTTTTCTGCTTTCGACTTTTCGATCCACATACCCTTTTTGAGCACTCATTGACTGGGCTATAACTAAAATTCGTGTACATTTTATATGAACTAGCGTGCACTGCAAATGCGACCCTATAGAACCAAAATACAGTTTTGCTCATATAAAATGTTCGAAAGAGATGTAGATTACATCACTGTGCTCCGGTAGGAGGGCGCTGTAGCTAGTGAAATTACTGGGCTAAAGAGTCTTAACATCTTATGACTCTTGAGTAAGAAGCGTTGGTGCAGTGCTCCTAGAATTTCACATAAGTGCGAAATCCTAGGTAACACTGTACTGATTATGGGCAGCCGTTATCTCTTAACATCAGGAGAGCGTCTTGCTCGTCTTCTACTTCTTCACATAAAAAAAAAAAAGATGGATTTTTGTTATGCGATAGATTAAGATGCGGCCCGCTGTTATTACCACCACACTAATGTTATAGGGTCCAGTAAAAATTTGAGCGATTTTCACAACCATCTGCGCCTGTTTGAACACAACATACACACTTTGAACTATGAATATTCTGAGTACAGCGGTTTTACCCTCTTAAAAGTAGCCTTTATTGTATCAATCAACGGTCTAAGCTACTTTGCGGACGAGTACTTAGGCGTACCCGTAGCCCCGGCATTATGGCGTCTCGCAGGAACACTCCAGGTTTTTAGTAGGTACCGCCGCCGCGCTCATTGTCGGCGGGGAGTCCCACACCGCACTGCGCCCCCTGTCGCAGGGTGACGATGCGTACCGCCTTTTTCCTGGATAAAAAAAACGGTCCTAGCTATAGTTAATAAAAAAAAAATTGATATGCACGCATACATTCGCATTTTTATAATACATAGTAGATTTACAAACACGGTAATTCACGTATGTAGTCCTCATTCCAGGGTAAAGCAGTCACTCTCAACTTTTTGCATCCGCGGCCCGTTATCTAAATGTAAATGCTTTTTGCGGACCACTGGGGGCGGTGCGGCTATTATTTCGACTGTCAGCCGCAATTTTTCGTTTCTTTTCTGCTTTTGTACTTTGTACTAAGATTTGTTTAGCTTTTATTTCTCCTATTATCGCCGTAGAGTTACAATGGAAATGGGTCATGTTAATGAATGCAATATGCACAAATAGAACGGGAAAATATAGGTTTTTGTTGTTGATATATGCCAAATATAAGGTAAATTGATAACTTACTTAAAAATTTCGAAACCTGATGCTATACGAGTGTGGGTGTAGTATTGTTTTTGATGTCAGATATCGATATTTTTGGTTTTCGTGGCTGGCTCCGATTTTGAATAAAAAAATAACATGGAACATTATCTACGAATGCCACCATGCTCCATTAAAAAAATTAAGCATTTTGAGACCAAATTTGTCACCCCAAAAAAACCAAAGAGCAAAATTGAGACCAAAGCTCGATAAAGAGTGTATTGTACTCGTGTTATTGTTACTCGGACGGGATCTCGCATCGAGAAAACCATTGAACTGTGGATGGTCTTGCGGCATCTATTTAGATACATAACTGTGACCATTCCCTACAGCTGCGTCGATTTTATAGCGTCCCATGAAATGTAGACTAATGAAACTTGACTGTAGACAATTGACCGGTTAACACTTAGTTTAACGACTTCAATTGACTCTCACTTCATAGTTGAGTTCAACCAGATTTAAATTGCATTTTTTTTATACAACGAAGTAAGACGACGAGCAAGACGCTCCCCTGATGGTAAGAGATAATACTGCCCATAATTAGTACAGTGCTATGTGCTACCCAGCGCACTGCGCCAACGCTTCTTACTTGAGAGTCAAAAGATGTTAAGACTCTTCAGCCCAGTAATTTCACTAGCTACAGTGCCCTCCTACTGAAGCACAGTAATGTTTGCATCTGCTCAGACGGTAGAATAACTGGCACTGTTGGGGTACCCACCTAGTCGACCTCCTGCAAAGGAAGTCTGCCCCCGGTGCATGTGACAAATAACTAAAAATATATCTAATATATGATTGAGTTAAAAACTTTCTTCTTTTTGGGTACAATATAAATCTAGTTGAATACCCGTCTATTTATAATTCACTAAAATTATTTCAACTAGCTGAAATGGCGAGATTTATTTTTATTTGAATACCTACATTATAATATTTTCTTCTAAAAACTTTTTACTTAATTTATGTAATAACTGCATCGTTTCGTATAAAATTTGTCGGGCAGGTAGGAAGGATATAATGTAAATGTACTTTGTAGCTATGATTCTGGAGTAACATACACTATTCAGCGAGTAAAACTAAAATATAGCTATAGGTTTGATTAGACATGAAAACTAAATAAAAACTTACAAAATTAGCTTATTCAAGCTACAATAGAATATTATTAACCCTCAAAAAGCCGCAAGTACAGACAATTTGGCCGAATAGTTTGACCTAGATATGGTCGCGTTTGTCCGTCCTAACTGGAGGGATGACATTACGACATAAATCTCTGTAACTTGACTAGGTTGCTACTCAGCTCGAATGTGGTGACTGTCTTTGCCACTTAGCCACAAACCACAATCGCAACACGTTGGCTTGGGGACTAATTTGTGAGAAATGTAAGAAATTGGAAAATTACATAGACCAAATATCGCCCACAATGCAACCACATCGTAACCACAACGCGACCACAGCAAGCAACACCGCGAAACAGTTCTGTCAGTTAAACCATGTTTTCTAGTACCACAATGCAACAACGAAAATCCTTAGTACACTTTTCACCCGTGACCATAGCTTGACCACATCTTATCGCTACGGTATTATTTTGTTATGGTAAGTGTAAAACAACCCATAGCGTGTTCATAATCCTTGACTAATTGACAGTTGTGGCTAAAAGAAGAGTCGCGAAGGATGCCGCACAACATTATTAAGAGACATTTTTTTTCTTCGAAAATTATAATCACCTTGATGTGACATCTCATGGTTATTAAATCAGCAGTCCTAACCGATTTACCGACTGTGTCCCAAGTGGGAGAATTCGGGCTAACTTCTGGTTAGTCTACCTGACATAATTTTGGAACTTTGTCGTATCTTCGCGTCAAAATTCTATATAGCATACCCAAAAGTCCTGCGGGGTTATTCCGGTCCAAAATCGCTTCTCGTTTTGCTAGCGCCCACTGTCAAATTTTAACAAAATTTTGAAAAAATCTTGAAAATTCTTACGATGCCAGTACAAACTCAAATGCAACTTATTTTTTTTTATTTAGCATCTTTTGGTCGCCTCAAAGTGGCGTTTTTGAAAATAAATAATATGTGTTTATAGGTTATTTTTTTTGCTGCGCCGCTTGTCTTTTTTGTGCAGAATTTAGGCCCTGATTATATTGAATAGATAGTGGTTTTGTTCATACGTTTACGTAAAAAAGTCGATATTGCTAAAAAAATAATAATATTAATTTTATTAATCGAGACTTATCGCGGAATTATAACGTTAATGTTGGTTTTATAATGTTTTTGTAAAACTAACGCGATAAGTCCCGATTTATAAAGTTAACGTGAGTTCAAATCGCGAAAGCTTAGTGTTATAAAAAAGTTTAATAAATAATAATGTACTATTCGATAAATATTATTATTGATATACTAAACTATACAAAACACACTAAGAGGTATCATTAAATGGTTTATTACTTTACTTCATTCATTTATTGTATTTTTACTCAATGCAAAAATTACATGTCGCAATACACTGAGCTAAATAAAATCTTGTTACAAAACTAACTTTACGAAAACATATTCAAATAAAAGCAATAAAAATAACATTTTAAATCTCAAAACTACGCAATTTGCCTCGTGCATAAAAGTGTTTTAATGAATGTAAATGTGTAGTAATATTCAACGGTTGTTACAAAGTTATGGAAAATTTAGCTTTGTTTGCACATACGGCGCCAAACTTTTGGTTCAAACCCATATTAATTATTGAATACTTTGGAAGTATGAACCTGCAACATCGTATACCTGAGTTGTTGAGACAAAGTTCATTTAAAGTTTTGATATTTAGGTTCAAGTGTGTCACTGCAAGGCAAAGAACTGCCTTTATATGCATTCTTGTTCCTATTACTAAAAACCGATACATTAACCAAGATTTTCGATCCATTAGTTGTCTGGAACAAATCGCTCTTCAGCGAAAATACCATCGCTTATATTTTTAATTAAACTACTTAATAAAGCATAATCTTATCTTGAAATAGGACACTGGAAAGCAAAGGTCTGAAATCATGCTATCCATTCTTATATTTCTGTTTCTATTTAAAACCAAACTACCATATAGTACACCTATTCCTCTCCTTATAAAATTCATTTATTATCTTAATCGTGATTAATATGGATAGATCAATAACAATTATGGATAGATTATTGCCTAGTAGTCTTGGAGACCTCAAACTGCGAGGAATTTCCTTGTCTACTTGGCCGACAGTACGTAGGTACGGCGTGATGCCGATGGCTTTATGCAATAGAAAATCGTTATCTAACTTAAAACCATCACTTGGAACTCAACAAGAAACATCTATATTATGAATAAATATCATACTCATAAATGGTTATCATTTTATATAAATTTAAGAGCAATCCCAAAACTAATTAAATACACAATGACCTCTTAAGTGGCGTTAACTTTTCTTTAAAAAGAGTTGCCGGCGTATTCTAATTAGAGTATTATCTGATGTCGCCCACTGAGGGCTTAGTTTGCCTGTTTTTTACGCCATTCAAAAATTGCCCCTTAATTGGAAAGGGGAGTTTTATTGGGCAATTTGGATAAAGTTTCGGCGGTTTTGACTCGAATATCAGGTTAAAAAGAAAGATAAAGGGAAGATACTTTTGTTAAACGGCTGTTTTATTTTATGTTATACCTTCTCCAGTTATAATTTTGTTAAGAGCGTCGGTACTTTCACTGATCGAATAGAACATTTCACGGTTTATGATGTCCTTGTACTTTTTACTTAAGTTCACTTAATGTTTTATACGCCAAAAGGTCATCTACTCCTCTAGGGTTGGATAGAAAAATATTATTATAATTTAATACGAGGAACCTAACTTAATTAAACTATAATAACTAATACTTAAAACTAACATATCAGGTCGAAACTGAAACGACGTGTTCCTTAAAATACGAGTAGCTAAAAATATATGACATGAATAAAATTATATTTTTATTATGATCATCATTAACCCTGACAGCACATACGCCGTACCTCCAACCCGAGTCCGATCCGAATCCGGGATGTGATTCATCTTTGATGAATGATAGATAACACTTTATTGAGACACAGAAATATATAAAAAAATAAACTTAAAAAAAACAATCTATGTGTCACAATTGGCGCTACTTATCGCTAAAAGCGATCTCTTCCAAAAAACCGTCCAGGGAGAGTAGAATATTGAAGGAAAGAAAGAAAGAAAAAGTTTTATTTACGGCAAATTACGGTATAAGAGTACACGAAACACATTAGGCATTACATTTGCCGCAAAAAGGCCCCAGCTCAGCATATGTAGGCTCAAAAAAGGACCTACGCTGGTCTTCCGTTGGCACCAACTAGGTATTGCTATGCATATGGGTTCTTGGTCCACAATAATCCAATAAATTTCTGTCACTTTAAATACCCATAAGAGCACAGTCTTAGGTCTACTCTTAACGAAAGTTAAGAAGCCTAGCAAAGTACCCCAGTGCCTGTACAGAAGCCTCGACGGCGCTCGCAGCCGGGGATATAATTTAAGTTTAAAATTGCCCAGAGTTAGGTGTAACTGTGTAACCAACTATTGTGCAGATGCTGCAACTTGTTCTGTAGTTTGTTTTAACTGTCTTTTACGTTTAACTGGAATTAAGTTAGGGGAATGTAGTTAAAATGAGAGAAATAAAGACGAAAATGTAACTAATTGAATTTTAATTGTTAGTTTGCGGAGTTGGATTTCTTCTTCTAACATTTAGGCTCTAGACCTACCTAGGCAGTAATCCCTAAATTCTGGAGTCTGATTTCCGATAAAGAAAACCGCGTAAAGAAGTAACACGCGTAATACATGTTATAAAATAAACTTTTGCTTATAGAATATTACGAGTACAATTGTCCTTGTAATTAATGTTGGTTAGGGTACCAACATTAAGAAAAAGTTACATCGGAAAGGAGACCGCATTTCGGCACACACGAAGGGCATCCTTGGGCGAGATGGGACGACGATAACCAGAGGGCCAATGGGAGATGCTAGGCATTATAGTTAAGTGACATGTCATAAGCCTTTGTCCAGCAGTGGACGAACGTTGGATATTGATTATTATGATGCAAATTAACCGAGCACTTTGAAAATCTAAAAACAATCCTCTTTAACATTTTCAATAAAAGCCACGCACCCTATATTACGCTTTTAATAGTAAATAATTTTGATCAGTAGAGTGAATTCTAAATGTAAAGAGCTCTCGAAAGCTTTTAATAAAATCTTTCATAGTTCACGTAATATAGACGAGTGCGTCTGTAAAGTTTTGAAATTATCGTGATTTTCATAGAAACGAAATATTTTCAACTGGTTTCATATTTATTGGCAAAGTTTATTTGTAGAAAGACTTAAAATAATATAATATTGAATGTGAAACCAAAACTGTAGGCATGTGTGAGTGTCAAACGCACACACTCACACACATTTACTTATCACAATAATAAATAATTAGGCTTTATAGTCCAACAGAACAGGTCACCCTAGTAACACTGCCAGTCAAATCACAATTATAGGCCGTATGATCAATCTATATGTTGCAGTTTCAGGTCACCGAGATTAATACTAGACCTGCAACATGACCTAACGAATGTCTCCTATATAATATGTATCTTATAAGAAACAGCTGGAACTCGCAGTTTATGCGCTTTCCGGAACACGGTAGTACCCAGGCTAAAATTTTATAAAGGTTAAAGCTAAAGTTAAAGTTAAACCGTATGTTTACAAAAACAATACATCTTACTACAATCCAATTGTAAGGATGTGTCGCCTATACAATGAACTAAGTGTTAAATGTTCTGAGTTAGACATTTTTGTATCTAGACTGAGCACTTACAAAAGGATTGTTAATAAATGTATATTTAGCAATAAGTAGTCATATTATATATTTTACTATCTATAAAATTACTTACAAATTTAAGTGTCATTTAAATTAACCTATCTGTATACATTTGTTTTTGGACAATATCTAGATTAACCTAATTTTAATTTAGAACTAAGATCATGTATTGATAATTGTCTGTTGAATGTATCTTATCTCAATAAATAAATAAATAAATAAATAAACCAGGCTAAAGTTTTATAAGGCTAGTTTTTAATGTTTGTTACTTCACGCCTATGCAACTGAATCGATCTAACTGAAATTTGTACTCGTACATATTATGACTAGAATAAAAACTAGACCTCTTTTCAACGGGTAAAACCGCTGAGCACAGCTGATTAAAGATTTAACAAAAACAATATTTAAACTCAGGGTTGCAATAATGCACGCAAGTGTCACAGATTCAGATTAAATTAGCCATTTTGGGCTAGATTGAATGGCATCACAAGCTTTTTTACTTTCTGATATCCCAACTTTATTAAAGTTTGTTCTTTTTTATCGGCTTAGATAACAAAAATGGGCTTAAGGTTTCAATCACTTTAATCTAACCAGCCGTGGATCTTTTTAAAGATTTTCTCATTTATTAAAAAAGCTCACAAAAAATTGTGCAAAAAGAAAGCTATGTCGAAATTTAGAAAAGTTCATTTTGTAATAAGTTTCATCTTGTAAAAATTTAAGTAATTTAAGTATCCAGAAAACCAGCCGAACTAAATGTTCGGCTGGTTTTCTGGAAGATTGCAGAATTATTATTCATTTGTTCCTAAGCCCTAAACACTACCCCAGTAATTCCTACTTAGTCGAGTTTTAAAATGGACCTCTATTTTATATAAAATGTTCTTGGTGTTTAATAGAATGGCGTGCACTTTGTAGCTCAGTTTATATCACTAAACTAATTTAGTCTAAGCTGTTCCAACACACAGAATGTTCTATTCTATGGTACAAAGATGGCACAGATATAATAACATAATGTCTCACACACTTCGCCAGTACCGTTTACACCGGCATGCAAATATAATTTAATGTTACATGCAATGTTACACGGTTTAACGTTTAATACAATAATTAAAGGTAAAATTCTTAATAAATATAAAAAATGCTATTTTTTTATATTTATCTAATAGAGCAAATGAGAATCATAATTATTTGTGATAAAATTTAATAAATAGGAAATTAAAATGAGTGTATTGAAAGACTGAGTGAACTCTATAAACGAGTATAGCAAAGTAAGCCGAGTTCCTAATACATGGGTTTTCAGCAGTGCGGGAACTGAAAATGGAGCTTTGAAACGTTGTTAGCATCGACTGGTCAAAGGAATATTTGCGACTCGCCAGCCACCTGGTTTTACCTGGAAAGTAATCAATGTGTTTTGTTCTAGAGTGCATACCTTCTACATATATCAAAGGCTTTTAGCAATAAGTTTGTGACAATTTATGGCAACAGAAAATAAAATCACAATAATTTAGATTAGATACGATAACTCTTTATTGAGTCACTACATTTTTATTTTATACAAGAATACAATTTATATTATAACAAGTATGTTATAAAATATAATTTTAATGTATAACTAATGTGGCGATCTTATATAAGTGAAAATGTCTTAGGTACTTCTCACCAAAAGCACTGAAGAATATTTACTTTGAACTTCAAAATTAAAATACAAAGGATTTAAGAGCTGACTTTTGTATCGTCCAAGATAACAACTAGGCAAAAATCATCATCATCATCGGCCCACGATTGTCCTGTTGACTGTTGACGCACTGAAGACGCTCTATTGATGGTAAGAGATGATTTAAAATTCTAGGTGTACTGCGTTAACGCTTCTCCCAAGAGTCAGAAGATGTTAAGACTCTTCAGCCCAGTTATTTCACTAGCTGCAGTGCCCTTCTGCCGAAGCACAGTAATGTTTGCACATCACTGCTCAGGCGTTAGAATAACTGGTACTGTTGGGGTACCCACCTAGTTGACCTCCTGCAAAGGAAGTCTACCCTGGTAGTCTCGGCGGCCAACGCTACATTTACCGAGACGCGGTCACCACTCGAGATCTCGTCTGCCCAAGCATCAGCAAATTTACCAGCCGATTCCATTGCCCCTTCAGTGCAATAGCTATTTAGCCATACATAAAGACAAATACAACCGACTTTTTGGATAACTTTTTTTCAAAACAATTTTCTACAGCTTGACATTTTATTCCCCAAAAAAAACTTACAAAATGTCTGCCAACTTGGATTACGGATAAATAAAAAAAACATGAACGAACACAAAAACATTCTTTCGACTTTATTGTATTAATATACTCGTACTTGCTATGCCCAGCTTACTATTCACTTGTTAAAATTTTTTGTTCTTTTGGGACGTAACTGCTCCCCGAAAAATGCTTCACACATTTTTTTGTTTTATTACTTCAGACGTTAGTCGTGAAAAGGTACACACACAAATTTTACTTTCGTTTTTATAAAATTATTAGTAGACCCGCGTTCACTTCGTAGCGCCTAACCTAAAATTATCTGTGTTTCTCTACTATATTATGGCATGTTTTAAAGATCTAACCATACATAGGGACAGACACACACAGAGTTAAAAAATAATAATAAAAAAAGATAAACATACAAAAACACAAAAAAGTTCAAATTTTTGTGTTATTGTATGTTTATCTATTATACATGTTCTTGTGAGTCCAATATTTAGCAAATAAAAACATTTCATGACAAAAAAGTGGACGAGAAAATACTCACAAAGGTGGGTGGAGGCGAGTGAACCGGGCGCAGTGTACAGTACTTCGCAAGTATCGACTGAAAGGATATTCGCAATAGCTGTCACCCAGCGTGCAGTAAAACGACTTTTATATGCGGACAGAGAATATGCAATGCTGTGGTCGCATTGGGACCCTGGATTTCTGAGTTTCTGTATGTACCTAAATATATAACGGTTCTTAGAGTTTTTCCTTTTATGTAGCTTTTTTAACACATTTACTGCTGAAAACACAACAGCTGTGGTTTTGAGGTAAGAACGCGAGTACTGAAAAATACAAACGTTGTGTTTTGTCAAAGGATTTTTCCACACATACAAAATTAATTTCAAGCACCTGGGTAGTTCTATAAAACGCCGCCGCAGCCAAAGTGTTAAACACAGACTGGTGGCCTCTATGTTTGCATAATCATCATCATCATCATCATCATCATCCACACGCTGGGCATAGGCCTCCTGCATGTTATGCCATTTAACCCTGTCTTGTGTCAATCTCGTCCATTGATCGTTTGCATAATAATATGCTAAAAATACTTAATAACAACGAGCAAGACGCTCTCCTGATGTGAAGAGATAGCACTGGCCATAATCAGCTTACTGACCCCAGAATTTCACAATAATATAAATATAAAATAATATAAAACCGCACCAACGCTTTTTACTCAAGAATCGTTAGATCTTAATACTCTTCAGCTCAGTTATTTCACAAGGTCCAGCTACTCCGGTGGATATATCACTACATAGCATAACAAGTCAAATTTTAAAAAAACTTTTTAAAAACAACCTTAGTTTATATTATTACCATTCAGCACCAAAGTACTCGTCAAGACGTATCAAATGAGCCCAAACTCGATGAGGTTGCGTTGTTTAGTTACGGTCCCATAGCCACCTTCCAGCTCCATCATCAGATCAGCTCAATTTTGTG
The DNA here is from genome assembly GCA_947507615.1 of Hemithea aestivaria. NCBI lineage: Eukaryota > Metazoa > Arthropoda > Insecta > Lepidoptera > Geometridae > Hemithea > Hemithea aestivaria. The sequence continues at coordinate 15,797,011 of OX382329.1, read as the reverse complement.
ATAATATTGCATTGTAATCCGATTGATACTTTGTATGCACAATTTCAAAAAAGGAAGTGAATTAAACTTGCAAGATTTGATTACAGACAGACAGACAACAGACAGGTGAAAGTAAATAAAGTTGCTTCCCGTGTCTCTCTGTCCCTATGTATGCTTATATTAGCTTAACTACGCGACGGATTTTGATGCGGTTTTCATTAATAGATAGAGTGATTCGAGGAATGTTTATAATATGTATAATACACACCGACAGACCCCCAATTGAACTGTTCAATTTCAAATGTATTTAATCCTGTTTATTGTCCTGTATTTTTTTGTGTGCAATAAAGTGTAATTAATCTATCTACACACATAATATGGTAGAGAAAAACTGATACTTTCTATTAAGCGTGACGAAGTGTCTACTAGTTATATTTTATACAATTGTTTTTCGTCGCTAGTATACAAAGCGCGATGAATACAGCGGAGACCGCACATTAGTCCCATAAAACAGGCAATCTGTGCGGACAACGGCCACAATGTTTCACAACGCTGCGAGCTTGCCAACTCGCTATCTTGTTACCGCACGATAACCGGTTAGAACGAAACCGGAGGATAAATTACTATAATCATAGACTAAAATACTGCATGTATATTCTGTAAGAAAACAATGTCAGAGCGTAGCAAGACAACAGCGAATTATAAAATCTTTTTTTTTCCCTATTGAAAAACACCAATTGGGAGTTACTAAAAGATGCAATATCAAAATAAGTTGCATTTGTCTTCGTTACAAAATAGGTGTTTTTTTCAATATGTTTAACAGAAACGGATTTATATTGCATTTTTTAAATATTGAAAAAAAAAAAGCTAAATACCTAAGTTTAAACCATAGTTTTCATTATTCGTGATAGGTTATCCTTTGATCACAATTTCGCGCGATGTTGAGCCGGGATGCGGCCGTCGATGGTAGAAGACTAAACCTAGAAGGCGGGAAAAAAATCCTCCCTGGCTTCACTGAACATCATGCCGTAACACGGTCATAATGACCGCTTGGCGACACGGTTTTGTCAAGTTGGGTGGTAACGCCGAGCCACGATCGAAGGCAACCACCAGAAAGAAAGAAAGAAAGAAAGAAAATTGTTTATTGAGCAAAGATACACGGGCACAAAAATAAACAAGAATAAAAAACAAGAAAGAAAAAAAAACTAAATCATCATAATATACGACGCACAGTTTTTGACATACTCGTATAAGCAAAAAACCTAAAAATGAGACCCTCTTCGCCCCCTCCCCTCCGCTCCACCTTGGGCTCACCTTGGAGGGGTACCTAACTAGTCCAAACAAAGTTCCTATGTTAGTTTTTCTGCTTTCGATTTTTCCATCCACAATAATTATTTTACTGGACTAAATTGTTACCAGTTTAAAAGCTTTTACTCTGTGTCAATTACTTAGAGGTATAATATAATAGAGGTACCTAAAGAGACAGGCTATAGTTTCAATTTTCAATCGATCAATGTAACACCCAATCTATTAAGATAGTTGAGACACATACATCTCTGTTTCAGGTTACACAATCCGAGACGAGGCAGTCATCGCACCATTCCGTTAATTAACAATCTGACGGTCTCTGTGGGTGACGACTAATATAACCAATATACGTAGGGTTAGCCCCCAGTTACGAAATACAGCGATAATAATAATAAAAATAACCATCCATTTAGAATGCACATCAATAGCCTTGTTCAAGTAGTTTCCATTAGCAATAGTCCTGTCACTTGGTGGAGACTGTCTTTGAGCCCGTTTTCTATAAATGGACTCACAGACAGACCAATAAGTGTCGCCCATTACATTTATATTAAAAGCTCAAAAGGGCCTCTGCGCGTTGGACTTTTTTGTCTCCGTGTACGCCTATAAAAAGGCCCGGGTCTAACCCGTGTTTAAGAGCGACATAATAATAAAAATAATAATTGGGGTTTATACTCAAACAGAACAGGTTACCCTTCTTACACTGTCAAAGTCAAAGCACAATCACAATTTTATAGGTTGTGTGGCCAACCAATATGTTGATTTAAACTTTTTTTTTTTTTTTTTAATGTGATGAAGTAGAAGACGAGCTAGACGCTCTCCTGATGTTAAGAGATAACGGCTGCCCATAATCAGTACAGTGTTACCCAGGATTTCACAATTATGTGAAATTCTAGGAGCACTGCACCAATGCTTCTTACTCAAGAGTCATGAGATGTTAAGACTCTTTAGCCCAGTAATTTCTCTAGCTACAGTGCCCTCCTACCGGAGCACAGTGATGTTTGCACATCACTGCTCAGGCGGTAGAATAACTGGCACTGTTGGGTACCCACCTAGACGACCTCCTGCAAAGGAAGTCTACCCCCGGTAAACTACTACTGAGATTATTTATTTTATTTCGCAACAATTTACAATAATTATTAGTTATTTATTTATATATTATTTTGTGGTAATTTTACCCTCATTTGTGAGTCTAACTAGTTGAGGTGGCGAGGAATTAAAACGATACCTATATAGAAATTAGTTCAAATTTCACCACCGAATGCACCACCTGCCCTCCCGCATATATGGGTGATTCCTGAGAGACAAAATTTTACGTGTCTGGGGGAATAAACTACCCGTAACATAAAAATTCTACCCAAAGGTATTTTTTTCATGTTAGTCTAAGGTTCAATCTACCTAATGCATGATAGACATTAGGTTATATTTAGCTGCAAGTATCTAAAAAAAAATGTAAAAGCCCTGAAATTTGATTACCGTGGGCTGTCCCTTACACATTTTCGGAACAAAATATATTTTTTACACTAATTTATAAAAGGAATTTAATTAATTCCTGTGATCTAAGCTGTAAAGGGTGAACTGTTATATGATCAAAAAAATACGTGAAGGCTGTACTCAGCGTAGTTTTAGAAAAAATAACAAATTTAGGTTTGTCCCCGGACAAAAAGTGATTCCCATGGCGCGCGACATAACTACCCACATTTCACAAACCACAATACTTAGAAGCTTGTACGCACGCTATTGGCTAACTTCGATTGCGCTCTAAACATAGTGAAGAGAGGCTCCTCCTCTCGTTGTTATAAACTGGATTTACGAAGGTGAGAAATTGATTACCGTGGTTTTGGTTCACTAGATCATTGATTACCTTTTCCATGTTTAAAAATATTTTTTTATCCATTACGGTTTTTTGACTAGGGTGTGCAGTTAGGAAAAGGGTATTGTCTATCATATATTTTATTATTTTTGGTCTATAATTATGGTATTTAAAAATATTGACAAAAAACTATACAATTTTGATTTCCATGGTATTGATTTTCATGGCATTTCACCACGGTGATCAATTTTCCTCTGAGTTTTCTTGCGCATTCTTTCACTTTTTACCCATATACAGCGAAGCCGCAGGTATGGAAGTGATTTTGATAGTTTATATTTGTATATTTCATTATTTCAGATATTTTTTTATATTGTATACATCAGATTTTTTATGTTGTACTGTTGTATTTTTTTTGTATTGTATAGTAGACAGCCGCTCTGGCTTATGCGCCACCATTATATCCCCACATTAAAAAGTCGCTCCGCGAGCTATGGAGAGGGCTATACTCGGGGTTTCTCTACGTAATCGAATTAGGAATGAGGAGATCCGAAGATAAACCAAAGTCACTGACATATCTCCGCGGATCAGGAAGCTGGAGTGGTAATGGGCAGGCCACATAGCACTGATGGGGTCGAAAAGTGTTCAAGTGGCTACCACAGGCAAGCAAACCCAGTCCACCCACAAGTGTGGCAGACGACCTTATTTAGGTCGCTGAAAGACGCTTGAAGCAGGTCGCTTCCAACACCGGTGTTATATATGGAGGTCTAAAGGGGAGGTTTATGTTCAGCAGTAGACGTCTTATGGCTGAGATGATGTATGATGAAAAAATAAAACGAAACTATGGGCTGACTGCAACTTTCAGTCCAGATTAACCTAACTAATGATAAATTTACAATCTGATGACAGCTTCTGGAGTGAATCCTGTTAGTAACTGTGACTGAGAACTTGATCTCATATTCTAGGATATATATTCTTCTATATATTCAATATTTTTACATTGTTTAAGACTGCAATACGTTGATTTTATTTAGTTTACATGATTATTATATAGAGAGCCAATATAGACCTTTTTTAATACTTTATGTTTGGTGTATATCTGTTTGGATCACCGTTTAAAATCATTTCTATTTTATATGATTAGTATGTAGATGTCAATACAGTGCAACCTCGATATAACAAATCGGAGGGGAACAAGAAAATATTCGTAATATCAAGTAATTCGTTGAACTGAGGTTTGTTATGTTGAGGTTAGATTGGTCTAAAATTCGTTATAAAGAGGTAAAAGAATAGTTTTATTCACCTCAATTTTTCGTCATGGGATTTTGGTCAACATAATTAATGATGTTTCGCTTTTCTGCGACCGATAAGGAACACCTTTTACTTTTCTGAGCCATTTTAACTTAAATCTTTAACAATAGTGACGAGCAGAGGTGTTTACATTACTTTCCATCAAAACAACAATGATTACTGTACAAACAAAAGCGTGTCGAAACATGTCGAGACATGAATCACATTATAAGTGAACACATTGATAGTTGAAAATTCGTTATAAAGAGGTTGTACGCAAAGAATGTTCGCAATGTAAAGGTATATTTTATATTGACTCTTATGGACAATTCAAGGGGATTACGAAGAATTTGTTAAATCGAGGAAGTCGTTATATTGAGGTACGTTATATTAAGGTTGCACTGTATTTAAATAATAACATAGAATTCAAACAAAATAGTTTTAATTTTGATTACCATGCCACACTTTATTGATTCCCGTGGCACCAAAAATTTAAATTTAAATATCTTCTGAACAAAACAAGTTATAATGATGCCTATTTGATTGATGTGCTTATAATTATGGGAAATTTGATGTTTTACATGTAAAATGCAATAATACTTTGATTTAAAATCTGCCACGGAAATCACTTAAATACGCCCGATCTCAGGATTTACCCATATGCATTCATTAAGGGTTATAGTTATAACTAACTAGCTGCGCCCAAAGGTTCTACCCGCTGTAATGTAAGCCTATGTGTTATTCTAGTGTCTAAGCTATCTCTATACCAAACTCTATACAAAATTTCAGCTTAATCGGTCCACCCGTTAAGGCGTGAAAGAGTAATAAACATACACACTCACAAACTCTCGCCTTTATGATATTAGTGTGAAAGTAGGATTTATGATAAAAGTTTATAACTTAGGCTGTTTGGAGAAAATCCCTGCTTTCCTGTGCGACGCACCGGCTCGATTGGGAGGCCGTATTGTCGACGTACTGAGTGTGTGGTCTCCTTATGTAACCTAATATTGACCCCTAATACTAATTACTATTGGGTACAATTGATAGGTACCTACGACTTACATACCTCTATAGGTATGGACACCCATATACTACCTCCAAAGGCACTGTTTTGAGGGTATTCCCTAAGCGCATGTAAAACTGGCTGCACACCAAACCACAATGGATCGCAATGGAATACTAGCGCTGTGTCTCACACGCAGCACAATGCTGGGGCAGCTCCTATTCAGCGACTTAGCGCACTTTGTTGCTTTATATCTTAGTTTGTGTCATTTTTAGCCGTCGAATAGATGTGTTTTCTTTGTCCCAAAGCAAAAGACAAATATTTGTTTATTCCTGTGTCATCAGCTTGCAAAAAGCTGTTAGTCATATCTTTTAAAATATGGACAAAGAAAACTATTTTAATTTTCAACATTAAAGTTCCACAGAGTTTTACAAAGAGTAAATGTATATTATTATGTTGAATAGGTTTAAGCCAACATTAAGTGTAGTCTGAGCTGAAACTCAGGTATAACTTGCCGTCAGTATAATGTGGGTATTGATGGATAATGAATATCATGATATTCTATTAACTATGTCAGTACTGCCTAAGCTTTAAGAGATTCAAACCGATCCAAAAGGTCATCATTTGATTAAGTCGTGTTTATGCCAAAAGTGGCCAGTCAGGCGTAGCAGGGACGTCGTTATGCAGTATCTACCATACATATTATATATTTGAATAGTTGCCGCAAGTTCACTCTGCGTGCTTAGATTAGGTGCTGTGGAGTTTTTCTACAAGCTCAGAAGAAAAGTTTTTTAATGGCAATAAAATTGTCGATTTGTAGCGGTATATTACACGAATAAAGATTTTAACATGATGAAATCTATTCTTCAGCTATAGGATAATAAAAAATACTAGAATAGGTACTTATGTATTTTTGTTTTTTCAATATAATTAAAAAAGGCAGAAAGGAAGAAGAAATATATCTGACTTATTTTTTATAATATTTAAAAAGTAAAAAAATACGTACACAATGTTTTTTTAATCTAATTGATGCGATCTAAGTAAAGTGAGAGTTATCCATAATAATTAACTATGTGAAATTGACTCTAAACCCACTGATATAAAAGTCGAACCAAGGTCCGAACTTGGGATCAAAATATCTGGATTATGCTATTTTTATCAAAATGTAAAAAAAATTAGTAATCGTCTAATTGAGAGACATTTTTTTATTAGCATCCCTATTGACGCTACAGTTTGTTGGCATCTATCCTTCATACACGTGTATCTGTGGTCTCGTCTCTGTACCAATTGTTATGTAAATCCGTAATGGGTAACAGTTGGCCCGGGCCAGTATTGCGATTAGACGCCGGCCGATTTCACCGATAATCGCCCAAATTCGTCTCTCTATCCGATTCAAATGTAGATTCTGAATCGGGGTTTAATTCGATGGTTCACTCTTGCTTGACGTTGTTACACGGAATTTTGGTGTTCTGCATTATTCATTTCACGAATATTGAGTAAATTAGCCCTGGGCTTGTGAGTAGGTACCTATAGCACAGTTTTAATGCGTTTTCGAGTGACGACATAATATAGTTATTTCGACATTAACCTGATAGCAATAATAGCATACCTGATAGCGCGCCGTGCTGCGCCACGCCGCTGCAGTGCAGTTACTGCTTAGTGCGATTTTTTTATAGCAGACTAAACAATCTCACCTGTTGGTAAATGACGATCCAGTCGAAGTTGTAGCACGCTTGTTCAGTAAGAACCTATTCACTCTTAATTTGAACAAACCCATGTTATAGCATTCGGGAAACACTGAGGATGGTAGCGAGTTCCATAGCTTCGCCGTTCTCATAATGAAAGACGATGCACCTTAAGTCCTCGAAAAACCTATTAATAAAACTTTTGCCTAGGTTAGCTGCAGAATAAATATTTCAGGTCACAAATACTCAATAATAATAGCTAAGTTTTCTAACATAGGTGTAAACTCACACTGCTTAGCGCTGTGAATGCTGTCTGTACGAGTACGTTTAATGTCTTTATCTCTGTCTGAACTGCGACATTGGTTTTTAACAATCCTAAGATAGCCGACATTATTTCATTTAAGAGTATATTTCTTGAGTTTTATTTCTCTCCCCCTCGCACAATAATATGATGAATTTTGATACTATGAATTCTTAGAATTTACTTTTTGAAAATGTTTCTCGGTAGAGCTCTAGTATTATCTATATTTTTAAACTCAATAAATAGGGTTCTGGAGACAAGATAAGGGTTATGGAGCAAAAATCCACAAAAATGTTAAAAATAAAAGAAAGTAAAACACAAAACAAAAAAAGAAGAGACTCGTAAACTTTTGCATAAAAACACCTATTTGCTCACGTAACACATTCTGCATCATACTGTAGGCATACCCTATGCATCGACAATCGCCGGCGAATAAATTGTTATCTGGCAATCGAACGGCATTTTTGAATATTCCACTTGTTTGTCCGACCTGGGGATAATTTGCAGTGGACCGAGCGACTTTGTTATTTGTTGACTCATGTTGCATTGGTCATATTGATAAAATGGATAGGTCAAATAATTCGACAAATTCAGAATTCTGCAAATACGATATCAAAGGGTATATTAACATTCCGATTTGCCATGGTAAGGAAATCCATGGAACTCAAAATTCTTAAATGATGTTTTTTTGCATAAACAATAATAAGATGACATGACATGATAATGGGGTTAAGCATTCCATGCAGTAGTGTATAGTGTCTTGATGTGACAATAAGCATCCAGTTGCCACTCGGAAGCTATGAGATTTATTTTTCTATTATGTCTAGTTACGGTCACATTTACGAGTTAAGATCGATACTTAGAAAAGAATCAGAAATTCAAAACTTCTTACAAAACGAGTTCTCCGTCAAAACCCTTAAGGTGAAACACATATCATAGAGCCATACATATCTCTAGTATATGGGGTAAAATCGCACTACGCGGCAACTTCACTGCAGCAGCGCGGCGCGGCACGGTGCGGCCAAGTATCTTTGAATGCCGCTGCAGTGCAGTTGCCGCATGGTGCCATTTCAAACTTAGTTCTTTTCAGAACGATGTTTTCAGCGACATGCTGGCTGAAAACTGAAATCAAAATACGTCTCATAGTCCAAAATAATTTCCCAGAAGAGAACGTCGTATATAAAATCCAGACCGAGACCGAGGTGCAGATTATTCATTCGAAGTTCGTCCTGTTTGCAGGCGCTGATTAACCAGCAGCTAATTCAGTAACGAACTCTCAGACTTGCTAAATAGTCCACGACTATTGGCGTGTGGTACTATTGAGAAGAGAAAGCTATTTGAGGTTTGAAGATCTTTGTATGGAGCGTGACGCCTACGGCTGTGAAGCCATTTTTTTTTCAAAATCGCGGCCGGGATGAAATGTATAATATAAATTGATATGTCTGTATAATCTGCCGCAAGCCGGAAGAACGTTGGACCAAGTTTACAACTCAATGGGTCCCCATTACCAAACGGCTACGCGGTAGACCTAGGAGGAGATGGAGAGACGACCTTGACTCGTATGCGGAAGGATAGACAACTATAGCTCAAGACCGCGACAGATGGAGGGAGAGTAGGGAGGCCTTTGCCCTGCAGTAGGATCCTATTGGCTCATAATAATAATAATGATAGATAGGTGGTATCAATACCAACAAAAACATGTGACATCCACCCTCGTGAAGTGTCAGGTTTCGGTGTGATTAAGCATCAAAGTCACTTGTTCACAATGACCTGCTTGTTTGTTATTCGCTTCGCTAGAGTACTTGCATCGTTCTTACAGTAGTTTTTAGTATCTTTCTTAGTAGCTCTTAACTTAAACCACACAAAAACCTCACTATCCGCGAGTCTGTGCAAATTCGTTATCACAGCTATTCTTGCTAAATATATTCAAAAGCTAATTGTGATTATGTTCCGAAACTGCGCCATTCTATTCGATTATATCTCAAATTTATAGGATATCTTCGCCTTTAATTTCGATATAATCTAATTAAGAACTAAGATAATATGGTATCGATGTTTTTATATTATGAACAAATAGAAAATGTCCTTTAGTTTTATGTTAAAGTAAAATTAATGTAACTAAGAGTTGTAACATAAATTCAGAAAAAAAAACATTTATAACGCTACTACGAGTAGTGACATAAATTCAGGGTAAACATAAAATTTGTTACTAGGCGTAGTAATACTTGTTTTTACATATATTTAATTAAATTCGCCATTACCAATAAGACCGCCAATTGTTACACTTTTTCTAATATGTAATTTAAGCTTATTTTACTGTATTATGGTGTGCAATAAAGTTCAAAGTTTCCTATTCTATTATAAATTTATTTTCCTAAAAACATCAAGATATTGATTTTTCATTACCTTTTTCACCTCCTGTGTTACTGTGAGGTAAAATCATCTAGCATCAAAAGCTACGAACAAAATGTACTTTAACACAAGGCATCGTAGCCGCTGTCGGTTGCAGTTACCTGTTTACTGCCGCTCCGTGATGCCTCCTCGTCTGACATATTGTATTCCAGTTTATGTCTCGAGCGACCGCCACACTTCTCTAATATTTATACGTTAGATACACTGGCTCTGTGCTTTCGAAGCACCTAAGTAGGAACAAAGTAGGACTCATATTATAATAATTTACAAGTAAATTTAAAATTATAGTTCAAAGTTTTTTTTTATTAAGATAAGATAAGATAATTTTGGTACAATAAATAAGATCTTAAAACTAATAGGTTCCATCAAAACTCTGCCTTAGAAGGCGTACAAATATCGAGTTCATCAAGTAACCCATTCAGGATTATATTTTCTTTTTATAACGATATACACTTGACTTTGCCCAGCAGTGGGATACCACAGGCTCCTAATAATAATAATAATAATAAGTGTCACCCATTTCATTTATATTAAAAGCTCAAAAGGGCCTCTGCGCGTTGGACTTTTTTGTCTCCGTGTAAGCCTATAAAAAGGCCCGGGTTTAGCCCGTGTTTAAGAGCGACATAATAATAATAATACACTTTACTCTCTCACTTTTTATATTTATTTGAAAGCCTAATAAAGCTATTTATATACGAGGAGAACCTATTTGTTGAATCGAATAGAAAGAAAGAAAGAAACATCCTTATTCGACGGCTTATATAAAAACACATTAAGGAAAAATGGAAGGAGAATGGAAATCGTGCCACAACAATGGAGCAACATTTCCTAATATACCTAACTACCTACTCGTAGTTCTAACAGCTCCACTTGACCATCCAGTTTAGAGTACAACTCCCAAAGCGGCTACATATTCATAACCCACAGGCGACTCTTAATTCTCACTTAATTAACTTATTTCTACTGAGTTAACCCTCTCTTGGGGTATTCGAATCAACACAATACGGCTACATACAATAGAAAACCTAACAGTTGCTAAACTTCCGTTATTTAATGGCTGTATACTCTAAGTTAATGGTAAAAAGCAGCATTTGTACAAACCACAAAAAAGTATCAACATTAATAAACATTTTGATTTTTTAAAATCAATTTATTAAGTAATTCCTAATTAAGTACATTGCCGTTAGAATGAACAGAAAAATCACATTGAAATTTTCTAATTTTAATAATAATATGCAACGCACAGCCCAAACCGCCGCGCTGTACGGATTGACCTGAAATTTGGCATACAAGTAGGTTTTAAGGCATAGAGATCCGCTAAGAAAGGATTTTGCCACGCGGACAAAGCCGCGAGGTTAAGCTAGTAAAATATAAATTCGTAGAATATATTTTTGAAAATATTTCACTACCAAATTTGCAAAGAAAAAGCTCTTTGATGTGATTTCAGTCACTGTTAACAAGTTTCATAATATCTTCGAGGGCCGAATAAAATACACTTGCTTCACTAATATTTATTCCTGTCTAGGGATGGATTCAGCTCGTAATCTATTTCTGCCGTACATTACAATGTTCTAGAATCTAGTATTACATAAATCAAATGTTGTTTTTATAGGGTAAAACTGGGGTAAGCACTGTTTAAAGAACGCTTTTAGGGATTATTTTTTATTGTTGACTTGCGACCAGCGTTTGCTTTGCTCCGGGCATCTTATTATAATACCTCCAGCGCTATTTGATAAAAAATTTCAGCTTTATTTAAATAGCAACTATTGGACAGAACCATGTCGGCAAGAGGTCATTATATGACCGTGTTCCGATATAATGTTCAGTGGAGCCAGGAAGGGATTTTTTTATCACAGACAATGTACCTACCATTTTTTCTTTTGTGTATTTTTCTCTCGAATTAAATCTTCATATTATTATACAATATTATAGGTATATTCGCTATTATGTATATTATATAATATGATATATAATAGTATAGATTTTAGTTTAATTATTGTATTTGTTCTTTTATTAGTTTTATTATTGCAATGTGTAATTAGTCTTTATTATGTGAATGTAATAATTATAATGCTTTAAATTGTAATCATTGTAATTGGTATTATACCGTTTTGATTAAATAAATAAATAAATAAATCACGCTTTTTTTTGTTTGACCCAGAAAAACTGCGTTACGCATCATCGGTATGTGGGACTCCCCCGCCGAAGATGGGCACGGCGGGGATACCCTCTAAAAAAGTGGAGGTGTTCCTGCGGGACGCCATAATGCCGGGGCAGCGGGTAAGATTTATCCCGCCTAGGTTGAGTCTGGTATCATCTAAGGCCGCATCGTTAATTAACATTATATGAGATCGTGGTCAAAGGCTATCTAAATATATAAAAGGAAAGAGTGACTGATTGACTGACAGATCTATCAACGCACAGCCTAAGTCGCTGGACAGATTGGGTTGAAATTTGGAACATAGATAGGTTTTATGAAGTAGACCTCCGCTAAGAAAGAATTTTGCCATGCGGGCAAAGCCGCGAGTGTAAGGTAGTAATAAATAAATTTAAAAATCAGACACACTTGTACATTAGATGTATATTTTTTTACGTATATTAGAAGTAGGATGGGGTTTGTTTGAAATCAAAAAGGAAACTGACAGATTGACTGGTCTATTATAACACAGTTCAAATTGTTGTAGTGCTTAAATGGTAGAATAGAATAGAAATACTCTTTATTGTGTCCAATGTAACAAAAGGTACTTAAAATTACTATGACAATATTATAACACATTGACCCACAATGGGCGGCCTTATCGTTTAAAACGATCTCTTCCAGGCAACCAACTTTTGGACGAATACATTATCTTATGAAGAGTATCTTATGTGGAAAAAAATGGTAAAATGTGGTAGTAAATTAAATCTGCACATACCGTAGACCATATCAACAATTACTGATTTACCAACAAGTGAATTAAATTAAAAATTTGAAAAACCCCCAACGCAATATAAATTTATTTGTTGTATTCTACTATTTCCGATTTCCACCAAACTTGGCTCAGAACACTCTCGACTAACTCTACTTTCAAACAAAAAAAAAAACTAAATCTAAATTCGTTCATATTTATGTTCGAGAGCTACGATGCTCCCGAACACACACACACACATACACACAGAGACACGTCAAACTTATAACCCCGTCGTTTTTGCGTCGGGGGTTAAAACCAAACGATTGAGAAGAAAACTCCATATTATGCACATACATAGCCTATCTAATCCCCCCTTTCACTAGACCATTTTTCAAAGACTAGTTAAAGCGAAGTCAATATTAATGTACTATCCCCGCCCCAAGTGACCGGAGTAATTAAAGTGTCCTTTACTCGAGACTGTTAAACCTCTGGAGAACCATTTACGGGCGAATATTACTGAGACTCGATATCCTTCCTGCCTTGCGCTCTGTAGAACTATGGTTCTATAACATTATAATGGTGGCACTTCACGTCGATAATATTATGATTATTATATCAGTGTTCGGGTTTTTAATTATTTTATTATTCAGCACAACTCTAGGACTAATTTAATGTTAAAAAAAGATCATTTTATACCAGTTGACCTGAACCACAAAAAAAAAATACAAGAGAATTGGGAGAGTCATCAATGTGGGGCCTCGAGAATTTCTAAGCACTGATCTGACTGTTAATTGATTTGTAATTTATTTCTCCTAACATGTCTAGCTTTGGGCCACTCATATCGGCTAGTGCGCAGTAACAGGCGCGATCCCTGTTATACATTTCGCTAGCACACAAAATCACTGACACTAAACTTGCATACTTTTTATGACTGCCATACACGCTACGGTCCACCGGGAAGGTAAACTCGGGTTAAATGTTCATTCAATCATTGTACAATCTTCAATATCATCCCTAAACTGTCAATTTAATTAAACAACTCATAGTTTTGTGCAATCCAATTGACCGTCAAGGGCCCGCCTAACATTTCTCTAGCCACGCACACTCCCAAGATTCTATTAATAAAAAATATATATTTCAGGACATTTCACACAGCGCCACCTAACCCCAAGCTAAGCAACATAATGCATGTGTTATGGTGGTTAGGATAACGGATACAATTACTTATATACTTTTCTTTTGTAAATACATACTTATTATATATATTGAAACCACCCAGACCAGAAACAAATACCTGTGGTTCACACAAACATTTGTCCCATGCGAGAATCGAACCCGCAACCTTCTGCGTTGCAAACTGCGGCCCACCGCGCCACAGAGGTCGTCAAAGTAAATCAGTAAAGCTTACGTCACACTGAGCCGGTAAAGCGAACGCGATCCGGGACGGAATTTTCGTGATGTTCTAGTTTGTACGTAACCTGACACACATAAAGCGAACGCGGGCAGGAACAAAATGAAGATCGCGACCGCTTTACCGTTCCGTCACGGCTCAGTCTGACGTAACCTTTAACACTTATCAGAAGTAAATAAAAATGTCGCCACTGTCAAGGCACCCCACTGGTTCACTGGCGCTCATCCAACTCAATGCTATAAACATATGACACCAAGACATACTTCTTGATTAAACCGTCTGATAACGCAGTGAGAGCTTGTTTACTTCTCTATTGTTTTTATTGGGATATCAATATAGTGAGCGGAATGAAAAGAGTCGTGAAATACGTTCATGCTTTCATTTATGTTATTAGGTACAATTGAATACTCTTTATTGAGACCGAAAAACACTGCGGTTTATATATGCATTCAAAATTATTTTGGGTGGTGTATAGTGTATAGATAATAAGTAAAAAGGTATAGGTAGGTAGGGTAGGCTCCTCTCAACCTCTCGGTCGTCTGTCAACTATCTGCCAGCAGAGAATACTTACCTATTTCGGCCATATAGTCAGGAGGGGAGACGAGAGTGTTGAAAAGATGATCGTAGTTGGGAGTAAGGAAGGCAAACGAGCCCGTGGGCGTTCTCTCACCAGATGGAGTGATCAAGTGAAAGGCCCCCCTCCTACCAAGTTTCGCTCGGTCGTCAGGGATGCAATGGACAGGCACCAATGGAGGCAGATCGTCAGACGAGTCACAACACTAACGTCCATAACCAATGATGACCACGATCCTCAGCCATGAGGGGACGACTCAAGAGAGAGTCGTAGGGTAGGGTAGGGTAGGGGTAGGGGGTAATAGGTACCGCGGATGAGTGCATGATGATGCCGGCTTTATGGTGTCCCGCAGAAACACCCCCAGGTTTTTTAGTGGGTATCCCCGCCACGCCCATCTGCGGTGGGGGAGTCCCACGTACCGCCCCGCGCACCCCGGCGTGGGGTGATGATGCGTAACGCATTTTTCCTGGGTCAAAAAAAAGGGGGTAATAGGTAAAAAGTGAAAAGTACAAGATATATTATTTTAACATTGTAATTACTGAACTTGAAGCGGTGGTGGGAGCTATGTATCGCAGATGTGATTCTGATCACCTAGTTTGAATCCCGGCCCAGCACCAATGACTATAAATGAATTATTTGTTTGTTCCACTCGCTATCCTGGCATGCTACGGCCATGGCAAAGTTTATATTATACAATACATTATACAATACATTATACAATAATAGCCTATATATTATACAATACACATGGCGTAACCAGCATTGCTTTTATGTTTCTAATTTTATACTTTTTTATTGTTATTTAGTAGATTTAATGTTAACAATGTGGTATACCTACTACATAACTACTGATTGTGTTCGTTTTTTTTTTTTCTCTTTCCTCAATCTCGATGAACATCTTAGATCGAGCAACGGGATATACTGAAAACCAGCGCTGCGCAGGATCTTCTTGCGTAGCATAACGCTGAGCATATCCCGATTGCCATTACATAATATTATTAAATAAAACATAAATTATAATAAAGTATCCTATATATGTAAGGTTAGTCATATTTTATGTATTAAGTACTTAAATCTGTGTAAGAAATGGCAATAAATACTTTTTTTTTTTTTTTTTTTTTATTTACCATCCACTGGACAAAACCGTGTCGCCAAGTGCCGTGTGCGTGCTCCGGCATGATGTTGCAGTGAAGCCAGAGAGAGATCTATTCCGCCTTCTAGGTTTAGTCTGCTCCCATCGTCAACCGCATCATAACTTAAAATCACGAAAAATCGTGGTCAAGGGCTAACCTATGAGGTAGCTCCAGAATTTTAAAAAAGTTACACTGTGAGCATTTTAAATGCTCGCAGCGTAAACTAATCATTACAAAGTGTGTACTCGTATAATGTAGTGTCAGTTCAAAGCGAGCCCCTGACAACTTATCACACAGAGGAAATATACACTGAAAGGACAATAATGTTCAGTTTATATCAACGATATTATACCTCGTAGACGACTGATACCTAAATTAAAATCAAGTTTCTCTTTTGCTGGTAAAATTTAAAACAAGATACACTTTTTTTTTATTTTTTCTTTGATGTTATTTACTGTTTGTCGCTATATTTTTTTTGTACGTCAATAAATTAATTTTTACTTTTACTTTACTTACTTTACTTTTCACTTAGAAAAAACTTGCTACAATTTTATTTAATGTTAACCTTCTAATCGTATGCGCCCAGCGGTTTTACCCACTGATCTGTAGCCTATGTGTTCTTCCAAGGTCTAAGCTAACTCTATACCAAATATCAGCTCAATCGGTCCACCCGTTAAGGCGTGAAGAAGTAACAAACATACACACTCACAATTAAAGTGAAGTGTGATTGTAGTTAAATGTAAATCAATGACTTAAGATCATTGACTAGTCATAACCAGTAAATTATACTACCACTACGTAATATTCTTAGTTCTGATTCTGTATTTTCTATGTTGTGGTCAAAATCTGTATACACATAATATGTTATTATGTAAACTTATATCTCATGTGTGTTAGTGAAATAATGAGATAAAATAAGACGTATTTTCCTAATGTTATATCTGAAAGCGTTGAATACCATGTGTCTGGTGATATAACAATGTCAATGGTTTAAATCCAACCGATAAACTAGTAAAGGCCAATAGCAATCGCGTATCCCATTAACGGTATCCGATTAACGCGGTTGACACGTTCCAACCTGCGCCGCTTTGAACCGGTCTCCGGATAACATACATTATGGACACGTACATTAACGCTTTAGAATCTCCTGTCGACTTCTGCTCGCCTGGTACATTGATAAAATAAATTGCTAGTTTTATGAAGGGAAAATTAAATCTTTTAGATAACGCTATTAAAATTTATGATTTATATGGTGGTTTTGGATTTGGTTAAAAAAATTCATTTAATACAGGTGGGTAGGCTTTGGCCGTGGCTAGTTACCACCCACTGGACAAAACTGTGTCGCCAAGCGGTCATTATGACCGTATATCGGCATGATGCTCAGTGAAGCCAGGGAGAGATTTATCCCGCCTTCTGGGTTTATTTTGTTACCATCTACGGCCACATTGTCACTTAACTTAACGCGAGATCATGGTAAAAGGCGCCCCTACCTATGTATGTGTATGGGACCTACCTATGTAAAAATAAAATGGTTGCTTGTAAATGAAATTGCTTTTCTTGCTCATTGCTACATCTCGTAGATATGCTACGCCTACAAGTCGTAGCTGGTTGCTACGAATCACTACGACGTAGCACAGTGAAGCGATAAATTATTATGTCATACGTCATACCTGTTCTTATTAAATAAAATACAATATTTTCAGCTAATCGAGATTGAATCTGTATTAAGTTATAAATCCGCCAATCCTTCAATGAATTTCCTTTCACAAGTGCGATGGTGACATAATAAAATTCAACACAAAAATGTAGACACAAATCTTCCCAGAGAGATACCAAAAATCCGGTCGCCATTTCTCCCCGTCATACTATATTCTGGTGTCAATCCAGCAAAGAGAGTGCGGCATTTACCCCACCCTCCTCCGTGCGAGCCTCGCATACTAATCTATACTCAAACTGGTTGAAACCGGATACTTTAGATATTTTGGATGTTGTATGAAGATGTGGCTTTATCTATGTGCTTGTATTTAATTTGTTAACTTATTCGAACTTCAAAATTTAGATAAGATAATACACACATTGGGCATCATCATTATCACTACAGTATATAAAATAAAGTTGCTTGTCGCGTCTCTCTGTCCCTATGTATGCTTATACTCGTATCATTATAATTACGCAACAGATTTTAATGCAGTTTTTATTTCATAGATAGAGCGATTCAAGACAAAGGTTTATATGTATAACTAGCTGCGCCCAGCGGTTTTACTACAGTACAGCTGTAGCCTATGTTTTATTCCAGAGTCTAAGCTATCTCTATACCAAATTTCAGCCCCATCGGTTCACCCGTTTAGGCGTGAAAGAGTAACAAACATACATCCAGACATCCATAAATTCTTACAAACTTTCACGTTTATAATATTAAGATACATGCGTAATGTGGAGAAACACTGATAATTTTCTATTAAACGCAACGAAATAAATAAATAATAAATAAATATAAATATTTCAGGACGTTTCACACAGCGCCACCTAACCCCAAACTAAGCAACTTAATGCTTGTAATATGGTGGTTAGGATAACGGATATAATACTTATATACTTTTCTTTTGTAAATACATACTTATAATAGATATTGAAAAACCACCCAGACCAGAAACAAATACCTGTGGATCACACAAACATTTGTACTACGCGGGAATCGAACCCGCAACCTTCTGCGTTGCAGGCGGGTATTAGCCCGCTGCGCCACAGAGGTCATCTTGCGCGTACTAGTAGACCCATATTAGTATAGAGTTACCTATATGATGCTCGAGCGTGCCAACGACGTCGACGCTGCGTTCTCACCATGACATCGCGGCGTGATCTTCAAGATTTATCAGTGTGTGTTCCAAGGTTGAAGCCGTCTGCCGCGGACGAGTGGTTCGATCTGCCCGCAGCCCCAGCATCACGGCATCCTACAGGAACATTCCCAGGTTTCTTTAGTGGGTATCCTCACAGCGCCCAAATTCGGCGGGGGCATCCCACATACCGCGCCCATACCAGGGGTAGACTTCCTTTGCAGGAGGTCGACTAGGTAGGTTACCCAACAGCGCCAGTTATTCTACCGCCTGAGCAGTGATGTGCAAACATTACTGTGCTTCAGTAGGAGGGCACTGTAGCTAGTGATTCTTGCTCGTCTTCTTGCTTCATTGTAAAAAAACAATATCCAATATCACTCTGTGCCCGGACGCACACAGGTCACATCAGACGCAGACATTATTTTGGTAAAGCAATCTACATACAAAAAACAACTTAATTGGTTTAGGCTTCAAGACGGAACAAACACACGTTTGCACAAACATACATCTTTATTTTCGCATTTATAATATTATTAGATACTCTTATAATAGGTATTAAAAGGTACTCTTATAATCTTATACTTTAATATTAGGTACTCGTATAATGAAAATAACCTCAATGACTCTAACAAATTTGTGTTGCCGCGAGCAAAAACGTCAATTTAATTTACCATTAACTCTCCCATCAGTTACCTCAGCCATAAGTATTTTCAACCATAATAATATATTATGAAGGCGGTGGGCCGTGTCCAAGACGCTCGTATATTGTGGTTACCCTGATTTATTAGACTCAGTATCCCGCCGTTGAAATTAAAACGCTTTTTACAGAGATAAATTGATGTTTCGTGATATAGATAGTTGGGCACTTTATTGTACACTTTACAAAGGACAACATAAAATAATTTGAAGAAAATTTGTGATTTATGTTGCTCTTTTGAGAAATTTATCGAAAATTTATATTTTGCAGGGCTTTCTCTAGCCAGGACACTAGACACTGTGTAGACCGCGCACATCTTGCAGCTTCAAGGCACCGTAGCAGCCACAGAACATCAAAGATTATGTAATCCGTGGTAGCAACGTTGCAAATGCAAAAAAACTGATTTGTACATAATTAAGGATCGCATTAGAAGTGACGTGATTCGGCAGTGAACCAGATTTCCCGACGTAGCCAAAAGGACTTAGAAAGCTGAGGTTTTAATGGGCTCTTTATATTTGCCGCAGTACCGATAACCGCTGGGGAAGGCGTGTTTTAGAGTGGAGTCTGAGTCGGCAAATGTCCTTGGGCGAGATGAGGTGACGATATTCGGATTCCAGAGTGTCACTGGGAGTCGTTGGAGGAGGAAAACTGAGGACCAAGTTGAGAGGTGTGCTGCGTGTAATGGAAGCCAATATCCAACAGTGGACGAACGTGGGCAGATGATGAACTCTACCTGGTATATTCTACCATTGGTTACCTTTGTAAACTACTTAACTTTTTACATTTTTTTAAATTAAGAAGTAAGAAAACAAACAAGACGTTCTCATGATGATAAGAGATAACGCTGCTCATAATCAGTACAGTGCCACCCAGGATTTCACAATTATCTAAAATTCTAGGTGCACTGCACTAACGCTTCTTACTCAAAAGTTACATACGCCTATTCCAAAATGTATTCAAAACTTTCGAGGATGTCCCCTGCTCGTATAACCAAAATTTTAAATATTAAAACGATCATTACACTAAGTTACTGTTAATTTAAACATGGGGTCCGATAATAACCTGCCGCAGCTAAAATTTAAAGTGGGGTACGCGGAATTCCATTAAAAATCTATATTTTCATTAAAGTATGATTAAGCGGAATCTTCTGTTGAATTAGGGTGGACGCGATGAAAATTTAATAAATGAAGTAGGTGAACGCAGGAAGGGGCGCCGGTGACCGATGGGTGAGGTCGCTCACCGCAATTAGGGCTACCATTGGTTACAAGACGTTAGGCTAAGTTTTTTTTTGCTGCCTATACAAAAAATGTTGTTTGTTACACAAAATTGTAACTTCTCCCATGCTGTATAAATAAAAACCTGTTTTATGTAAAAATTGGCAGTGAATGTATTTTTTTTCTATCTTTCTATATCATCCTGCTGGTATGGATTACTTTAGCCCTTATCCAATAATTCAGTGTGTTACAAATATGTGTGTGTTCCCCCCCTCCCTCTTAACGCCTAAATTGATTTATAGATGAGAGCTGAAATTTAGAATGCAGGTAGAGCTTGGACAATATTTTTTTTGGTCCAGGAAGAATGCGTTACGCATCGTGACTCAGAAAGGAGGCTCTAGGCGGTATATGGACCTCCTCCGCCGAAGATGGGCTCAGCTATATAGGTAATCTGACTGACAGACGAAGAGTCAGGGTCATCGAAGAGACGAAACCTCAACGGTTTAGTTGGTTTTACCTAAAATAATAAAGGTTCCTTTTAAAACCAAGACATTGAAAAATTAAAGATATTGCGCAATTCCCATGAGAACGGGAATATTGTTTAATTTTTCTAAAAATACTGGTTACTGGTAGGCTATGGCCGCTGGTTGTGGGTAGTTACTACCCACTGGACAAAACTGTGCTGCCAAGCGGCCATAATGACCGTGTTCCGCTATGATGTTTAGCGAAGCTAAATTTCCGCCTCATATTATGTTAAGTTTGCTAACATCTACAGCCTCATTGTTGCTTAACATCACGCGATGTCTTGGTCAAAGGCTAACCTATAATGAAAAACAACTTGTGGAACTACATTCATTTGATTTCAACAAATTTGATTACAGACAGACAACAGACAGGTGAAAGTATATAAAAGCTTGTAAAAATAGTTGTCCTTGTAAATTGCAAATGCATGGTGACTATCGCCACAACTAATTAATCGGCCGCTCGCTGTGAAAATCTGACGTGAGGGATAGTGGAACATGTGTTTGGGAATTAAATCTAGAACGTATTTACCAAGCTATAGGTAAACCCTTCGGCTTTACTTGTGTAACGCATAATAACTGGAATACATTCGTATGATTTTTGCAACTTTTTTTATTAAATATACTTTGTGTCTGAATGCCAATTTGAGTGACGATGCGACCGTAGATGATAGCTTACAAAACCTAGAAGGCGGAATAAATCCATTCCTGTAAGCAACATGGCTACATTCAAAATTTAGGTGTGAAGAAGTAACAGTATGGCAACCTTTTCTATTCAAGTATAAACCCCTAATTATTTGTTTTATTTATTTGGATGTTGAAAATGTTGAATAATCCTTCTGAAGCTATTTCGATGACCAAAATAAAAGCGTTACCTATCCTCTGCCTCAACAAAAGCTACGAAGACGAGGACGAGGTTCACATCAGGTATCTCTAGAGAGCATAGTATGGAGCCACAGATGATTTTAAAGCGTAGATCTAGCATGTATCTTGAAGAGCCAAAGCTAGAATGTTTTATAGTGGTAGGGTAGAACTCTGTTGCAGAGGCCTATTAATGGCGAAGTACCACACCTATGCCAGTTCTTCTTTCACTAAGCAGTAGTAATGTACAATGTACAAACTACTGCGTTCCAGATTGAGGGGTAACGTTTACCAGCGATATTACTAGACATAACGTTCAACATCTCAGGGTGATAGGCGCAGAAGTATCGCGCATTTTTTTTATTACTGGCTTGTACCAGATCGTATGAGCAATCATGATGCACACATTACCATCACGCACAGTAGGACGTCCACAAGGTGGACAGACGACCTTAAAATGTCGCCGGAAGACGCTGGATGCTGGTTGCTTCCAACATATGGAAGTCCGAAGGGGAGGCTTATATTCAGCAGTGGACGTCCTACGGCTGTGATGATGATGACCTTTTATTTAAAGTTTGTTTTACTCACTTTTCTTGTACCCACTTGACAGTTTATCGTGGCCGTTCCTCTAGCTAATTTACTCCATTGTTCGTATAGGTTCATTATGTAGTTACAGTGTACAGGCTATATTCATTCAACGCACGCCCGTCGCAGCGAGACGTCTGATGTCACACGACCTTTGAATTCCTTCGATGGAGGCTGTTTTGGGTTTCTTTCCATATTTAAATGTTTGTCAGGGCCATTCCTATAGCTTATTTATCGTGTAATGTACAGCGTAACCGACTCTTCCAATCCTTCAATATCCTGAATCAAGTTTCTTTCCTTGTTTTGCTTTAACCAGGTTAGTTTTGGCTTTTCTTCGAGCTTATTTTTTCTGGTATATGGGTTCATTATGTAGTTACAGTGTACAGGCTATATTCATTCAACGCACGCCCGTCGCAGTGGGACGTCTGATGTCACACGACCTTTGAATTCCCTCGATGGAAGCTGTATTGGGTTTCTTCACGCATTTGTAGCTGTATGTACGAGTAGACTGATCTGGTTCGTGGATGGTTACACTTGTTTATATAGAACGAGCACTAGCTACGCCTTTCAGGCCGCTGTATGTTATCCCAGTGTCTAAGCTATCTCTATACCAAATATCAGCTTAATCGATCCACCCGTTTAGGCGTGAAAGAGTAACAAACATACATGCATACATTCTTACAAACTTTCACGTTTATAACATTTAATATACTTCATATGTAAAACTAGCTATGCTTAGCGATTTTGCCAGCTGATGTCTGTGTTGATATTCCAGGATTTAAGCTATATATGTACCAAATTTTAGCACAATTGGTTCAGCTGTTTAAGCCTAAAGAGGTAACAATTCCATTTCCGGATTCGTACTTTCGATATTATGATATTTTAATAGCATATCCAAATAAATGTAACTAAACCCGAAAACTTAGAATTTTTTACCGTAAACCGACATAAAATATTTAAACAGAACAAACAGGAAATTCTAATATACAGACCAAAAAAATACGATGGCATGGTACTTTTATAGAGATTTTTAAACCTACAGTGATCGTTATCCTTGACTCAAATAAAAACAGTTTTTTTTTTTATGTGATGAAGTAGAAGACGAGCAAGACGCTCTCCTGATGTTAAGAGATAACGGCTGCCCATAATCAGTACAGTGTTACCTAGGATTTCACAATTATGTGAAATTCTAGGAGCACTGCACAAACGCTTCTTACTCAAGAGTCATAAGATGCCAGTGTGCTGTTTTTATTTTTATTTGATTTCTCATGTCTCATATTCTTTCACTATTTGCAGGCGTTAACTTCTCATGAAGACTATTAAAAATAAATAAAATAAATAAATGTAAGTACATTTATTTTAAATAGTAACATAACTCATATTCCCACAAAAATACAGAATAGTCAATTATTAAAAATTAAATAATTATTACATTGTTCGAGGTGTGCACGGGAGCTTCCAAAAGCTTTGTTAGGTTAATTTAATTTAATTTAAAAGTATTATGTGATAATTATTAAAATTATGTGATGACTGTTTAAATAAATAAAGATTATTATAACATATAAATAATAGGTACCTACATTATGAAAATGTAATTGTAATTCCAAGTTGTTATTATTATTCAATTAAAATATTATAAAAAACATTTATTTTAATTGCCCGAAACCGAGGTTGCGTGCACTGTAATATTGTATACTCATGAGGAATTTTTAAAAGTTAAATGCACGAATTTATATTTCATAATGTATCTCATAGTGCGAGAGAGAGAGAGCGTCAAGCGCGGTATACACTCTTAATAAAGCCTGTAAAATACTTTGTTTTTTATTCATTATGGCGTGCCTTTGACCACGATCTCGCCTGATCTTAAGCGCCGTTGCGGCCGTAGATGGCAGCAGACTATACCTAGAAGGCGGGATAAATCCCTCCCTACTTATCACCAATATCAATTCCTACTCATCATTGTAACACATAAAATCCCGACTCAGTACTTCAAAAAGTAATCCCATTCACATACGAGTTACGACGTGCGAATATAATTTATCGCATTTTCAAAATATCCAACTCATACCTGCCTACGAATTATTCCGGCAAACTTTGGTGAATAATTTTCATCGTAATTTTAATACTTGACGGCAATAAATTAACTGAGCACGATATATTTAACGTCATTCGGCTTCGTTGACGAAATTACGGCGAAATAATAAATCGTTGGGAAATTTTGACTGTCGAGAGAGATTGATTGTCAAAGGATGTGTACGGACACGTTGAGAATGGCTCTACAGATATGTGTTGGAGAATGTGTAAAGATACTAAATAATGAAACAAGGTAATGAGAATAAAAAGTGTTAAGAGTTTTTGTGTTTGATTCATTTGTGCAAACATTACTGTGCTCCGGTAGGAGGGCACTGTAGCTAGTGAAATTACTGGGCTAAAGAGTCTTAACATCTTATGACTCTTGAGTAAGAAGCGTTGGTGCAGTGCTCTTAGAATTTCACATAATTGTGAAATCCTAGGTGACACTGTATTGATTATGGGCAGCCGTTATGTCTTAACATCAGGAGAGCGTCTTGCTCGTCTTCTACTTCATCACATAAATAAATAAATAAAATTTTCGATTTATATGCGAACAATACATTATATATATACAGACAAACAATCGTAGCGTAGGACGTCCACCCACAAGGTGGACAGACGACTTAATAAAGATCGCCGGATGCAGGTCGCTTCCAACCGGTATATATGGAAGTCCAAAGGGGAGGCCTATGTTCAGCAGTAGTCGTCCTATAATGATGATAAGGATAACAAGTATTTGATACATTTGCAAACTCATGTCTTCGCCCTTGAAAGGTAGTCAAGGGCGTCTCAAAGATGAATAAAAATATCCATGCCTTATTTAACCTTTACCTCAAAGTCGAACTAATGCAGACTTCATATCGAAATAAGATAGGACGAGACGAACGTTTTAATTCATGTCCTAAAAACAATTGAACTGATTTGATGTAACTTGCCCTTAAATGGGCATAATGTAAAAAAACAAAAAATCTAAATCCGATTACTAGTTTTGTAGAAACGCATAGTATGTGTCTATGTGTTTCTCTCAGAGAAACATGTATTTCTGTTATTTTGTACATTGATTTGGAAGCTTCAGAGGTTTTTCCAAAGTAAACTTCTCGCAATTCCAATTACGTGCATAATATGAATTGACAAGATACCTTTTTGAACTCTGTTGAAATAATTGTAAAATAACGGAATAAACTCACTTGTATTTACTTCAGCTTCGTGCCGACCGTTTCGATCCTGTACGAGGATCTTCTTCAGGGAGCTGCTGCGGTTACGCGCCGACGTCCGCGTCCCGCGCCGCACTGCGCGCAGCCGCGCGTCGCGTCTGTTGAAATATTTTTTTATTTTCATTCTAAAACCGCGTAGAACCGTGTGAAGGATGTGATAAAAGTCGAGGAAGTGAAAAAGGTTTGTCAGGATCGTACCAAGTGGAGGGAAATAGTCTCTGCCTACCCAAACGGGAACCAGTAGCCCGACCACATAAAAACATTGACATAATAAGACTAGCAACACCCGTCCCACTTTCAAGAGTAATTGACGTTTGTAACAGTGCGAATAGCAAGAGTAGCGTCTTGATATATAATGTCAGATTACTCTTGACAGCGGGACGGGATTAAGTAATTTATTAAGCTATTGCATAGCTTCTATCGCGGGCCTTGAGCGTGGGGACCGAATCCAGAAATTACGTAACGAAAAAAACCTAACACCCCCCACTCCGACCGGCACAGCGGTGATACTTTTTAGTTTTTCCATCTATAGATAAATACCAGAACTTTTAATGACTTTTTGAAATATCACGCTTGTCTCTTTAGTTCAGCAACCCGCCTTTAGGTGGCATTAAATAAATAAATAATTATAATTACATAAGTTGACAAAAAATGCTATGCAATAGCTTTACCGCGGCAGTCTCCGAGTGCCACACGTCTTTTATTTGACTTTTTTATTTTCTGTCTTGACATGTAATTTTTATTATGCATATAATATTATGATTATGTCAATGTAAAAGTGTGCTCGGGTCGCAAGCGTGATTATATTATGGTTGTATGTAAAACCGTGTAGCAACATTACATAGTGATAATGTACACGCCCACAAATAAATTCAATGAGAAACAATCGATTTTCCCAACGTATCTGCAAAACCATTCGTCTTTCCACCTCCATACTTAATTACGTTCACGGGAGGCTTCGTTACGTCTGAATTAGTTTACTATGCTAATTTTACTTGTAGCTAACAATATTAATAAATAATATTACTTTATATTATGAGGAAATTAAATACTACTAATATTAAAAACGCGAAAGTTTTTAAAATGGATGGATGTATGTACATATGTGAGTCACTCTTTCATTAGTTCACGCTTTTAGACGGACACCTGTTTACAGGTGGACCGATTGAGCTAAAATTTTGTATAGAGATAGCTTAGACTTAAACAACATAAAGGCAGCTGTACAGTATACAGTGGGTAAAACCGCTGGGCGCAGCTAGTACTTTATATATCCTTTGTATGTCTTTATTGTATCTATCTATTCTTTCCAGGTTGCTTAGTTCAAAAAGCGCCTAACATCGCAAAATCTAGCGCAAAGTAGATTTAATCGTCAACGTCTATAACATAAAGGTATTACGTCAGTCAATAACCATCAATTCATCCACGTGAGCACTGGCTCACGCCCGCGGTTTTACTCCATTTATATCAATTAGGCTGACACTCCGTTGGCCTTTCTATTTGAGCAACTAATTTCAATTATAAATTGTTAGGGAGGGCATTTAGTTAACTATTCATGTTGTGGTTGAACTAGTTCTATAATGTGGCTTTGTACAGATCATGTTTAGCTCTAGAATAGAAAAACACTTTATTGCTTTGTTACAAGAACTAGTTCTACATATATATAGATCTAACTTTTATAAACCTGCAAATTGTGGAATGAGCTTCCGCCCGCGGTATTTCCGATGAGCTTTAACATGGAACTCTTCAAAAGGCAAGTGAATAGAGTCTTGAAAGGTAGGCAACGTACCAGCGGTACCCCTGGTATTGCAGGTATCCATCGGCGACGGTAGCCACTCACCATCAGGTGGGCCGTCTGCTTATTTGTCACCTATTACATAAAAAAAGAAATCTTTTATAAAACAATCTTAAAAACTAAAGGTAAACAATTGGCGGAAAGAAATTTCTTACAGATTATGAAAACAAATTTCATTTAAGTTTGATACTTAAAATTTTTATTACTTGGAGGAAATTGGATTCTGTTTAAATTTATTCAATACATTGAAGTTCGGTTCACATATCTAACGTTCACTCTCTAAAGCTACCTTACCGCCTGGTATGTAAACTTAGCCTAACAGAGCTCCAAAACCTCATAATTCCATTTGAAATTCTCTATTATTATGTTACAAGAAAAAGCTTCCAGCTCTAAAATATTTTGGCAGAGAGTTGAGTAGAGCTAGTTTATATAATAAAACAGGGTTTTCCATTTAGCTCCTTCGTTTGTTTGTTTTAAACAATTGTAACTAGGACCATTTGGGAGTTTTTGAATAAGGTAAGTTTTCTAGGAACTTAGTCTAAAATTTGTATTTTTCGAGTTTCTCTATAGGTATTAATTTTATTAGTTAACATTTCTTGTTATATAGATGAGGTAACATCATCGGAGAACATTTTCTCTTTTTTTTTTCAACCAGATTTTCTGCAAGGTCAGGAAATCTGGAGAAGCTCATAGTCACTGGAAAAGTCAAAGGAAGGAGGTCCTAATGCTGTAGTCCGATGGATTGGTCAGATCAGATCCGCATCACTCTCGAAGCTCCCGTTTACGAGGCCCTCAAAATCACCTCCAACCGACCCAGTCAACGCTCCGTCATAAGATTTTACCCTATAAAGGAAGGGTCACGACTCTCAGTAATAGGAAATACGACTCAAGCAGGTCTGTAAGGTATTCCAAATCTTAATTTTGAAAATTAAAAAGATATTTACTACAAACAAGAACAAAAGTATAATAAAAACGACAAATAATTTAATTAAATAAGCAAAGAGGTCGGTAATAAAATAAACTCGGCATAACTTTAACTTCTAAACTGCACAATGCAGATTCTGAAAGCCTTTTTGTTCTATCTTACAAACACCAGGTCTAATTAAAATGAAGCTTTGCTCTGCTAATGGGATTAAACTACAATGGATTCGGATTATCTAAGAAATTATAATGTTGGTTTTTTCGACTTTGGAACAGTGAAATCTGTAACTCAGCCTTAAGGAGTATATTGGATATCGGGATTTTATCTCTATAAGCGGTTTTTAGGGTTCCGTACCTCAAAAGGAAAAAACGGAACCCTTATAGGATCACTTTGTTGTCCGTCTGTCTGTCTGTCTGTCTGTCTGTCAAGACCCTTTTTCTCAGGAACGCGTAGAGGTAACAAGCTGAAATTTATAGGAAATACTAAAGTCCATTGCTTCTTAGAGCTGTGAAAATTTCCAACTTCTAAGCCAACGCAATCAAAAGATATAGTCGAATATGTCGCAAATTTCAGCAAATTTTCGACATTACCATATAAATCAAAACCTACGGGGCACTTCCCGAGAACTCAGAATCTTGAAATTTGGCACGAAGTAACTCCTTAGAGCACTAATAAAGGAAAAATTGCGAAAACTATAAATTTTTGTTTGCATCATATGAAAAAAATATTTTGAATAATTTTATACCTACTACCCGTTTTCTCATGAACGCGTAGACGTATTAAATTGAAATTCATATCAAATACTCAAATCTATAATACCTTTAAACTGTAATAAAATCAAACCTCTATGTCAACGCATTCAGAAGAAACAGCAATTTTAGTCGCAATTTTAAACTCTCAAATACTCTCAAAAAATCAAAACCTACAGGGTACTTCCCGTGATCTTAGAATCTTGAAATTTGGCAAGAAGCAACTCCTTAGAGCACAGATAAAGGAAAAATTGCGAAAATTGTACATTTTTAGTAACATCATATAAAAAAATATTTTTAAAAATTTCAAACTTACTACCTTATTTCTCATGAACGCGTGCAGGTATTAAACTGAAATTCATATCAAATACTAAAGTCTATTATACCCTTAAAGTGTAATAAAATCAAACCTCTATCTCAACGCATTCAAAAGAAACAGCAATTTTAGCCGTATTTTTTAACTCGCGACTACTCACAAGGGAATCAAAACCTACAGGGTACTTGCCGTTAACTCGGAATCTTGAAATTTGGTACGCAGCAACGTCTTAAATCACAGGCACAGGAAAAATTACGAAAACTATAAATTTTTAGTTACATCATATAAAAAAATATTTTTAATAATTTTGTATTTACTATCCCTTTCCTCAAGAACGCGTACAGGTATTAAATTAAAATTCATACCAAATACTCAGCTTTATAATAACTTTAAGCTGTAAAAAAATCAAACATCTATGTCAACGCAATCAAAAGAAACAGCAATTTTAGCCGCATATTTTCAAACTCGCAAATACTCGCAAGGGAATCAAAACCCACAGTATATAATATTATACCCACTTTTCCTTAGGGTTCCG
The DNA here is from genome assembly GCA_947507615.1 of Hemithea aestivaria. Lineage (NCBI taxonomy): Eukaryota > Metazoa > Arthropoda > Insecta > Lepidoptera > Geometridae > Hemithea > Hemithea aestivaria. The sequence goes on along the minus strand of OX382329.1, from coordinate 15,766,904 downwards.
TAGAAACTCGTAGGTTTGTACGGAACCCTCGGTGCTCGAGTCCTACTCGTACTTGACCGGTTTTTTTAATGTTATCCTTGTCTTCGTAAATGTCACTTTCGTATTTGGAATAATATAAATAAAAACCGGTCAAGTACGAGTAGGACTCGAGCACCGAGGGTTCCGTACAAACATACGGGTTTTTACGGAACCCTAAAGGAAAGTGGGTATAATACTCGTATTATATACTGTAGGTTTTGATTCCCTTGCGAGTACTTGCGAGTTTGAAAATATGCGGCTAAAATTGCTATTTATTTTGATTGCGTTGACATAAGATGTTTGATTTTTTTAAAGCTTAAAGTTATTATAAAGCTGAGTATTTGGTATGAATTTCAATTTAATACCTGTGCGCGTTCTTAAGAAAAGGGGCAGTAAATACAAAATTATTAAAAATATTTTTTTATATTATGTAACTAAAAATTTACAGTTTTCGCAATTTTTCCTGTGCCTATGATTAAAGACGTTGCTGCGTACCAAATTTCAAGATTCTGAGTTAACGGCAAGTACCCTGTAGGTTTTGATTCCCTTGAGAGTAGTCGCGAGTTAAAAAATACGGCTAAAATTGCTGTTTCTTTTGAATATGTTGAGATAGAGGTTTGATTTTATTACAGTTTAAAGGTATTATAGACCTTAGTATTTGATATGAATTTCAGTTTAATACCTGCACGCGTTCATGAGAAATGAGGTAGTAAGTATGAAATTATTAAAAATATTTTTTTATATGATGTAACTAAAAATGTACAGTTTTCGCAATTTTTCCTTTATCTGTGTTCTAAGGAGTTGCTTTGTGCCAGTTTTCAAGATTCTAAATTTACGGGAAGTACCCTGTAGGTTTTGATTTTTTGAGAGTAGTTGCGAGTTTAAAATTGCGACTAAAATTGCTGTTTCTTTTAAATGCGTTGACATAGAGGTTTGATTTTATTACAGTTTAAAGGTATTATAGACTTGAGTATTGGGTATGAATTTCAATTTAATACGTCTACGCGTTCATGAGAAAAGGGGTAGTAGGTATAAAATTATTCAAAATATTTTTTTCATATGATGCAAATAAAAATTTATGGTTTTCGCAATTTTTCCTTTATCTGTGCTCTAAGGAGTTACTTCGTGCTAAATTTCAAGATTCTGAGTTCACGGGAAGTGCCCCGTAGGTTTTGATTTATTTGGTAATGTCGAAAATTTGCTGAAATTTGCGACATATTCGACTATATCTTTTGATTGCGTTGGCCTAGAAGTTTGAAATTTTCACAGCTCTAAGAAGCAATAGACCTTAGTATTTTCTATAAATTTCAGTTTGTTTCGTTCACGCGTTCCTGAGAAAAAGGGTCTTGACAGACAGACAGACAGACAGACAGACAGACAGACAGACAGACAGACGGACGGACAACAAAGTGATCCTATAAGGGTTCCGTTTTTTCCTTTTGAGGTACGGAACCCTAAAAATACTGTAAAATGTTTAGCAAGTGGATCTAGTATTCGTTTTTAGGGTTCCGTACCTCAAAAGGAAAAAACGGAACCCTTATAGGATCACTTTGTTGTCCGTCCGTCTGTCTGTCTGTCTGTCAAGACCCTTTTTCTCAGGAACGCGTGGAGGTAACAAACTGAAATTTATAGGAAATACTAAGGTTCATTGCCTCTTAGAGCTGTGAAAATTTCAAACTTCTAGGCCAACGCAATCAAAAGATATAGTCGAATATGTCACAAATTTCAGCAAATTTTCGACATTACCAAATAAATCAAAACCTACGGGCCACTTCCCGTGAACTCAGAATCTTGAAATTTGCGAAAACTATAAATTTTTATTTGCATCATATGAAAAAAATATTTTGAATAATTTTATACCTACTACCCCTTTTCTCATGAACGCGTAGACGTATTAAATTGAAATTCATATCAAATACTTAAGTCTATAATACCTTTAAACTGTAATAAAATCAAACCTCTATGTCAACGCATTCAAAAGAAACAGCAATTTTAGTCGCAATTTTAAACTCGCAACTACTCTCAAAAAATCAAAACCTACAGGGTACTTGCCGTGAACTTAGAATCTTGAAAATTGGCACGAAGCAACTCCTTAGAGCACAGATAAAGGAAAAATTACGAAATCTGTACATTTTTAGTTACATCATATAAAAAAATATTTTGAATAATTTCATACTTACTACCTTATTTCTCATGAACGCGTAAACGTATTAAATTGAAATTCATATCAAATACTCAAGACTATAATACCTTTAAACTGTAATAAAATCAAACCTCTATCTCAACGCATTCAAAAGAAACAGTAATTTTAGCCGTATTTTTTAACTCGCGACTACTCTCAAGGGAATCAAAACCTACAGGGTACTTACCGTTAACTCAGAATCTTGAAATTTGGTACGCAGCAACGTCTTAAATCACAAGCACAGGAAAAATTGCGAAAACTATAAATTTTTAGTTACATCATATAAAAAAATATTTTTAATAATTTTGTTTTACTACCCCTTTCCTCAAGAACGCGTACAGGTATTAAATTTAAATTCATACCAAATACTCAGCTTTATAATAACTTTAAGCTGTAAAAAAATCAAACCTCTATTTCAACGCAATCAAAAGAAACAGCAATTTTAGCCGCATATTTTCAAACTCACAAGTACTCGCAAGGGAATCAAAACCTGCAGTACATAATATTATACCCACTTTTCCTTAGGGTTCCGTAGAAACCCGTAGGTTTGTACGGAACCCTCGGTGCTCGAGTCCTACTCGTACTTGACCGGTTTTATTTTTATAACGATCGGCATTTGCCACAAAAAAAGTTCAACGAATAACAATTTAAAACTAAACATGTAAATCTATGTGTATACTTACATCCGAATTTTTTTAGTTATGTTCTCGTCTTTCTAAACCGGCATTTTCTCAATCATTTTCGAATTTAAAATACCCTTTGTCTCGAAATAGGTGGAGTCGAGAGCGACATGCCTAATCATACGAGTCTTTTGTTTGAAAAATGAATATGCTTCCAAATATAACTTCATATGATTTTTCTTATCCTTGAAACCACAAAAAAAAACCAAAAGCTAAATACTCAACCCTCTGTACATTTAAAGACAAATGTAACCCTCCAAAGTACACAGAAGTTGGTGTAAATGTCCCAAAATAACGCACGAGGCCATAACTTGTTTATCGGACCGTTACCCCTTAACCCTTTCGGGTTAAGCTACGCCCCGTCGGTTTTATGAACGGTCATATGAGGCTAATATTACACATTATTTTGGACCTAACACGTACGCGCCGTTGGATTATAAATTATTCTTAATGCATGGGAATTTTTCCAAGAGTTTTTGTAATTGTATTATTGGCGTCATTTCTTTATCGGAATTATCACAAGCTTGCTTTGCGTGTACTCTTCCACAGATGGATTTTAAAGTAAAAAGTAAGAGTAAAGTAAAAATTATTTATTGACATACAAAAAAAAAAAATACAGCGACAAATAGTAAATAACATCACATTCTCGTGTCGGCACTCGGACGAGCTAGCCGTGTACCTTTGTAGCTTCGAGTTGTTTATTAGATAGTTTGCAATAACTGGTTCTGATAAGGCGCGCGATAACAGCCCGGCGCAGGACTGGTACCTGCCCGGGCACTATGAACGCGATCCAAGGGGACAATAATGTGGTGTCCGATATAGATGAAGAAGAGATGATTTTTGAAGAGGGTTTTATACAACAGAAGGAAGAGGTTACCATCATGAGCAGTGGCTCTCGACCACCCAAAAGATCGATTGATGAGGCAAACGAGGAGGAGGGGGGAGAATGGGAATTAGTGAAAGGAAAGGGAAAGAAAGTCCGACAGACCAAAGAAGTGGAGGTAGTTGGGGAAGGGGATAGAGAGAACGAAATTCATATTTCGTGTAGCAAACCACTACCCAAACAATTTGAATTAGCTCGATTAATGAAGGCGCAAAAAATCACAGGTATACTTCAAATTAAATACATAAATGATTTTAGAGTGAAACTCATCATGCAAGAAAGAAAGGATGTGGACGCAATAGTTTCGAATGAAGAATTTATAAAAAAAGAGTGGAGGTTTAATAAGGTAATGGAAGTTACATACTCATATGGCGTTATGCGAGACGTAGATTTAAATTTAAAGACGGAAGACATATTGCAGAACGTGTCATGTCCAGGGTCAATCCAGCTCGCGTCGGTGTTCAGGTTCAACAGGAGAACAAAAGGGGGTGATGGCTGGGAGCCTAGTGAGACCGTAAGACTTTGCTTCAAAGGAAAAGAAGTACCACCATTCGTATATGTTTATGACATAAAAGTAATGCTCGAGCCGTATGTGTTTCCAGTTACAAGATGCCATTTTTGCTGGAAGCTGGGACATGTCATGAAGACGTGTCCTAGCAGAAGGCAGACTTGTCCAAAGTGCGGGAGTCATGACCATGCCAATTGTGAAACAAAAATCTTCAAATGTGTGAACTGTTCCGGTAATCACATTGCCCTGTCGAGAACTTGTCCAGCATATTTAAAGGAAAAGAAAATTCGAGAAATAATGTCACAGAATAACTGCACTTATATTAAAGCAGCAAGAATTTACTTATCTTCGCCAGTAAAAACGCTGAATGACAATAATGCACGCGGCGCGACGAGTACGAGCACTATTCCAACAAGTGGGCCGGACTCGGCACTTCAACCTATACCTTCTCGTACAATACCCAGCTATGCAGAAATAGCAAATGACACCCGCTTCCCCGACTCGTGTTCTGAGAAGAGCATAATTCTCCAGCCCAATAGTAAGCCCAAGAAGAATAAATTTCAAAAGGAGAATAAAAATGTGTTTAGTTGGGAACAGGAGCTGCCGTCGATAACTGAAGCAGAGACACAAGAAAATACAAATAATTGCGATTCTAACAAAACAGACAAAATTAACTTTAGCGAGCTTATATCTAGAATAAAAGAAGTAATATTTTTGAAGCAATGCAGTGTCCAATCAAAAGTAACTAGTGTTATTAAGTTGATAGTGGAGTGGTTAATACTTGTGGCAGTAGATAATATCTCGGACTGGCCTATACTTAAATTATTTCTAGGATTAATTACTAACAATGGGTAGTACTAACTTAATTCAATTAAATATTGTACAATGGAATGCCCAAAGTTTAAGGCCTAAGCTCATTTGTTTTGAGCAATTATTATTAAAGGAAAAAATCCACATTGCAGTTATTTGTGAAACGTGGCTGGTTCCAGATAGTCAGCTGAACGTAAGTAGCTATAACATTTATAGGCTGGATAGGAATGATTCATACGGGGGCGTGGCTATTCTCATTCACAAATCTATTCGATCACAGGCTAGTAGATTACAAATACCTTTCTTAAATATAGAACTAGTTTGCGTAAAATTATTTAATGCTCGTTATATAGATAACATTATATCGGTCTATTGTTCGCCGTCGGCGCGCACTAGGCAAATAGATTGGAATAATTTATTTTCTACTTTTAAGCAACGTACAATGATATTAGGGGATTTTAATGCGCACCACTCGACATGGTCTTACAAAACCGACTACAGGGGCTCAATGTTATTTGACGCATTACTAGACAGTCATTTCATAGTTTTGAATGATGGAAGCGAGACAAGATTAAAATTAGTAAATGGCATATTACAAAAGTCTGCTCCCGATTTATCGCTGGTCACCTCAGACATTGCGCTGGAATTTAAGTGGCTTGTTATGAGTGAAAGTTTAGGAAGTGATCACTTAATGATAAAAATATCTACCTCTAAATACATACCAGAAAAACCTTTTTTAAAAAGAAACTATAAACGAGCCAATTGGGAAAATTATACTTCATGTCTAGAAGATTTATTTAAATTATTTACTATACCTTCCGACTTACAACTATTCTACGATACTTTTATAGATCAAATTAATATAGCCGCAGACTTACACATTCCTTTTAAAAAAATTTGCCAATGCCCCGAAAATAATTTCAAACCTAAATCTTATTGGTCTCCACAATTATCTCAAGATATTGCAATTCGTAGATTAGCATTGTCACAATTTAGGAAAAATCCCACCCCGGATAACTTAGATATACTCAATGGAAAAATACGTATTGCACAAAAAACATTGAGACAAGCCAGAAGCAACAATTGGTATAAAGTATGTTCTAATGTCAATGAGCACACCTCTGCATCTGAGATGTGGCAGCGTATTAACTGGATTAAAGGCTACAATACCAGATCTAATCGACAGAACATTACTTCGGAACAAGCGTATAGTTTACTTGACTCACTAGCCCCGGATTTTGCTGTCCCAGGAGAACCTAAATTTATGAGTAGCAATCCAACATTAGAGGTAGAAATCTCCATGCAGGAGCTTGAGGTATGTATTAAGCTTAAGGATACATCTCCTGGATGTGATGGTGTATCTTACTCTATGATTAAAAACATTCCATTGAGTGGTAAACGGTTACTGCTATATATGTACAACAAATTTTTATTAGAAAACTTTGTACCGAAACAGTGGCGGGAAGTGGCTATAGTACCTATTTTAAAACCGGGACGAGATCCGAGTGAGGTATCGGCATTCAGACCTATCGCTTTAATTTCATGTTTGGCAAAAATTTTACATTCAGTTATTCAAAAAAGAGTGGAATGGTTTGCTGAACACAATGGCATGTTATCTTCTAACACGGTTGGTTTTCGGAAGACAAAATCTTGTTCTGACAACTTAAATATTTTAATTAGTAAAATTCAAATGGGATTTTCGTTGGGATATTCAACTATTGCTTGCTTTTTAGACGTAGATAATGCGTACAACAACGTGGATGTGTCGGTCCTTTTAGCTATCTTAGACAAAATGAACACCGGTGCTACATATTGTAAATACTTATGGAACTACTTAAACTACAGAAAATTAAAGATAAATATTGGAGGGAATGATATTTACAAAGTGACGAGCAGGGGTTTAGCCCAAGGCGACCCACTCTCTCCGTTATTGTTTAATATAGCAACCATGAGCATATGTAAGATCTTGGAGAATGATATAGGTATCTCACAATATGCGGATGACTTTGTCATTTACGATCACTGTGATTTAGACGGAAGGCTTAATATTCAGGCTGCTATAGAAACGTTTAGTAATTTACTATCAAACCTAGGGTTAGACTTATCGCCTAACAAAAGCAAAATATGTATTTTCAGAAAAGGATATAATCGGATAAGTTTTACTATGGATATTAATGACTCTTACGTAGAGATAGTAGACAATGTCAAATATCTAGGAATATGGTTGGATCGAGGCATTAGGTGGACCAAACATATCACGGAAATAAGTGAGAAATGCCTAAAATTTGTTAATATATTTAAGTTTCTTGTAGGTTCTAATTGGGGAGTGCATCAGATTCACTTAAGAAGGTTATATATTGCATTAGTTAGAAGTCGTATAGATTATTGCAGTTTCATTTATGATAATTGCTGTCAATCCAAAATATCTAAGCTTGACAAGATTCAAAATCAATTTTTAAGAATTATTGGGGGGTTTGTTAAAAGTACACCTATTCATGTGATGGAAGCAGAACTACATATTCCACCATTGTTCGTAAGAAGACATTATTTGGCATGTAAATATTGGCTCAAGTGTAATTCCATTCAAAACAATAGTGTGATTAGTTTATTGGATGATTTAACTTTTTTAACCGAGACTCCATACTGGAGACGAAAGAAGAAACCACTTTTATTGAGAGTTCATAACATTCTAAAACATAATACTATGCATAAAAGCAAAAAAATAGATATGTTTAGCTTAAGTACGTGGGTGAGCAAAATTAATTTAATTGATATCTTAGAACCTAACATTGATATAATAGAAAAACCAAAAAGAAGATACAATTCAAATGAGCTTAGGTATAAATGTGACAAGTATTTACAAGAAAAGTACAAAGGATTTTATAGACTATTTACAGATGGTTCAAAAAATCAAGACGGATCCGGTGCCGCCTTTTATGATAATGAGTCTGGCAATGATATGAAATTGTTAATTAAATCTAAGATATCGATTATGAATATTAAGCTTATAGCATTGTCGGAAGCATTAGCATATATTGAGAGTATTGATTATGACAAATTCGTAATTTACACCGATTCGAAAAGTGCAATATTACATCTGGCACATTGTGTGAAAGGGTCAGGCTTTAGGGGCATTCCATTAGCATATACTATATTAGAGACCATTTTTAATATAACAATTAACTCAAATAAGCATATTAAAATTCAATGGGTGCCATCTCATATTGGATTGGTGGGTAACGAAAAAGTGGATAGATTGGCGAGTGCAGCAACTGTAGAAGGTCAAATATTTAACTGTTTACCTAACTTCTCTGATATAATATCTCATGTCAAGAAAAGCTGCTTTGAAATATGGTCTGAATATTTTGATGAAAGATCGTTATCAAAAGGCATCTGGTACAGAACAGTCCAATCATCACTTCTTCGACGCCCATGGTTTGAGACAAGTAAGATGTCGAGATCAGATATTGTTATAGCGATGAGATTACGATCCGGACATATTCCGCTTAATAAATTCGGATTTATGATGGGCAAAACAAATTCCCCAAATTGCGATCAATGTGGCAAGCTAGAGGATGTATACCATGTTCTCATGGAATGTGGCCGGAACGGTAGTCTAAGACATGATTTATTTGATACAGATGATAGTTTGTGGCAAGTGGGTGGTTGCAACAGTTACTTATCAGAGCCCCATTCCGAGAAGGCAATGTTTTTATATAAGTTGTACCAAGAATGTGTTAAGAACAGGACTGATTTGTTAAATGCACCTAATTAAGGTTTCTTTGTTTGAATTTTGTATTTTGTGATTATTATTGTTGTTGTTGTAACAAGGGTGGCATGTTCTTGTAGAACAAACCCTGTTTAAATAAATAAAGAGAAAAAAAAAAAATAAAAAATAACATCAAAGAAAAAATAAAAAAGCATGCAAAGTTCCTAAAACTAAAAAGTATTTAATATAGATTCTGCTATTTTAGTTATACATAATTTTGTTTTTTTATCGGTTCGATTCACTAGTGAGCCAACCGTCCGACTCGTGCCGTAACCATTGCCTTAACTATTACGAAAAGTTAAAAGTAGTAGGTATGTGTACGTAGTTAGGGACTGTGGCTCGCAAACCTGCTGCTGGTTTTTTAGATTGCCAGATTATTCCTGATGAAGCTGGAATAGCAGCGCGTCATCATCGACCCTAAACACCTGGGAAAACGACCGTGACAGCTGGAGGAAAACATAACATGATGGAGTTGCTGTGCACGACAACACCTGGTTCGAACTATCGGTCCAGAAACGTTACACGTCACTAATAATATAGTAATTGAGATGTTGACTAAATTTTTGTCCATAATGTTAATTGAAAAATATTGGACACGTATTTTTTTATTATTATAAAAACGTGGGAGATACAACGCACTAAAGTTGCCTAATCGTGACGTCACACCACTCAATCTAGTACATTTTTGTTTAGTGTGACGTCTCGCGTCCCAACACAGAATCTTATAAGCGTTATATCTCAGCCATTTTTATATTATTTTCAAGAAAAAAAAAACTTATTATCGAATATTTTTTTAATTATTAAAATTACAGAGTAATTGTATTTTAAAAATTTTGACCTTGTCAACAGCCCTATTATATAATAATGCGTAGTTAATTACAGCTTTTAGCAAACTGCTAACTATTAATATAATCAAATAATATCTAGTTCTATTCTAAATTAAACATCGTTTTAATTAATACCTTCATAATGATCAGTGATCAGGAATAATATTCAAAATGCACGCAGTTCGTGATACATGTGAAAATTATTAAATTATATTCCATCGAAACACCGAACACCGAAACACCGAAATTCTCTTGGAAAATTGATATTTCTGCAAAATAATGAATATCGTTATTTTGCTTTGAACTCGATTTCATGTGAATTGACGTGAAATTAATATGGGTTTATTTAAAACTAGCGGCCCGTCCTCGCTTCGCTTCGGGTGCCATTATGAATAAAAAAATAAAATGAAATAATAAGACTTACGCAATAAATATTTCAATGATAAATCTACAGATTTAGTATAATACCATTGCTAGAAATAGAAAATGATCACGAACATTAAATTCGCTTCTTAACATGAATTTAGTCTTTTACAACTTGTGATCCTATTTATGATATTTCTATCTTAAAATATTCTAGTAGCTTCTGGTGCTTCGCCGGCCTCTGCCGCGGCCTTTACAATGTTTTGGAGATACTACAAAGATTTCAGGGAAATAAAAACTATCCTATGCTCTGTCCCAGGACTCAAATTGTGTTAAAACTTATTTCCCTAATTCGTTGGTTAAAACCAAATGAAAGCTAGTACGTCAGTTCGACGGATACTGATTCCTTATACAAACTCTTAAATGCCTGGTTTCCTCTCTGAAAGGGCGGTTTCGGGGATAAAAGCTATTTTGTATCCTTCCTGGTACTTAAACTAACTTTTGTAGAAATAAAAAAAAACTTAATTGGCCTAACGAATATAGGTAACTCATACAAATTTCACCCCTGTTCCCCTTCTAAAAGGGGATTTCTAAAATATAAAAACTATCCTATGTCCTATTTTGGTATACAAACTACCTTTATTATACTTACTAAATTTCAGGCCCAGCGGTATTAGAAATTTCAATACAACATTTGCCCCCACTTTTATAGGAGAAAAATGGCCCTCTTTTCCCCCTATAAGAGGGGAATATCTGAGATAAACACTATTTTACATCCTCTCCTGGTACTTAAATACCTTTGCATGCCAAATTTCAACTCTATCAGTTCAGCAAAAAGATAATAAAAATATATATGTTTAGGTATTAAAAAGAACCTATAGGATAGGTATTCCAAATTTTATCATTCTAGGTTCAGGAGTTTCATCTCTACTGTGATAATGATGAGTCAGTCAGATTACCCTACAGAGTTTAGTGTAGTCCCACATATTATGTTAATTAGGTTGGAAAGTATCCACAATGCGCAAATCGAGCGTACGAAGCGAGAATGAGGCGATGCGCTTGAGCTTGGGAATCAAACAACTTTTTTATACCAAATTTCAGCTAAATATTCCCGTTCCCATAGGAATATTGGGATGAATAAACAATCCATTATCGTTTCTTGGTAGTCAAACTACTATTACACCAAATTTCAAACTATTCAGCTCAGCAGTTACATTTTCCATATTAGTCCCGTTCCCGTGGGAATTTTGAATTGAAAACTATCTATTGTATAACTATATATTGTATTCTTTTTTGGTAGCCAAACTACCTTTGCATTAAATTGCAGCTTAATTGGCTACGTGGTTACAAATTTCTATATTATTCACGTTCCCGTGGGAATATTGAATGAAAACTATTTGAACCCTTCCCTGATAGTCAAAATACCGTTATACTAAATTTCGGCGTTATAGGCTTAACGGTTACAGATTTCCATTTTGTTCCCGTTCCCATAGGTATTTTGGAATGAAAATGATCTTGAATCTATTTATGGTACTCAAACTACCTTTATACCAAATTTTAGCTTAATAGGTCTAGTGTTTACTGATTTCCATTTTGTTCCCGATCCCGTAAGAATTTTGGAATGAAAACTATCTTGAATCCATTCATGGTAGTTAAACTACCTTTACACTAAATTTCAGATTGATAGACTCAACGGTTACAGATTTTCATTTTATTCCCGTTCCCGTAGGAATTTCACAAAATCCCTTCTGATCGGTCGCCTACGTTACCTAAAAAACATGCTGTACAAATTTCAGGTCAATCTATCCAGCGATTTTATCCCTGCGATGATATATCAAGATTTCCACTTAAAATTTTGGCATAGACATAGATTGTTCCCGTTTCCGTAAGAATTTTGGGTTGAAAACAATCTTGTACTTTCTTGGTAGCCAAACTACTTTTGCATTTAGTTTCAGCTTAATTGGCCAAGCGGTTACAGATTTTCATATTATTCCCGTTCACGTGAAGAACCGTTGTGAATCCTTTCCTGACAGTCAAACTACCTTCCAAATTTCAGCGCTATAGGCGTTACCGCGATTTCCATTTTGTTCCCGTTCCCGTAAGAATTTTAAAATGAAAACGATCATGAATCCATTCATGGTACCCCAACTACCTTTATACCAAATTTCAGCGTAATAGGCTAGAGGTTACAGATTTCCATTTTGTTCCCGTACCCGTAAGAATTTTGGAATGAAAACTATCCTGAATCTTTTCATGGTAGTCAAAGTGGATATTTACTCGATGTAGTCAAACTACCATTATACCAAATTTCTGCTTGATAGACTCAACGCTGACAGATTTCCATTTTTTCCCGTTCCCGTTGTTTTTTTGCAAAATTCGTTCTTATCGGTCGCCTACGTTACCTAAAAAACACGCTGTTTAAATTTCAGCTCAATCAGTCCAGCGGTTTTATCCCTGCGATGATGAATCAGTAGATTTCCACTTTAAATACATATTGGTATAGAATATAGACATACTCGTAGATTGTTCCCGTTCCTGTGACATTTTGGGTTGAAAACTACCTTGAATCATGGTAGTCAAACTACCTTTCAACTAAATTTCAACGTAGTAGGCCTAGCGGTTACAGATTTTCAGTTTTGTTCCCGTTCCCGCAGGTATTTTGGAATGAAAACGATCTTGAATCCATTCATGGTAGTCAAACTACCTTTATGCCAAACTTCAGATTTATAGGTTTAGCGGTTACAAATATCCATTTTGTTCCCGTTCCCGCAAGAATTTTGGAATGAAAACTATCTTGAATCCATTCATGGTAGTCAAACTACCTTTATACAAAATTTCAGATTAATAGGCCTAGCGGTTACAAATTTCCATTTTGTTCCCGTTCCCGTAGGAATTTTGAAATAAAAACTATTTTGAATTTTTCCATGGTAGTAAAACTACCTTTACACCAAATTTCAGCTTGATGGACTCAACGGTTACAGATTTCCATTTTGTTCCCGTTCCTGTGGGAATTTCGCAAAATCCCTTCTTATTACCTGCCTACGTTACCTAAAAAACACGCTGTCCAAATTTCAGCTCAATCGGTCCAGCGGTTTTGTCCCTGCGAAGATGAGTCAGTCAGTTTTCTATTTTATATAATAGTATAGAAGTATAGATATTTTAAAAAACCAATGCTTAAAATATCTTTGAATTATTGTATCAGTAACCAAGTAATTTTCACCAATCAAGTATCTTCAACCTCCAATGTTATTAATGATTGCTAATTACCGTCTTTTATTGTGTAAATTAGTCCTATCTATCCATTGGTTGTCTGGAAGAAATCGCCCTTTAGCGATAAGACCGCCGCTCTACATTGTAATTTTTAATTTTAATTATGTACCTATGTATTTTCTGTAACATTATGTGGTGCACAATAAAGTATTGTCTTATCTCATCTTATCTTATTTTAATATACGAAAGTTTGAATAAAATTAAGGAAAAATGTTTCACGTCTTACTTTGAACTAATCGATTGAGCGGAAATTTAGTGTGAAGGTAGGCAGAACCAAGAATATCATGACCCTAGCCTTAAAGTTCGTTTTTAATATGCGAGATGCACGTTTAAATTTTTGACTTGAAACAGCGTGACCGATTTCAATAAAATTATAATAATTAGACCATCTGTCACAAAAATCCTTACATTGTTTTAGTCATTTTCGAGGAACAAATAGATGAACATGTATGAATTATAAATTATAGTTATTAAATAGGTGAGCATACATACCAAAGATTACCACGAAATCTGAATCCTGCTTGCTATTTTACAAGCTTGTAGGTATTTACTTTCACCTGTCTGTTAACTGTAATCAAATCTTGCATGTTAAATTTGACCCACTTCCCGGTTTCCGATTGAGCTAAAATTTTGCGTGCATGTATAACTTAGATGATAATAATTATGACATGGAACTGATCTGATGACGGAGCTGAAAGGTTATAGGAACTCCGTAATTAAACGACGTAGCCTCTTCAAGTTTGAAATAAAAATTATTTTCTCTTAAATTTTGTATGCATGTCGTAGCACGTTAAAAATGTTTGTCCCAAGAACTACACAGAAACATGCATAAAATACCTATCTGTTTATGCTGTCTCGAAGGCTTTGTGTACGTTATCGCATTCCAGTAAACATTCGCATCGTCGGTGGCTTCAATGGAAAATGTTTGTTGCGATATTTTTGCTTCAGAAATTGTCTTGGTGTTGCATACAAAGCATACCTATCATTAAATTAAAGCGTGTATACGCGAGTCAACACGTATATAAGCAGCTTTGTTTCTGTACGTCATACTCTCATACCTATGTACGAAATTTCACTTTTTTCACTTAATCGGTTTCTTACTCGGGCATACCTGCAGAGGAATTAGTTCTAGTAGACTTGAAGTATTAGTAGACCTGATTTTTTATATTTTTTTGGAAAATATGAGAAAAAGGGAGTTTCTAGAAAGCTTAGAGAAGCACCTATAGTACCTATTGGTTGAATTTTTGATAGATTAAAACATTTTTAGTGTTAAACCTACCATACAAAACACATTTTCCTAACGGTGCCTACATAAAAAGCTCTAATCAGGGCCACAGTCTAAAATTCAGTCAGGCATTTTCACATTTGTTGCACTTGTAAATTCATAGTTATTTATTTTATTTACAGCATCACATTTTCTCTATACCAATTCAATTGAATGACCGATTCCAATCCTGGATCCATATTAAGGACTATCTACTATACGGTCACTTAATAAGCGTCCATTGGCGGAAAACTATACTAAAATAATTCACATACATACTTAAATAATTACATACCTACCTAAATAGAATTAAAGTCATAGATTACGAATATAGTTTAATAAGTATTTTTATTTGTAAGTCAGGCCATTTCGATGTTGATTCAAAGCTGAATTAAAATAGTAATTCTGTTCAATTTAAACTTTGTCTTACGCCGAGCTCAATCCATTGTGAATCGAAAAAAAGCAATCGAGCGCTGATTGAGCCGTGCCTGCAGCGCTGATAGCGCTAGTTGCTCTTAATTGAAACGCTTTCTGACAATATTGCAAAGGAATCTATAATATTATTGTTTAGGTAAAAACTTTCAAAGATATACAGGGTTAAATTTAAAACATCAGCAACTCCGCAGGACTAGGCAGCCAACATAAAAAAACAACAAAATTTAATGTAAAAAAAAAACAAATTTATTACAATTTACTTTTATACAAAAATAAAAAAAATATTTAATATCCCATCTCAATGTTCTGAATTGAAATGAAAACTCTTCAGCTTGCAGTAATTTCTCTTGCCACAGTGCTTTCGTAACGAAACACAGTAATATTTGTACATTATTGCTCAGGCAGTAGAATAACTGGCACTGTTGGGTTACCAACCTAGTAGACAGCAAAGGAAGTCCATCCCTGTAAAGCCCCGATAAAATTGACTCAAAATAAGTCGTCAATGAGTATTAGTGTACGAAGGTTAAAGAATAATAGCTAAACTAGCTGCGCCCAGTGGTTTTACCCGCAGTACTATAGCCTATGTGTTATTCCAGGGTCTAAGCTATGCTAAATTTCAGCTCATTGGTCCACCCGTTCAGGCGTGAAAGGGTAACAAACATACATCCAGACATCCATACATTCTTACAAACTTTCACGTTTAGATAGATAGATAGATAGATAACGCTTTATTGATACAACATAAAAGAACTTAGAACTAAATACAATTTGTAATGTAGACAGTGTAACAATTGGCGGTCTTATCGCTAATAGCGATCTCTTCCAGACAACCAAACAGGGAAAGGAAATAAATTACGTACGACGGTGGTTGCAAGATATTAAGTGATGGAAATACATTATATATAGTTACCTAACTACTAAAATACTTAGTCACTACATAAATATTAATATAATACACCAATACATATAGTAAACAACATTAGTAAGATGTAATCACAATATAATATAGTTTATACGCAACAATTGTTACAATATCTAACGGTGGCCATCGCTGCGTCATAAAAACAGACTGCCAGCTGTTCTGCAGATTAGACCCACAATAACAATACCGTTGCTTTTACGAGTATAATAATAAATATTCTGCTTATTGTATTTAACCCTTAACTGACATCGTGGGGTAAATTTCCACCCCAGCCGCATAAAAACCACTACATATTTTTTTTTCCAGTGAAGGTACATATCTTTCCGTTTATATATTCTTAGTGCAGCGCACGCGCTATAAGGTGGTAGACGCGTAATGCTTGAAAAATCATCCGTTTCAGCTGTACTTTACAGACCTGTGGGGTAAATTTTTACCCCACAATGTTAGTTAAGGGTGCTTTTTTTACAGGGTCCAGATTTTTTTTTAAGAATAGAAACAACATGATTAGGTTTTTATGCGACAAACATTGTTGCCAACATCCTAAAAGATGATACCATTCAAGAAAATCCAAATTTTCTGGATTTATACCCACTTTTCAAGTCATGCTGAAAATGCGTCGTTAGAAACAGTAATCATGATAAACTGCAATATATGTAAAAAAATAATATGCAAATGGCATTTAGTGGATATAATTAAATGTTTTCTATGTGTAGTAAAAGAATAATCACATAAATTAGTTTATTTTTATGTTTTATTAAGAAAGAATACCAAATTTTTGTTGCAATTAAGTAGCTGAATTTTGACTCTATATATATTTTTACTATAAATATTATATTTCCTATTTTTGGCCATTATCTATAATAAACCAACTCAAGGGTAATCGATTTAGTTAGGCTTTTTTATTCCAACCCTTGAAATTAAGATTTTCGTTGAAGAGTGATTATAAGCTACATGTCAAAATTTGAAAAAGGTATGTATTTCCCAAATTAATAATATGAAGCTATTTTCTAAAATAAATGTTATCTTTTTTTTAAATTATAGATTTATAGTATACTACTGCCTTTATATATAAAAATCATAAACTAAAGTATTTTTAAACAAATACATACTTTTATAACGATTTTATTTGTTAAGTAACAAAAAATTACCGTGTTAGTTAAGGGTTAATTGTTTTTTCAAACTCGCTGTATGCGTCGTTTTTGTGTCTGTATGCTCTAACAAACAACTAGGTACAAAAATTAAAAATAAAATAAAGGTAAATTTCATCATGCAGGTTATTATTATCGATGAAGCAGGTTTCTCTATTCACATATTTTTTTATTTCTTCTCTATTCATTTATTTTTCCTATATTAATCTTTTTCCGCTAGTTGTTCTCATCTTAAGACCAAAAAAAGCACGACACTCCAGCGGTCTCATTAGCAACGGTAACGCGATTTCAACTTTTGCTCTCGCGATAAGAACCAATTGTTCCTATTTAGGCCATTACAGAGTTCGGACAAGTTAGTACCTCGTAATTGTCTACTCATCCGAAGGGTTAACAATACTAATGGATGGAAAAGTTTACAACGTGCTTCTGGATTCTTTACTCTATTTCTTAGGTCTAAGTTTGGCTGGTAAGTTTCCTCGATATAAAAACAAATCTCTTGTTTGCCACTATGATAATTTCTCGCTATAACAATTTACTGCTATAACAACTATTTGTAACCGTGACGATCTATAGCTATGACAATTTGCTGCAATGACGATTTGCTACTATGACAATTTATTTGCTACTATGACTACTCGTATTTGCTAGAGTAACAAGTGTACAAGTATCATCCCATACATTCTATTTTTCAGAATATATGAGATGATAGCAGTTGTAGTTAACTGTAGTTTTGACACTTCCTAAGAACCAACGAATTAGGGAAGTAACTAAGAACCCACACTCTATGCTACTCGTAGAACGTTAACAATCTTCGGTCATTATGTCAATTTGATAAAATTATGACCAAAATAAATGTTCTACGTAATGTGCAAAACATTTGTTTTCTACCAGGATATCAGAAAATGTAACAAAAAACGTGGAATTAATGGAACAAGAGGGAAAATCTTTCTGAGAAATCCGCAAAGATAGGAAGCACAACATTAAGCGTAAATACACCTAATTAACGTGAATTTCTACGAGAATCTCCCGGAGCGGTGACTATTTGCTAATTACGCGTTAATTATTTACATGTTTCATTAAAATCGTGTATTTGTACATATATTATAATATAGATAAACATTTACTTTTTTATTATTATTACATAATATTTATACTCGTAGGGGAGAAATTTATCCCGCCTTCTAGGTTTAGTCTACTACCATCATCGCTTAACGTCAAACGCTAAAGTATAACAAATAAAAAAAAGAATATTTTTTTATGTAAGAACCTATGTATATGTAAACTAAATAATCTTCTAGCTAAACTGTGCACACCTACCATTTTTTCAGTGAGTTTGGTAATATAGTAAAACTGTAGCTTCTGAGCGAGCGATACTGTAATCATTTTATAAATCATATTTTCAAAACTTTCCAGACTTTGCCACAGGCTCTGAACTTCTACATCAATAAATTTCACTAAGATCAGATAATACAAATATCAGATATTTAAAATTCTAATAGAATAGAATAATACTTTATTGCAAACCGCAAATTTTCAACAATAACTTACAAAGCTAGATTTTATAACATAGCTATGCTAGGTTAATATCGACAGTCTTATACTAGGCAATTTATTACCTGAGAATCGTTTTTTTTATAGTATACCTCTACATCGCCATGGAAACCATGTATAGAGCTGAGGCGCTGAAACCGCTGAAAAAAGGCTTATAGGCAGGTTAGAGAAATCTCAAATGGAGACACAATTAGGAGTTTGTTCTATGTTTAATATTAGGAGGACATAATTTCCATTATATCATAGAGAAAACGATGTAGCACCTTTTCTTAATAAAATGACGGGGCTTTTGCGTTAACAATTAAAGGTCATGCCCAAATTTCCTTTGACCAGCGCTAAATTGTGAACAGTAAGTAGCAGATAATAGCCCTATAATGTTAATGATTTCTTAGAACAAAGGTTTTGACGGTAATTTATGTTGGTTTGCGAGTGTGAATTAGAACTGAACTGGCATGATTTAGTCTTTAGTCTCAAAGCGCGGAAGCCGACAAAGAAGGAAATGATTCATTACACTTGGCTGCGGTTAAGATAGAGTTTCACTGCGTGTGTATAATTATACTTATAGTATTAAATTAGAATATTTAAAAAAAACACTCACAATATTATCAAAGTGTATACGCGTGTATTAATTTATGTACTTATATTTACACTCCTATTTAAATGGCTAAACAAATTTACTTTTAGTACAGTTTACATAAATGTGAAGGAATGCGGGCTATGTTCCGGCCTAAAGAGCAATGTATCAGTAAAATTACTGGGCTTGACGAGATTCAACAATAACTAATATTATATCAGTGACAGGCGTAGTTCAATGCTGCTCAGATTTTTATATTTTTAAAACACTATGGCTCCTACCACTGAATCTGAAATGAGCAATCATGATGCTTACCATCATGCACCTGATTTGCTCATCTTATCACTCTGGCATTAAAAAAACGTTGTGTACATGCACACTTTTTACATAGATCAATCATCATCATCATCATCATCATCATCATCATTTGTAGCGTCCGTGGCCCAGTGGTCGTTGGTCCGGCTTGTAAGCCAGAGGTCCTGGGTTCAAATCTCAGTGTGGTAAAGATTTTCGCCTGGACCCTACCGTGTTTCGGAAGGCACGTAAAACAGTGGGTCTCGGCTGTATCCTATAAGATATGTAGGAGGCAGTCGTCAGGGTAGTAATCTCGGCGAGCTGAAACTGCAACATATAGGTTCGCCACACAATCTATAAATTGTGATTTGACTCTGACAGTGTAAGTAGGGTAACCTGTTCTGTTGGAGAACCCAAATTATTTTTATTTTTTTATCAGCCTACTTTCGTCCACTGCTGGACATAGGCCTCCCTACAGGCACACCACTCTACTCGATCCTCCATCTTCCTCCTCCACCCGCTCCCCGCGACCTTCTATATCGTCACACGAACGGAGCTGAAACGTGGACACTTACGGTTAGACTGGTCCACAAGGTTAAAGTTGCTCAGCGAGCGGGCTATGCTCGGCGTCTCTCTAAAGAATCGCATCAGAAATGAGGTAATTCGGCAAAGAACCAGAGTTACCTACATATCCGAAAGGATTAGCAAGCTGAAGTGGCAATGGGCTGGTCACATTTGCCGCAGAACCGATAACCGATGGGGTAGGCGTGTTCTAGAGTGGAGACCGCGTCTCGGCAAACGTAGTGTAGAACTTAGATCAATACTTTCGCATATAATATGTTAGTAGAAATCTTATTTACCCTAATGGAACCGCACCTTAACCACAGCGGCACATGTACACCGGATCGCACGTCTCCACCAGTCGCGCTGTCATTCCAAACAAATGAGCTCTAAACAAAAGCCGGAGAGCGGATAATAAGGCACGCCTACTACCGCTACCGGAGCGTTCACGGTTACGCGTAGTCAACTACGTTATTAAATAACATTCCTACTCGTATATACTCGTAGCTTTGTGGATATTTGCGCCTTTTCGTACTACAGATAAAACTAGAATCACTTCAATATTGATAATATACCGTCCTTCCAGTATTATATTTTCCCGTCCCTGCAAAGTTGTCTGGAAGAGATCGCTTCGAGCGATAAGACCGCCAATTGGTACACTATTAGTTTTAATTTTTGTGCTTGTAAAATTTACTTTATTATGTGGTATCAATAATAAGTTTCTTATCTTATCTATCGGTCCTAAACTAAAAGATAAAATTACCATAAATAATATATATTGCTAGGCAAAAATTCTTTTCTTCAGAGATTTTCCGAAAAAATAAAGCTAAAACTATTATAAAAATAGCTGCAAACGAGCTTTTCCCGTGAGATAATTGGGATAAAAAACAACCAGGGTCCTACCAGGTTCTATGTATATACAGTTGGTGCAGCGGTTTTCGCGAGAAGGATCTACAAACATACAAACTCTTTTTAGTTATCGTCGAGATAAAGGCAAAAATTATGCTAATATAACAAACAGACAACAAACGCTCATGTAACAAATAGAGTAAATACAAAATAATAACTTTGTCACCAGCAGACCAGCATAGTTCCTTTTATAATATTAGTAGGTTCTCAACAAAAACTAACACACTAAAAAAGCAGTTAAACTTTAAACTACCCTAGCTTAACGCTCAAAGATCCTCCTTTAAGTTTTTTCAATATTATTTCTGCGTTTGGAACCCATAACGAGCTCTTACGAACAGCTATTGGCAAAAAACGACAGAGATGTCGAGCTAAAAAGCCGGGCTAAGTAATGGGACGGACTTAGGAATTCTGAGTTAGGGGGAAAATACAATTAAATCAGAGACTTTATAAAACTTAATGACCTTTTTTGTACATCATAAAACTATCTCGTCTTTTGTTTACATTTCGTTTTTTTCGTTGTCGTCGTATTCTTTAGTTGTCATTCTCAGAGGATCAAAAAGGATTTTTATTTCTTTTTGGTTTAACTTAACAACGAGCTTTAAAATGGTCACGGCATGATAATAATGATTTAAATTGTTATTAAATTTGTAATTATTATAAATTTCCACAAACTAATGCATAATTCCATAAATTAGATTAAAAATGTCGCATTTAAATTAATAAAATTTAAAGTGATTGAACTGAAAACTCAAATGATATGATTTTTTTCGTAGAGTTAGTTGCTAACTCACAATACAAACCATTCTGTGTATCATATAGATTTAAAAAACACTAAAGATATTTTGGAATATTAGTAAGTAGTCATATTGGAAGTCGAGAAGAGTACTAAAAATTTTAATTTAGACCCATAGAATACCCCCCTTTTCGCTCGTCCTGCGTTCGTCCACACCGTAAAAAAGCTAATGAAAGTTGTTTGAAAATTGCCTATTATTTTCCGTAAAGCCGGCAAGTATTCCATACTTCTTAGCTGAGTACTCAATAATTCCTTTTGGGGAATGTTTTCAGGCACCTTTTAGTTAAATAGTTCTGGAAAGTTGTGCCGCTACGGCTGTTTGTGGGGTGTCGGTTTACAAACGGAGCGTACGTATAAACTTACAGCGAATATTAAAGTGACGTTTTACAAAGTAAAGGACTGCGTTTGACCACAGTCTCACCTGTTGGTAAGTGATGACGTGGTCGAAGTTGTAACACACAGGCCTATCACATACCTATTAACCCTCGACTTGAAGACACTCAAGTTGATATAAGTATGGATCCATAATGCAAGTTAACTCTATGGGTAGGCTTAGGTTTTAGGATAGAATCGCGGACGAGTGCTTGGCATGGCATCCCGCAGGAACACTCCCAGGTCCCACATAGCATCATACACATTTTTAAAGATTTATTTAATTCTATTCTATTCCATCATAGTTTTGTAATATTTATCCTACCGACTGCGCCAAATAACTGAAACACTAAATAAAATACTAAAGAATAGAATAGAATAATACTTTATTGCAAACCAAACAATTACAAAGGAGCTTATATCTCGATATGATCGACATGAGCTAGATATCGTAATGCTTGCTTCTTGCTGCATGCGTGATTGTTAACTCTCATTATAATTCTATCAGAATGAGAAAACTACAATTTTTAAGTGTACCTATTTTAAAGAAAAACACTGTATTGATAACGCACAGAAAAGTAATTACAAAGAAAAAATAAAGCTAAAGGTGTACCAATTAACAGTTTTATAGCTCAAAGCAAAAGGGCAGATCTTCTTCCAAAACTTGCAGGCAAAGAATTTAAAGTGTACAGTACCGTCTTCTCTACCTTGTACCAGTGTCATAGTTTGTGAAGAAGTTTGTAATGTCGTTACGTACTTGAAACTCCGCTTTGTGACTCGATGCGAACTACCCGCGATGTCATGTATAGGTACTTACATTGAAAATGAAGTCAATCTATTCCAGTAAGCTACAAAGTTACCTTTGAAAGGGAGAGGGTAAACGCAAGGAAGTAAACATTGGAATATGAGTTTTCTACTGTAGAGTTGTTTATCATCTTCCTGATGCGTTCTGCGTTTCTGATACAATTCATGACGGAGTCAAATATCTCACAAAAAATATTATCAAGTTCCTACGCAAATAGCATATCAAATCAATCATACGATTAGAATAGAACAGAATACCTCAGAATAGAAATACTCTTTATTGTGTCCAATTTAACAAAAACGTAGTAAGATGAGCTGGTAAGCTGATTAACTAATAAATCATTCATAATAGTTGGTAAATTACGATTTGAAAAACTAGATTAATTAGGCAAAAACATAATAAAATATTGGTCTCTATTTCCCACTTACCAAAATTCTCTAATGCTGTTTAAATCCTTGACTTCTTAACTCCACCAGACTTCGTTAATTCGGTTCAATTTTATACTCGCATAAAAATTAATATGTCAACTAGCATATGCCTTGCAATTTTCCACAGTAGAATAAAGTAAAGAATTTGATATCTTTTCAGAATAATAAACTTATAAGTATATTAACATTGTCAAGATAAATTATTAATGAACATTTATTACGTCTAATTCACTCTGAAGCTATCATTCGTTCATGTTTAATTGTGTAAGCGACACCGTTCCTTGCCATTATCTCCTAGATCCTTACGACTCATTTGGAAACCACATAACATATCCGAATTATAATCCCTATTACATAGCCCATAAAGACTATATTGCTTTGGTTTAGAGATAATGCGTTTTGCGGTGCCAACTTTCTTCATTATATTGGTATTATAGCAGTATTGAAACATAGAGAATTTAAGCTTTGGTAAAGGAATATATGCTATATTCACAAACCTTCTGTGATCGTCTGCACTCCTGGTACTTTGACATGAAATGTGATCGCGTTTGCCTGCAAGCAACAGAGATTTTTACATCAGAGAGAGGAATTTTGTTCTTTATACCTTCGTCATTGATTCCAACTTTCCCCTCCCACAAGTAAAAACCTCTACAACCAACCGTTTCAATCCCTTTAGTCATATAGAACCAGAGAGAGAGTTATCTTAGAATTTTTGTGAAGAATGACTGTGAAATTCTGGTTGACACTGTAGGTACTAATTATGTGCTTTTTTATTTGGCTGCCTGTGCGGTCGTCGTTGCCACTCCCATAACGGCTTTGTTTGCCATTATTTTAACCTTTACCATGAATACAGCTTAATAATCATCTTTTACACATACATATATATTTATAATCACGCCTGGTTCCCTCGTGTGGGTAGGCAGAGACTATTTGCGGGGGAGTCCCAAGTACCGCCCAGCGCCCCTCGGCGTAACGCATTTTTCCTAGGATAAAAAAAAAGGCATAGACTATTTCCCTCCACTTGATACGATCCTGACTCCTCTTTCGCTTCCTCAACTCATCAACACTACATCACACCACATCTTTAATAGATCTTTCATCCAATTCCTTAATAGAATTAAAAGGCCAGTGATGATTATGGGCAGCGTAATCTTTACCCATCTAGAGAGAGTCTTGATCGTTTTTTTTACTTCTTTTAATAAAAAATTATAATATTCAATCTCCAAAGATAATGTACTGTAAATACACAAAAGCATTAAAAGGATACAGACATAAGTTAATGGTAATATGTTAGAGCGTTTTGCGTTGTCTGTGGAATAATTAACTTGAAATAAAGTGCTCCAAGTTAATATGTTGTGCCTCGTTTGGAAGTTTTATTACTTAAGTTATTTTGGTTAAGTGATAAGCGCAATTGGAATTAATTAAAGATTTATTATTCTACTGGTTAAATCTCGTGAGTTTTGCTGAGAGAATAATTTTACTGTAAAATAGAAAGTAAGGTCTCATCAATCATCTACCTATTTACCAAATTTCAGCTCTTTTGGTTCAGCCGTGTAGTGGTGGTAACAAGTTAGATTTTTATTTATTTATTTATATTTATTTAAATAGAGTACCTACAAGATGTACATCGTAGCATTCTTAAATTTAAACATGAATATATTAGGGAACAAGATAAATGTCATCTTAATTACAGGCACAGACAACATGTATTAATATCTGCAAGTAACTACACAAACAATAAGAATTTAGTGTTTTCAAAAAATAATATGATTAACCTCAAAATATAGTTAAAAGAAAATCAAGATATTAAGTTACATAAGGAGAAATATTATACAGAACTAGGATCACTCTTTTGGTTTTCACTTAGATTATGCAAATTTAAACGATGGTAGGTACTTAAAGTTAAATTTCTATTTATTAATTACCTACTTATATTATTTACATTCAGTAAAGTAAAGTAAAGTAGTTTTATTTGTATCAAACATGGTTACATAGAGATGTTATGTTATGGTTGTTAGTACAGCATGTCTGGCCAGCGCTGCTGGCATACAAATATTAAATTATTATTAGGCTTTGGCCATCACGAATTTCATTTAAAAATAAACAAAAATATAACAAATTGAAAATCTCCTTCAAAATCGGTCAACATGATATTCTCCAAGTAGTCAAACAAGGAAATCTATCATTTGCTTAGCTTTCTATAAATCCTCACGTCACCATAAGACTAACAAATATAGCTCTTATTTTTTTGTCTATAAGGTCTATTTTGATTCTAGTTGAGTTTTGAAATATTGAGCGGTCAACACTTCAGGGAATTTGGGATCGGACCCGAAGTGGATGAGAGATGACACTTTATAAGTGGATCTATAGAAAATATTATGTTTTGAATGACTCCTTACGCGACTGCCCTAAAAGGGTTGTGTTATTCTAGAAAGTGTATAAGTCTTCGAAAGGGTGCACCCTTAAATGACTTACATAGATATAAGTATATAATCTCAATGAAAACATAAAATGTACGCTCCATGTTTAGCAATGCAGTTCTGCCAATAAAAAAATTGTAAAATCTTAAGTTAAATCAAAAAGTTATTTAAGTTAGGATAGATTTTACGATAGGTTCACTTAGGTTTTAGAATCGCATAGGCTACTTTTCAGCAGGGCACCTAACACGGTTGACCATGCAGCCTATAATAACTATAATTATTGTGATTTGACTTAAACAGTGTAAATATTGCAATATGTTCTTTTGGGATATATAATCCCAATTAATTTAAATACCTCAATACTCTTCATTGCGACCAAAAGTTAACAGCAAATACTAAATTATTTATATAATAATTTATTAGTTTTTTTTTTAATTATATTAAGGTCTACAATAGGCATCCTTATCGCTTAGATCGATTATAATATATTACAATATCACTTTTAAATACTTGCTAAATCTGGGCTTTCGATAGGCATACATGGAGACTTTGAGCTTCTACGAGTATTTTAAACTAGTGGAACTGCGGGCACTTAGTTGCGCCTAACTGAAAATTATCAATGTTCCTCTACTATATTATGTACATATTATACATATAAACCTTTGTCATGAATCAATCTATCACTTTAAAAAAACCGCATTAAAATCCGTTCTGTAGATTTTAAGATTTAAGCATACATAGACGACCTCTGTGGCGCGGTGGGCTAATACGCCTGCAACGCAAAAGGTTGCGGGTTAGATTCCCGCGTAGGACAAATGTTTGTGTGATCCACAGATATTTGTTTCTGGTCTGGGTGGCTTTCTGTATCTACTATAAGTATGTATTTACAAAAGAAAAGTATATATAAGTATTATATTCGTTATCGTAACCACCTTAACACAAGCATTAAGTTGCTTAGCTTGAGGATGGGTGGCGCTGTGTGAACTGTCCTGAAATATTATTTATTTATTTATTTATAGGGACAGACAGACGCGGCATGCAACTTTGTTTTATACTATGTAATGAATGGCATATAATATTGCAGTCCATCTCTGAGTCCATCTATACAAATTATTGTTATTTAGAATTTAACATGAAAATGATTAAATCCGTCATGCGTTTCAACCATTTCAACAAACGGTAACAATAGTTGACATATCAAAGTGTACGAGTATGTATTGGTATTCTACAGACCAAGCCCTGCAGCGAATGTGGCATTATTGCAAATTGAAGCGAGAGTTCAAACCAATGCGATTAGGTGATCGGTTACCGCAATGAATTGGACACATGAATATATCTATAATATTATATATCTGTACCGATTTTCAACATTGTCGTGTAATACGAGTAAATCTACAATGAAACAATCATTTCGTCAAGTAACAAGCAACTCCCTTTGCAGCAGCCAGCAGCTTCCTTTGCAGGAGGTCGTCTAGGTGGGTACCCCAACAGTGCCAGTTATTCTACCGCCTGAGCAGTATTGTGTAAACATTACTGTGCTCCGGTAGGAGGGCACTGTAGCTAGAAATTACTGGGCTAAAGAGTCTTAACATCTTATGACTCTTAAGTAAGAAGCGTTGGTGCAGTGCACCTAGAATTGCACATCATTTTGAAATTCTGGGTAGCACTGTACTGATTATGGGCAGCGTTATTTCTTAACATCAGGAGAGCGTCTTGCTCGTCTTCTTATTTCTCCACATAAAAAAAAACTTTGTTATTCTTGTACCCACTGTGTACAAACGCAAATAAACGAATTGAATTTATAGGTAATTGAACATTTATTTATTGTTCACTAAATCTCAAATCAAATGAGTTTTAATAATATATTTAGGTAATAACCACAACCTGTAACCTTGATGATTATAAAAATGTATCAACTTTTTTTATAATCATCGACATTCGAGTTCCCCTAATTATACACTATAATATGTAGATAATTTTTCAAAGATATTTATATGTTATTTTTTTATAGTATGATAATGAGTTATTTTTGTACAGTCAACTACAAAGAGATGTATTCATTTTAGGCTTACAAAATGAAGTAAGTTTTCATTTGCCAACCCTTGGTTCGTGACATTTCTAGTAGAAATCAAACTTTATATTATATCATCGACTCGTTTATATGCAACAATGATGTATCCCACTACTTTTCCTTAGGTGATTCATAATAATAGCATTTAAAATGAATCGAATATAGTATAAGATTTGGTGGATACTGAAAATGTCACGAAGTAAGGGTAAATAATTTTTGCATACTAAAAGTTCCTTCATTTTGTAAGACTAACATGGATACATCTCTTTGTAGTTGAGTGTACATTTCTTCAACAAATAGTCGACGCATTACCGCTGTTTTCCAATAAGGAACGCTACAGAAGTGAGGTAACGCAAGATATCCCGATACGATGCAGGTGCCACACCCAATTTCAACTGAATATAAAATTTTACAGCACAAATGTGACGACATAAAGCGTCGGCAGTGTTTGCCAGCGAATGGAAACGTGCATTGAAAACTTACTGAGGATTTGCGTGTTTCTTCATGTTAAGGGAAAATGTGGTGAACAAAATAAATATATATCTTAAAGTATCTATGTGTTGGTAGAGACATCATGTGCGCAGAATGCTGGCTTGTATTTAGCACAAAAAATATTTGATGTTGTATTCAGTGGGGTAATACCTACGAAGAAATAATGGATACCCTTGATCGTAGGGTAATGCTACATTCTGGCTACATATTCCTCTACCATAGGGTTATTAGATTAAGTATTTTAGTATTTGTTAGTTTTATATTAATGTAAGTGTTTTTAATGTTTTTATTATACAGGTGATTCATCATCATCATAAAAACTATGACTTTGATTGAAAACTGGTGTCTAATCACATGTATCTTTATTTAATAGCAAATTGGAAGTTTTTTTATTTATATCACTAGTATGAAGAGTAAATAAACACAAAAACCATCTTTACAACATGACCTATGTTGCTAAGCTCCAAACGCAAACACACCTTTTCCATGAAATAAGGCAATAAGTACACGGAGATGTTTCTCAGGAAACCACTTACCCCGAGTGGCATGCATTAGTCAGTCGAGCACTGGACTACATCACGCTACAAAACATTATTTAGTTTTATTCTAACACCCCTATTTTTAGTCCTTTAATCTGCTCTACTCTTTTGTACGGTGAGTGAAAAAAATGGAATGGCACTTTTTCGATATTTGTTCTCGTAGTTTGTAACGCTAAGTTTGGTCATGCTGTAGGTGAAAATTAGCAAATGTTTTAAACACACAAAGATACCACAGTAAAATAAGTACTGTCAATTTTTGATTACAAATAAAATAAATATATTGAAAATAAAATTCAGAGGAGGCATCTAAAAACGACAGCCAATATATATTATTCGAAATAATTAACAATTATTTACAAGTTACAAGGCTCGATATGACAGCGTATGTTAATTATAACAAAATAGTAATAGATCGTAAATGGGACCTGAGTATACTTAAATCGCCATTCTTAAAATTATGAGACAAAATAAAAGAGAGGGTATATAAATTATGTCCCTTTTTAAATACAAAGTTTAAAAATACAGAACTATAAATTACCTCTCGAGTCGTAAGTATCTCTGCAATCTTTGCACTCTTTACCTCTTCGCCAGTTGAAATATATTATTGCCTTTAAATGCACGCTGTAATTTGAACCGTTTTACATAAAGACTGCTCACCACTACGAAGGATATTGTCTGCTTTTAAATCGACGCGGAGCAGACAATTTATTTAAGTATATTTTATTTCTAAGCGCGCGCTCTTACAAAATGTCAAGCCTATAGCTGTCATCCCATACATTCTATTACAAGCTTTTATTTACTTTCACTTGTCTGTTGTCTGTCTGTCTGTCTGTAATCAAATCTTGCAACTTAAATTTGATCCACTTTCCGGTGTCCAATTGAGCTGAAATTTTGCATGCATGCATAAATCGGATGACAATGCAATATTATTATGACATGGAGCTGATCTGATGATGGAGCTGGGAGGTGGTCATAGGAACTCCGTAATAAAATGACGTAACCCCATCGAGTTTGGGCTCATTTGATTCGTCTTGACGAGTACTTTATGGTAATAATAATAAAAGCTTGTTTTAAAAGTTTTTTTAAAATTTCACTTGTTTAAGGATTGACATTCCGTAAGCAAGCACGTAGGAATTACTGCAGGATCCACACGCTATGTGACACGTAAAATAGGTAGGCAGGTACATTCCAACCTAACAACAACAACATCACAACATCAACATCAACAACACAACTTTGTCAACATTGACAAGGTTAAAAATACTACTTGATGGATGAGTGATCATAAAAGTACTGGTAGCGTAAGATGAATCACGTTTTTCTCGCTTCATTCTAGCATAGCTTCCACTGTCCCACAGCTCCAATAATCTCATCTCCTCCAGTTTATCTCAAGGCACGCCCGCTGCCACATTACGGGCGCCAGAAGAAAGCATTCACGTGTGGATTCGAAAACGCTTTTAGCTAAAGATGCGCTGAATTTTTTAAACTCATTTGAAGCCAAATGGGCTTTATTTGAAGTACTTGGGTCGTAAGTTCGTCTTCTCATATAATATATTTAAAGGTTTGAAGAAATGCTTCGTTAAACCTACGGGAATACCTATGTACCTAGGTATAAGCAGTTCTTAATCTTTTGTTTGTGACATGATGATTTACCTGGTGGTGGGCTTCAGCTGTGGCGAGTTACCACACTCTGGACAAAACCGGGTGCTAAGCGGTCATTATGACCGTTTTGGCATGATGTTCAGCGAAGCTAGAGATGGATTTATATACTGCATTATTGGTTTGTCTACTACCATCTACGGCAACATCGTTACTTAAAATCACGCGAGATCGTGGTCAAAAGCTAACCTATAACGAATAAAAATAAACAAATATAGCTAGAATTTCCTAAATTCCCAGGTAATTCTAGCAAAATCAGTTCAATGGATTAGTTCCTAGAATCACAAACAATATATGCTAGTACTAAACTAATATTTTGAGCCAATTTAGTTGGAAACATCTGTCTCTGTGATTGAATGTCGTCGGTCCCAATGTATAACACAGATCTGTCAGTCTTGATGTGTGGAAATCTGATAAAAGCATTCCATTCAGATTGGCGTTGACGTGGAAATGGTCTGAAATACGAGAGGAATCGAGTTATTGAATGCGAATATACAATTTATAAGTAACTGGAGTAATATTTCCTGAGATTTTAAAAGTTCATTCACTAAAACGCATAGTTCGTTCAAAACAGGTGTACACATAATTACATATACATTAATCAATTTAAACTTGAGGCCGTTTTGGCTAACATAAGGCGATGACAATCGCTATAAGCCGACAAAAGTAAAAGGTTTCGAGACACGAAAAGGCACTGTTCATTAAAGCCATGATACATTTGATTTTGATTTATTGGCTAAAATGAAGATATGACAATGAAATTAAAACGTTGATAGACACACAAAACCATAAAAACCACCAAAAAGTGCGTTTCGTTATATTACGGTTAGGTTATGCGACAAAATCGAAAAATGCACATTCTGTTCATAAAAATTACTATTAAAACCCATTTGATTCT
This sequence comes from Hemithea aestivaria, assembly GCA_947507615.1. NCBI lineage: Eukaryota > Metazoa > Arthropoda > Insecta > Lepidoptera > Geometridae > Hemithea > Hemithea aestivaria. The sequence continues at coordinate 15,735,459 of OX382329.1, read as the reverse complement.
ACAAAAGGTAGCAAAAATTATAATCCTCCATCCATATAAAAAAGATAAAATTCAAGCGAATCTATTAATGACTAAAAACCTGAAGGATATTAAAGCATCACGAGGAGGCATTAAAGTCGCTCATGAATACGAAGGGTCATCGAGCACCGATCCGGCACATTACCGGCCACTACACACTGATTTATGCCGGAATGGCCGGAGTGGCCGGACCCTTTCATTTGAATATTTCAAGAGCGATTGATGTCCCATTTGATTGAATAATTTAACAGCTGAGGTGTTCAATTATGGGTTCAGCGAGAGCTATGAATACCTCTTTTTGTGAAAAGTCTATAGGTACCATAATATATACAAGCTAACTCGCACAACTTCGTTTGCATCTGTTGAAAAATATTAAGGTATCTATAATATAATTGGGGTTTATACTCTATCAGAACAGGTTACCCCACTTACACTGTCAGAGTCAAATCGCAATGTATAGGTTGTGAGGCTAACCTGTATGTTGCAGTTTTAGGTTGCGGAGATTCCTACAAGGCCTGCAACATGAGCTAACGACTCTCATGACCTACAAACACGGTAACGTACAGGCGAAATATTTTTGCCCAGGTTTGAACCCAAGGCCGCCGAATCATAAGCTGGACGTAATACCACTGGGCTAGGGACGCTACAACCACCTATCTATCAACTACCTATTCTTAAACTTAGATACTAATTGATATGTAAAATTTTTAACCAAGATTTCGCCTGATCTAAAGCGAAGGGATACATCCCTCCTTGGCTTCGCTACACATTCACATGACTTTATTCCAGTTGGAATGTTGGCTGGATTAAAAAAAAATCTCTATAACAATAATTATTCTTTCAACAATGTAATTGGCTGTTCAAATCATTCTTCAATGGCAAGCTGCCCCTAGATTCAAAAGTCAGTCCGTAATCCAGTCATTATACTGGATTACTGGTATTCTAGTGCCCACCTCCATAGCGACAGTAGACCTGACTTGACTGAAATAATGTGAATCGACTATTACTCCTACACAAGTATATCATCCCTCGTATTGTATATCATCCTGATATTGCCTAGGGCATATATCATACAAGTTTCAGAGCTTGTAGCTGTCCCGAAACATTTTTATATTATCGACTTTTTATTTATATTTGAAAAATGTCCAAAAGCTTTGATTTTTGGCGACTTACACACGACTAAAGGTCATAGGTATTTCAGTTCAATCATTTTTTAATAAATATTTAGTAACATTATATTATTATCATTATGTTATTAAAAACTATAATACTCAAAAAATCCAATAATACATGTAGTATTGGTTTTTTTGACGTGTTCACCGCCTGAACAGTGATGTGTAAACAAAACTGTGCTTCGGTAGGAGGGCACTGTAGTTAGTGAAATTACTGGGCTAAAGAGTCTTAACATTTTATGACTCTTGAATAAGAAGCATTGGGGCAGTGCTCCTAGAATTTCACATCATTGTGAAACCTAGGTAGCACTGTACTGATTATGTGCAGCGTTATATCTTAACATCAGGAGAGCGTCTTGCTCGTCTTCTACTTCATAACATAAACTAGTGAAATTTTAAAAAAGCTTTTTTTTATTATTACCATCTAGCACCAAAGTACTCGTCAAGACAAATAAAATGAGAACTCGATGGGGTTGCGTCGTTTAATTACGAAGTTCCTATGGCCACCTTCCAGCTCCATCATCAGATCAGCTCGATGTCATAAAAATATTGTATTGTCATCCGATTTACACATGCGTGCAAAATTTCAGCTCAATCGGATACCGGGAAGTGGGTCAAATTAAACTTGCAAGATTTGATTACAGACAGACCGACAGACAATAGACAGGTGAAAGTAAATAAAAGCTTGTAAAAAGGTAGCGAAAGAGGTGAGTCAGGATCATATCAAGTGGAGGGAAAACCCCAACGAGAACCAGGCGTGATTATCCGTTTGCTGTACGTGGAACGCTTTGACCCAATAATACATAAATGTGCCATAGCCATCAGGTATATACGCCAGACAAAGTTAAGCTAGTTTAAAAATATTTATTACGTAGAAAACAAAAGTTATTTTTACAGTAGAATAAAAAATGTAAAGCACAGGCTTTTCCAAGACAAGGCTTAACTGAAGAAGTGCATTCCGTTTTATTTGAAGTAAAAAAGTAGAGTATTTAGACGAACAGGAAATAGCGGATCTCACGAATGCTTTTAATGAAAGCGGAGATGTTGAGTGCTCACTCACACTGACTCACTCACTCACACCATAGAATAAAAAATAGAATAAATACTCACACTTACCCATTTAGTAAAAGACTTGAGTAATGGCCACGTCTGGTCTTCATTTGAAAAAAAATAAAGTTTACAGTTCTGTGCCTGGGCAGCACTGTAAACTTTTTTTTGCCAATGCTACAAACTTTTTTTGCCATATTCGGCCTATGTGTTTCTTCAGACATATTATAATATACTAGCACATACCAACTACTCAGTTCAGTATGTCAGCGTTTTTTTTTTTTTTAATGTGATGAAGTAGAAGACGAGCAAGACGCTCTCCTGATGTTAAGAGATAACGGCTGCCCATAATCAGTACAGTGTTACCTAGGATTTCACAATTATGTGAAATTCTAGGAGCACTGCACCAACGCTTCTTACTCAAGAGTCATAAGATGTTAAGACTCTTTAGCCCAGTAATTACACTAGCTACAGTGCCCTCCTACCGGAGCACAGTAATGTTTGCACATCACTGCTCAGGCGGTAGAATAACTGGCACTGTTGGGGTACCCACCTAGACGACCTCCTGCAAAGGAAGTCTACCCCTGGTACAAGCGTGCGAGAATGTCCACGCAAATTTTGAGTGTGCTACAGTGGATTACGGGTGCATCAAGCCTTTTTCAGGAGATTCCATCTAGTAGTTTTCTAGATTCACGAGTCCGAGTAAGTTTTTACAAAGAACATAGATGGATCATTACCTCCACCCGGCGGAATGTACAAACCGCGCGACGCCAACAAAAAGAATCTGTCACAAATTCTGTCTTTTTCCCGCCTTGTAACACCGGCACCGGACGCGACTCTCGCCTCACTTGTGTAATTTCGCACGCTCACTTTCCGTATTCTATTTTTAAATGTTGGCTTTACTTTTTATTTATTTTTTCCGCCATTTTAGCCAGTCCTCTCTCAGGTTGTTAACGTGTTTTAACTAATTGAAAAATGCGCAGGAATGTTTTTGGTGTTGGCGGGTAGTTTTTAGTATTTTCAGTAATTTGAAAATGGAACAGGTAAAGTAGGTAAGTTACATTCATTTTAATGAATTTTTGAGTCATTTTTGCTTTAAATTAAATATATTCGAGTATTCTTTTTCCGAGACAATAATCTTTGTACATTATAATAATATTATAATTTTGTAGCAATAAGAAAAAATGCTAATTGAACTGATTTATACTTTTCATGTTTATAAATGCTACCTATCAGGAAAACATTTACCATGGAGAAAAGAGACGACAAAAATAAACATAATATAATTTTCTATGATTCAAATGAAAACATATACCTCATTACATAATAATAATAAAAAACATAAATAAATATGTAAACATTCTAAAGAGCACGGTTACTTTTGCGAGCAAATATTCCCTAACGAATTTCCCTTATACATTTTCTCACAAGGTAGACATAATTAAATATTACAAGGTTATTAATCGAAAGCAATCATAATTACACCATAACGATTATGGCAAACCAACACGCTCAACACCGTAATAAAATGAGTTTATGTTGGAGATGAAAGTGCCTTAATTATAATTATTGGACATGGTAATGAGGCGGAACTGTCACCATTAACTGGCAACTTCGGACATTATAATTAGTTGTAGTTCCTTGTGGAAGTTTTCTTTTTAACCCCCGACGCAAAAACGGGGTGTTATAAGTTTGATATTTAAACAGGTTGGAAGTGACATGCATCCGAGTCCGGGAGACGATCTCCCGGACTTTTGTCGACCGGTCGTCTACCCCCACCACCACGTCCATCTTGTAGGTGGCATTCCTACGCTTCGTTTACTAGTCCGAGGTTTTCGCGTGAGCTCTTTTCGACCCCATCAGCCATCCGCTCTGCGTGCTATGTGGCCTGCCTACTGCCACTTCAGCTGAGGATTGTCGTCGTCGTCCTCTTCTTCTTCTTCTTCTTTTCAAGTCGAAAATGGCTATGTTTTTTTTATATTATTTTGTTTTAAATATACGTATAACGAAGATCCACCAAACAACAAACTTTTCCATGGCGAGAATATGACATAACGTGCGATATTATGGTGAATTCAATATAAAGCTTTATCCATTATTTATCTAGCGCAAGTTTCGTTATAACCGATAGTAATTGACGTTTGCAATAAAGGTTTAGCTGCTTCAACGTCAGGGAGGAATTAGAACTAATTCCTTACAAACAATACGGGAACAGCGGGATTGTACAAGGGAACGAACTAAGTAATCATTATTAGTACGTGTTGAGAAAAAGTCCGTGCATTTTCTGGTGTTTCTCGGAAGGGACCAAACTGCGATCAGTTCGCTAATTCTTTTAGAGAAAGTTAACAAATGATTCCTGACTTTTTAATCCATTTGCGTAACGTTTTTTTCTATGGCTCATCTGATGGAGAGTGACGAATTGGTCTAGGATACTAGGAGGTACACGCGAACCTATTAGATGATACCTATAAACCCTAGATAACCTTACACTACCTACTTAAAACACCTATATAATACTGCTCGGGAATTCCTGAGGGAAGTGGTACGCTATTTCAGCAAACTTGGGAGCTTCATTGCTTTTTTCAGCATTCCATGGTCCTGTAGTATCTCTTTTCTACATAATTAGTGCTTCTATAGCAATTTCCACATATTTTTCTTATTTATAGGATATTTTTTATTTTTAGCTAAGAATGGCCAATTAACTTGTCAATTTTATTTTAGAAAGTCTTATAATAATCCAATACTTGACATCTTAAAAATAGCACAATCAGAGGCTAAATCATTCAATCACCATTGTGTAACCAAAATCATCACTTTCCATAGAATTTAAGACCATCATTGCAGAGCAATTAAAAACGTATCTAAACTCCAATAATGGAAGGGGTCATTTCAAAGTTAGATCACGTAATCAACTTGAATAGGAGTCTTTAGACTTTTATTGAAATGGTTTGGGGTTAATTGTGATCGTTCAATGGATTTTAGATGCAAGATGGGCAGAATTAACAATCGGGAAGGAACGTTTTGGTAAGAATAAGAAACACGGGACTGTTTACAATTTTTTAACCCAACAACATATTGGCTCTGGTGTTGGTAAGGAGCGGGTTACTTGACCTAATTGATTGACAATGCGTTGACGATGACCCACGCAAATAACCTGGAAAAATGGCGCAAAATTATTACACCGAGAAAGGGGTTGGGTCAAATTTACCTTTTTCAACTTTGGACGCACTTAGCTCTAAGCACGGGCGCCGTCCAACTGATATTTTTAAACAATGCATAGCGCTACTCATGGATTCCAGCTACTGAGAAAAGAGGCAACGTAAGCACAGTTACCAATCTATAAGCTAACAAAAAAGTCCTGGGTCATTTTGACCCAACCCACATGATACAGGGTAAATTCTACAGTATAGTAGTCTACCAAAACAATGTTATTATTAAATACTAGTTGCGCCCAGGGGTTTTACCCGCTGTACTACTACAGCATATGTGTTATTATTCCATGGTCTAAGCTATCTCTATACCAAATTTCAGCACAATCGGTCCACCCGTTTAGGCGTGAAAGAGTAACAAACATCCAGGCATCCATTCTTACAAACTTTCACGTTTATAATATTAATTAGTAAGATTACACATTACACACATCATGTCAAATACGGAATGAACTATATATACTATATTTTAAGACCTTATGTACCTGTGTTTATGCAAATACACTATTCATTCATTTAGAACTTTATGTAAGGGCCAAAAACACAAAATGTTACTCCATAGAGACGCTATCCAAGCTTCCAAGCTTCCTCACGTACGTTCATTTGGATGATAGGAATAAAGCCCAGTTTTCCAATCAGCGTGTTATTCGTATCCTGTTGGAGGACGCAAATTACCTGATATCGGTGGTGATTCTGTTACAGGGCAGTGTTGCCAGTCATCACGCTTCCTATTAGTGTGGGAGATTTTACTTTTTACCACTTTGTTTTAAAAAAAAATTGTCTCTTTTTACCTGTGCTGTTTTTGTTCCAAATTTTTGCAATTATATTATATATTTTGACGTTTTTAAAGGTTAGAGATACATTTTATATTGTTTGTTTTACCTAAGTATTTTTAAAATTTACCATCATTTATAAAATAGTTAAATAAGATTAGTCAAAAGAGAGAACAGTTAAAGGCTTTGAGTATGTTTGTAGGATTTATTAATCGTGCAGCAATCATTGACTGTTAAACAAATTGTTATTTCATTTTAATAAATGTTAATATAATATTTTTTAATATAAGAGTAACTGTCACATTTGTTTTTTAAATTAAATATTTTCAAATTTTAATAAATTTCGGATTCATTTCATTTTAATATCTACAAATAATTCAAAAAGAAAATTTTACTATATAGGTTATTTATTAATTTAATGTTGGATATTGTTTGTTCTGTAACTTTTGTGTACAATAAAGCGTTATTTATCTATCTACAAAATACTATTATTATTTGTGGAGTTTTGAATGTTACGACTGGCAATCCTAATCTCACGAGTGACTTGGCAACTCTATTCGATTATAAATTCGACGAAATCAGATCCGCTTTGGAAGCGGCTGATTACCTACATCGCTGATTGTATTATAAGTGTAGGCTTGGGATTTGGTAACTGAGCCTGCGTTCACACGTACGGTGACAGGCTACGAAGCTCGAACCAGGTTTTTTCTGTCCCAAAACGGCCGTAGACGATAGCAGAGTAAATCTAGAAAGGCTTGCTCGTTTTGTCACTCATACATACATACACATATAATCACGCCCAGTTACCGCTTGGGTAGGCAGAGATTATTTCCCTCCATTTGGTACGATCCTGACACACCTCTTTCGTTTCTTCGGCTTTCATCACATTCTTCATGCACGCTCGCCGGTTCTTGATACTCTTGACCTGGCCTTTCCTGAGAACGTCATTCACTCATACATATATAAAACTAACTGCGCCCATCGATTTTTTCCAGCAGTTTACACTAGCCTATGTGTTATTCCAGAGTCTAAGCTATCTCTATACCAAATTTCAGCTCAATCGGTCCACCCGTTTAGGCGTGAAAGAGTAACAAACATTCAGACATCTATTCTTACAAGCTTTCGCGTTTATAATATTAGTAAAATTGGTTATTATTTCAATCGAATCCGTTCAGTGGTTTGAGCTATGCGTTGATAGATCAGTCAGTCAGTCTTTCCTTTTATATATTTAGAAGAAGATTAAATTCTCTTATAGGTATGTATCAGACCACGAAATGTTTCTATAATAACTTGAATAAACAAGTCAAAACAGAACAAAGTTTGCGTAGGTCTTAATTAAATTTGTAATGAAGTATCCAATTATGTAACATCTAGGTTCTAGAAATTAGAAGTATGTCTAAGAGAACATTGTAAAAGTTAATTATCGCGATTTTGTATTTCTGTATTTATTTTTAATTCAAAAACTGTGCCTAAATTGTTTTCATGTAATATATTATGTGTTATAATAAATATATCAACATCATCATCCACAGCCCTCCACATCCCACTGCTGGGCATAGGCCTCCTTCGTGTTATGCCACTCAACCCTGTCCTGTGCCAATCTGGTCCATGTGCGACCCGCCATTTTTACCAATAAATCGTCCATCCATCTGTCGATAAATATATAAATATACTAGACGACCCGGCGAACTTTGTTCCGCCTTAGAGGTAATAAATGCGCAAATGTAACTGTCTAATTCATTTAATTTCCTATCATTCCAATTTCTACCACAATTTTACCATTTTTCTACCAATTTCTATCATTAAAGTTTCTATCATTTTTCTACCATTAAAATTTCTACCATTTTTCTACCATTGAAACCAATGAAATTTCTAAAATTTTTCTACCAAAATTCTACTATCAAAATTAAATAAACTCTTTTGCAAAAAAAACGGGCACTTTGATGATTTCTCTGCTTCAATGAAGAAGAACAAGAAAGCGGTTTTATTAATTTGACGATGCATTGACTTATCATTTATAAACATCCTGGCATGATTATTAATGTTCCAAATTTTAAAATTTGAAATTAAAAAAGAAAAATACTGATTATATAGTGAAATTGCTTTGCTTTTTGGCGCGAATTGATGCGAATTGCAGTAACAATTTTATTACAATTTTAAAACTTTTTGAGTATTTTCTGCAAATTAAACAATTTATTCTTTCTTTCCACAATAAATACCACTTTTTGATATGAGCGATAAAGCGATAAGGGCCGGTAAAATTATAGCCCTACTTGAAGAAGGTTGTTCGCAAACTTACGTGGCTCAACGGCTAAATGTGAGCGGTTAAACTGTCCAGAGGACATGGCAACGATATCAAGAGACCGGTTCGGTTAAAAGAAGACCCGGCTCGGGAAGAAAACGATGCACAGAACCAAGAGACGACCGCTTTTTGGTGAGTCAGGCGTTGCGGAATCGTAAGGTGTCAAGTGTGGACCTGAAAAAAAACCTTGAAGAAGTAAGAGGAGTAGAAGTAAGCTTGTGGACGGTTAGAAGGAGGCTTTTGGCTGCCAATATCAAAGTTACCGCCCGGCTCGAGGCCCTAAATTACTCCGTGAGCACCGTGTTGCTCGACTTCAGTTTGCTCGAAACTGTGCTTCATTGACTATGGAGGACTGGAATAAGGTATTGTTTTCTGATGAAGCTAGAATCTCTTTGTGTGGAGAGGACCGACGCCGGCGAGTGCTGCGAAGACCACGGGAACGCTATGCGGAAGTGTGTTTCGAACAAATCACTCCTTATGGCGGAGGCTCCGTTATGTTTTGGGCAGCAATTAATTCGACGGAGCGTACGGAGTTAGTTTTCTTAGAAAGAGGAACATTAAATGCACACCGGTACATAATGGAAGTCCTAATTCCACATGCACAACCCGCATTGACTGCACTTGGGGAAGATTCCATTTTTATGGACGACAATGCCCGCCCGCACCGTTCTGGTGACGTGGAAGCTTACATGCAAGAAGTTGGGATCCGTCGTTTAGATTGGCCAGCTCGCAGTCCTGACTTCAATCCAATCGAGCATATCTGGGATGTTCTAAAAAGGCGGGTAAGATCAGTGCAACCTGCTCCAAAAAACATCAGGGAGCTAAAAAGAGTAATTGCTGAAGAGTGGGAACGTATTCCTCAAAACGTAATTAAAAACATCGTAGAGAGTATGCCCAGAAGGATTCATGATGTGATTTTGGCAAGAGGAGGTCACACTCGTTACTAGGTTTTTACAGTTGTAAATTTTAACATTAGATTTAAAGAACATATCGCCGCGTATAGGAATAACCACCCAGAAACATCTAATTTCGCGAAACATTTAATCGAGTCAAATCATCCGTTAAATGACAATAATAATTTTAAAATTTTACATACTTGTGAAAAAGGTATCCGGTTGAGTGTTTTAGAACATTTAGAAATTTTAAAACATAAAAATAATATTAATTATACACTGTTGAATGAACAAATTAATATTAGTAACTCAACATTATTACGTTTTGCGGCGGGTGACACAGGGAGGGGAGCTTAACATAAAAGACGTGGTAGGTGTTGTTTTGCTTCACTCCCTGTCCAGCGGTCGGCGAGTGAACATCTCTCTGAGGATGCCTCGTGTAGAGGCGAAACACGTGTCAGCGTTGTAGTCTATTTTTGCGTAGCGTCCGGCAGCGGTTTGTCATCGTTGTCGTCGTCGTTTCGTATCCTTTGTTCTAGCTAAGTTTCGCGTAACCACATAACTAACACTAACAAATAGTTGTAACCCTTAATGCATGCATATGCGGGAGGGCGGGTGGTGCACTCGGTGGTGGAATTAATACTAATTACTATTTTGGTAACGTTTGAATTCCTCGCCATCTCTTAAAACTTAGTTAGACTTAGAAATATAGAGCGGAATTAACACTAAATATTAAATAATAACTAATAATTGTTGTGATGGATTTTCGCAAAGTAACGCCTAGTTCAATAAATTAGTTGTAAATTTATTTAAATAAAAAAGTAAAAAAATCTTCGTCGTGGTCGTGTACGTCGGTTTTGAAAAAAATCATCAATTTAAATACAAAATTGCCAAAATTCACGCTTATTTCACATGATTATTACACTATTAGGTACGAGTATAAGTATACAAAGTGTGTCAAACAATTAAATATTTTTAAACTAACACAAATCTAGCTTAGAAAGTAAGTTTCCTTAGGTGCTCGTTTTTTTTGCAAAGGAGTATGCTTTAATTTATTTTCTGTTTAAAATAATTATTATTGGGAACCAGGGAGGGATTTACCTTCTGTTTTAGGCAAATATAGATGTAAAATGTGAACCCGCTTCTACGAAGAAGTCCTATACCCCGGTATTACGGGCCTTGAGCCTAGTTTGGGGTTTTAGGTTCTCATTATTTACATAAGTGATATGTAATGCCTTAACTACAAAATAAACGATTTATGTAATGTGTTGGTCCATAATTGGACATAAGTATTAATGTATAGTTTTGGATAACTAAGTTTATCAAGGTGGATGTTTAAATTTGAACAAAGAAATAAAATAACTCTATAAGTTACATATGTGAGTAATTGAAATATAAATAATATTTAAGATGTTAGACCCTGGAAAACACACACAGCGAGTAAAACCGCTGGTGGCAACCAGTAAATAATAAAGTTCGTCCTTAGTCTAATTAGACAATTTCACCTCAGGGCAGATGTTAAATAAATTAACTTTCTAGAAAGACAACAAAAAACGGACAAGTAAAATGCCTCCTCCCTCCTGTCAAAGACCATAAAAATCGTACCTTTCATAGCTAATGACTTTCGGGTTCTATTGCCGATTTTATAACCAAAATATGCAATTACTTTTTGGTGTTTCTCGCAATTATTGCCCGTTTGAGGCATTAAGGGCTTTTATAGGTATCCAATTAGGTATTTTTATTCATAGCTTTGAACTGCTTTGGTCGGCAATGATTATTTTGTATAATGGTAAAAAAAAAATAACTGTTTTATGCTTGCGGTTTTACCTGCGTGGAGAAATCTAGGTCTTAAAATCAGAGTTACATCTAGGTCTTATAATAAACTGGATGCCAAAGCTCTGCCGATTCCCAGTCCTCCGTCACTAAGACGATGCGGGAGTGCCGCCGGGTTGTTTTAGTGGGTATCCCGTGCAGCTGTCCTACACGGGAGTCCCACATAACCCTCCCATTCCCTCGATGGGAGGGTGGTAGGGTATGCTTAATGCATTTTTCTCGGCGTGAACAAAAAAAAAAGGACTTATAATAAGGGTAACCTTAAATATCATGTAACTAACATTTATTAACTGACATTTTTACAAGTTTTCACGCATTGGCTATAGAATATTCACGTCGTGGACGGAAAAAAAAATCATGCAATAAATATAAAAAAATCAGTCCACAGTCAACCCTACTAGAATGGTCACTTATGCGTCGATCATATTAGTCCTCATTTTCATCCAATAGATGTTACTAAACTGTATTTATGTCTCGTGTGAGCCGTGAAGAGGTTCCATGTTCCTTTTATTGCTTCTTAATATTTTATTGCGTAGGAAAACGGCGGGTGTTTTATGGGATCTGAAGCTGACGTGTTGTATTTATTTAAGTAGCTATAATATGTGATGGCTTAAATGAATTTAATAGGAGTGTTCAAGAGGAGAATAATATGAACGGTTGTTGTTTGACAAAGTGACTTTTGTTTTAGTTGATGTTGAGAAAAAATGCATTAGGCCCTCCCATCGCGGGAATTTAAGGGTCATGTGGGACTCCCTAAGTCAGTCTTCAAATGTAGGCAACCTAGCAGCGGTACCCCTGGTATTGAATCATTATTATTATTTATATTTTGCTACACATTATTATATTACTTACCTACTATAATATTATATTGTGCAATTTCTGTGCTAGTTAATTTTTTGTTCTCTTTTTTCCTCTGTGTATGTAGTGTATTACACAAATAAATGTGTTTTTCTTTCTTTCTATCCATATAGGAAGATACCTATCCATCCAACTATAACCACTCTCCATCAGATGAGCCGTCTGCTTGTTTTTCACTTATAGCATTAAAAAATCACGTACTGGAAACAGCACCCTCCGGCTGGTAGTCCGGTTGTGCAGTGGCCGTAGGATGACACATGGGATCCCGCAGTACCCGTAGCAGATAGGTATTCTAAGATCCTTGTCGTAGCATGACACACGGGATCCCGACGAAACTTCAAGACTAGAACTGTCATCCCATACATAGTACTTTTGTGAATGTATGGGATGACAGTTGACTTGCCAGCAAGACAAGTCTACGCAATGTCTGTGCTTGGCAAGCTGAAATGTCAAGAGCAGAACTGTCATCCCATACATTGTACTTTTGTGAATGTATGGGATGACAGTTGACTTGATAGCAAGACAAGTCTACGCAATGTCTGTGCTTCGCAAGCTGAAATGTCAAGAGCAGAACTGTCATCCCATACATTGTACTTTTATGAATGTATGGGATGACAGTTGACTTGACAGCAAGACAAGTCTACGCAATGTCTGTGCTTGGCAAGCTGAAATGTCAAGAGCAGAACTGTCATCCCATACATTGTACTTTTGTGAATGTATGAGATGACAGTTGACTTGACAGCAAGACAAGTCTACGCAATGTCTGTGCTTGGCAAGCTGAAATGTCAAGAGCAGAACTGTCATCCCATACATAGTACTTTTGTGAATGTATGGGATGACAGTTGACTTGCCAGCAAGACAAGTCTACGCAATGTCTGTACTTGGCAAGCTGAAATCTCAAGAGCAGAACTGTCATCCCATACATTGTACTTTTGTAAATGTATGGGATGACAGTTGACTTGACAGCAAGATAAGTCTACCCAATGTCTGTGCTTAATGTATGTGTGCCAGTCGTAATTAGAAGGATTTATTTCGTTAAATTTGGAGTTTATTATAATTTTGTCGGCGACTATAAACTTATGTTAACTCTAAATTCGTCCAATTAAAGACACTATCAAAGGTAATATGAACAGAGTCAACTTTAGTTTCAACTCGTTGAAACTTCGTAGCATTAATATAAAGTTTCCTTGAATTTGTCCACCTAGTGTTCAAATTGTGTACAAACATAGTATATTAGTCTTCTATAAACCACAATGTAAATAAATACCTATTATTAGTCTGGAAGTTTTGCGATCAATTTACGTTAACGTTCCTAGAATACAGTTATACTGTTGTTAGGAGTCCGATAGTTCCTAGAAATTCAAATGGTTTCTACTACTGGGAACGGTTAAACGACCTTTGGTGAAATGTTTTCTCGGGAGCACGAAAACAACGTTTTATATTTCTTAACTGATGTTGAAAAGGAGGTTATTTGTTAGATAAGCGTGTATAAAATTCCTTCCAAGTCTTCCAAAGACAAAATAAATCAAATTTCGAAGATATTTCTCGTATTGCTAAAAAACTATAGTGGTCGGATTTTCGGGCTATAAGGCGTTTTTATAAAACGCCTTCAAAAAGCCTAAAAAAGGTTCAGACCGCGCCGAGGTGTGAAATGATCACATTAATGCTGACTATAATTTTATATCTTTATTATAGCTTACATTTATTCTAACCTAGGGCACAGTCGGTTGTACACAAAGGATATCGGGATCCTATTTACTAAAATCCCACTGTCTGTCTATCTATCAACTAGCTGTATCGAATGAACTGTGATTTTTACACAGTTAAATTTTCACAGATGATGTATTTTTGATGTCACTACATAAAGCAAAGTCGCTTCCCCCTGTCTGTCTCTATATATGCTTAGATCTTTCAAAGTACGCAATGGATTGTAATTCTTTTGTTAAATCGGTATTTAGTGATTCAAGAGGAAGGTTTATGTGTAAAATAATAATATTTCAGGACATTTCACACAGCGCCACCTAACCCCAAGCTAAGCAACTTAATGCTTGTGTTATGGTGGTTAGGTTAGACGGATATAATACTTACATACTTTTTCTTTTGTAAATACATACTTATAATAGATACAGAGAGCCACCCAGTCCAGGAACAAATATCTGTGGATCACACAAACATTTTTCCCATGCGGGAATCGAACCCGCAACCTTATGCGTTGCAGGCGGGTATTAGCCCACCGCGCTACAAAATAAATGCATGTTACGTGATACGATAGATACGAAGTTTAGGGTCCACTAGTTTATTATATCTACGTGATATAGGTATATCAATTTTCTCTTAATATATCATCATAGATACATAACGTATTCAAGCAACCACTAGCATGTTTCAATTTGAGCTGGGGCATCACGAATTGCATACCAATCGCGGGAGTTAGCGCAAAGCGTCCGACTTCTGAACTATTCCATATTTACCACAGCGCAGTTTCGTGGTAGAATTTATGGCACTTTCTGCACGGTCTTTGTTCGCGTGCTGTTGGAGTTTTAAGCTTTATTTTGGCAGGAATTCGGGAATTACGTGTGTGTAAGCACTTCAATTAATATGAACCTAAGCACATGGTTTTCCTACAGTTATGATATTCAGTCTTATAGGGCAACTTCAATTGGCAAAAATCTTCGCGCGTAGTGTACATAACCTACCTTCAATATAACCATTAACGATCACACTTTAACCGCTTCAGGTCTAATTAGCCAGAAAGTCCCATTAATTTAAGTGAATAAACAGAAATAAAACTACACCAAATATATAATGTGTCATGCAGTGTCATTTATACGTGAAATATGACTTTTTTTCTATGGAATGGACTCAAAATCACACTTAAAATTCATTTATTCAAATAGGCTACAATGGAGCACTTGAAACTCTACCGCTCATTCGTAACGCACCTCTAAAAGAACGAGCAAGAAACTCATAGGGATTCAAATAAAACTAAAAGTTAAACATTCCAAACACCCTCTCAAATCATGACATATTTATATAAGCCCCAATATTTAGAGGGAAAAGCGAAAACATGTTATTCATATCTAAACAAAAAGTGGCCACCGTAAAGTATATTCGGAAGTATCATCAAACCAAAAGCTGTAAACATTTCTTGGGTCCCTGAGGTCACATATTCTGCGAGTTGCTCGGGACCGTCACCTCGTTTTAGGGGTATTGACGTGAATACAACTTTACATAGAATGACTTTGAATTTTAAACTAGCTTATGCTCGCTGTTTTACTTACTCCTGTCGCAAAATCCTAAAGCACGGTCTATGTCATAAAATCTATCTTTGTTCCAAATTTTAACTCAATTTCTTCAGTGATTTCTTTGGCTTGTGCGTTGATAGATTAGTCAGTAAGTCAGGCAGAAAATTAAGAAATGTCATTTCTTGTTTTCAGCAAAAAACGTGTACGAGCTACGTACAAGGTAGCAATATTGGCCTGACCCACTTAAATAACATAGACTATATTGACCTAGACTAAGCATTTTACATTATCAGCAAAACATACATAACATGAATAAATCAGTGTTACAACAGCGCTCGTAGGGTTTGATTGCTTCCCTACATAGCTGTCACTCCCTCCTACAACGTAACGAAACATAACGTAGCATAACGGAATTGTAGCAGGACTCAAACGGGGTCCTCTACAAAACGCGTACAGGTTTCTACTAGACTTCGGTCTCGCGTTTAGGCCTGCCTGTTGTCTGTCTTCTCCCAAACTTCTTTGCTAACGATTATAACTGTAAGAAGCTTAGTAAGATATGACTACTGAAAAAAAAACAATCCTAAACCTATATATTACATTAAACATTATAAAAATAAAATCTAAAAATGTTTCGTTACAATAAACTTTAAAATATAGCACAATAACAATGATTTGTTTGATATTTGAATAAACCAAAACAACTCAACAATAAATAACTTGCGCGCATGAAACGTAATTTTAACTTTCAAAACTAATGGCGTGTGTGATTTTTCATTAGGTGTTAATAAAAATAAATCATCCAAAACTGTCTAAAGCAACGAAAATTCTGTCATGAAAATATGAGAATTTATCTCTGCAAAAATTGCTTTTCATTTTTCAAAGCTCTAATACTTTATTTACTGAAAGTAACTTGATAAGTTCACTCAGTAATGAAATAGTTAAATATTAATATTTAAGCTATAAATTATGGAGCTAAAGACGTTTAATATGTTTCTCAATTCAACGACGTCTTGGGAATCTTATTTATTTTATGCTATTCGTGCTTAGAATTTTGTGTCTATCACATATACAATAGTTGTGTTAGCCTTCGGGCGAAATGAAAATAATGAAAATCTTTAGTTTTGTCTTATTTCTTTTTGGGCTGTTTGTCTTTTTTTTTTGTATTTATTATAGGTTAGCCTTTGACCGCGACATGCGTGATGTGAAGCGACGATGCTGCCGTAGATGGCAGCAGACTATACCTCGAAGGCGTGATTAATCCCTCCCTGGCTTCACTGAACATCGTGCCGAAACACGGTCACGGATTTGTCCAGTGGGTGGTAACTAGCCACGGCCGAAGCCTACTACCAGTATAGTCTGATTCTTATAAGAGGCGACGCGACGGACTGATGCGCTGTTTTCTATAGTAGTGTGGTGTTTAGGCGAACCTGCAGCCTCTATTTTGCACCTAGTGTGTATGCGTTACGCATTGACATCCTACAAAGAAGATACATTCTTCTTCGTAGTTGACACCCTACGCCTGGAGGCGCAGGACAGTATGTGGGACTTTGTCGCCGAAAATGGGTGCAGCGGGGTATACCCACTAAAACCTAGGTGTTCCTATAACGCCATAATGCGAAGTACCTTAGATTCTAGGTCCTGGAATATTAATCGCCGCAGTTATAGTTTGGGCACACAATTATTTGACTCTGACAGTATAAGTAGGGTAACCTGTTCTGTTGGATTACAAACCCCAATTATATTATTATAAATCTTTTATTTCTTCTTACTCAATGAGGTTATTCTCCTATAGCTTTATTTCCACGGTCGAGACCTTCAGGGGCTCGCATAAAATAAGCAATGCTTTTACGAAAAATGTTGAGTTCGGTGACTCGCCGTAAGGAAGTCATATTGAAATATAATAAATAAACCAAAATACGTAAACAAGCGAAGAAAAGGTGACCGAGAAAATATAATCATATCTTTATTTACAAAGAAATAATATTTCATACCTTGTCTAAACTTATTCATGATGATAGATCGAATTGACCGTAAATGTTCTGTATTTTAGTCTATAGAACTCTGGCCCGAATTACAAATAAATACCCAGGTGTGTAATTACATAAATTGTGTTCAATTATCTAACTTAAATAGAGTACAAATAGTCGGGAACTATAAATAGTGCTCGCTCGGGTTCCAATAGCGGCTCTCTGTCCTGTATTTAAACCAATCACTAATCATAATGTGTACTAGTACCTAACCTGCTAACTGATTCCATTTTGACCGTTTTAACGGCCCGCTTGATATAGTGAGCGATTACTGTCGGCGACAGTAACCGTTAATGTCACCCAAAGACGTCTATAATAACATCATGTTAATTTTATTAATAGTCTTGTAGAATAAAGTCTTGTCGAGTAATTATTTTTATGGTAGTTTCACAAAATCATTTTAAAACCAACCTAGAGGCTGCGGGACAGTCTCTCTATTCTTTCCTAAATCTGGAAAGAATGCTTTAGTAAATACATAACATGACTAACTATTGCTGGTCCTCCCCTTTTTTACTTCATTTAAAACCTTTCAACACTAGTGTCCCGAGAGACTCAATAAGAAGGCAACAGTAGCGAGTAACTCAATTCGTCATCAAGCCGAAACTTTAAAGCTATTCGCGAACTACTCGTATAATAAATTACTCAACTACTCAAATAAGATGCGTATTTAATAATGGATGGACTTCTAACTGTTTGGGAGGAGTTTTCAACTTATTGCGCGAATTTTATCTAAAGGTTAACTATACAAAACGGTAGTACTGAAACTATTTGACAGTTAAAAATGTCCTAAAAAAATATTGTCGCGGACCTCTGTGTTTCTGACATTTATGAATAAACGATTTGTATTTATTTGCAAATCGTCTGTACATTTTTCAAGAAAAATTTACTAGATATTTCCAAAACATTGTAAAAAAAATGACGTTTTTTTCGACTTGGATATAGCACGAGGACACGACTAAAATAGGGGTCTACAAATCCATAAGTTTTAAAAGGTAGTAGAAACATGTTCGTTTGAATTTAAACTAAGCGTAGCGCGCTCGTAGCGTCCGTGGCCCAGTGGTCATACCTCCGACTTGTAAGCCGGAGGTCCTGGGTTCAAATCTCAGTGTGGCAAAGATTTTCGCCTGGACGCTACCGTGTTTCGGAAGGCTCGTAAAACTGTGGGTCCCGGCTGTTTCCTATAAGATATGTAGGAGGCAGTCGTTAGGTCATGTTGCAGGCCTTGTAGGAATCTTGGCGACCTGAAACTGCAACATATAGGTTGGCCACACAACCTATAAATTGTGATTTGACTCTAACAGTGTAAGTAGGGTAACCTGTTCTGTTGGAGTATAAACCCCAATTATTATTATTAAGTCCTCCAATTCGAAATCTCCTTAAAACTACAAGTACAAGTAATAAGCGAGCATAGCATGAATAATATTAAGCTCAGTTTACACTATTACGTATTCTTAGTACGAATACAACGTTCCGTGCGACATGCTCTTGTAGCAGCGCCATGTTGTTTTGAATCCTCTGTATTATGTTTATGGTTTATATTACCACCGTATTATAAAGACTGAGATGGAGCTGGAGATAATCTCGAAAAACTTGTAATCACTTGCAAAGTGGAAGGGAAAAGACCCCGTGGTCGAAGCCCAATGCGTCGGTCTGACCAGATCCGCACCACTCTCGACTCTACAGTCTACGATGCTCTAAGGATAAGATGGCGTAACATCGTGAGGAAAAAAGTCATGGATCCCTCAGATATGAGGACCACGACTGATGGACGGAGATGAGGGCAGACATCGAGTTTTAAGAAAAAACAGGGACTGTAGGTAATCTGTTTCTCAGTGAAGCCCGGAAGGGATTTATCTCGCCTGAAATACCTATTCAACGATACCTCACATGATGGGTTCAAAAAAATTATCCCCATCTTACGTGTACGGGAGGTACCCTAAATTAATTAATTTTAAAATGTTTTTCGTTACCGTTCTCTTACACAAATCATTACCCTCATTTGTCCAAAATTACAGCTTTCTAGTACTTTTAGTTTCTCCGCAAAGCTGCAGACGGACGGACAGACAAAGCGAAACTATAACGCTTCCTTGTTTACTACGGAATCCCAACAGATCCCAATGGGTCGACGTGTTGCTGGTTATTTGCCAGCCCCCGTTAAAGATACTACGGAAGCCTAAAAACCACTGAGTACTAAGCGCGAAATTTTTCATAATACAATATTTTGAAATTTAACTATGCTGCTATTAAAAATAAACTAATTTTTTATTTTTAAGCGGCATCTGCTTCTATTTCAATCTACTGATGCAATTAAGATACTAAAGTTAAATACTCTCCGACATATTAAAGCAAAAGTTCTACAAAACCAATTCATATGTGAAGGTAGCCAAAGAAACTTCGATGTTTTCTTTCGATTCCAGCCGGTACACTTAACTCGGGGTAGTAAAATATGAAACTATTTCGTCGAGTGCTTCGGAGGTGCTTAGATATATTACATCAGATAAAGTAAATATATATCTACGTAAAACAAGCAATTCTACAGTAAAGATTTCAACATTTATTTGGAAAGCTACATTTACTTACTATCTCTTTTTTTTGTGTAGTCTGCTTGCCATCTACGGTCGCATCGTCGCTTTACATCACGCGAGATCGTGGTCAAAGCTATCATCATCATCATCATCATCATCATCATAGGAGTCTGTTCGGGATCCATTGTTGGATGTAGGCCTCTTCTCCTTCTATCCATTTCCGGCGGTCTTGTGCCCTCTGCATCCAGTCACGACCTGCGTGTCTCCTGATGTCGTCCACCCAGCGTTGTGGTGGCCGACCCCGTCCTCTAGAGTCAGCTCTGGGTCTCCATTCTAAGACTCGTCTCGTCCTCCGGCTCACATCCATTCGAGCAATGTGTCCCGCCCAAGCCCACTTCTTCTTCGCTATAACCATCATAATGTCGGAACCGGTTACCTATAATGAATTAAAAAAAATACTGTCAATAGATTGCATTGAGATCAACGACCATAATATGATCTGCATCGATATTGATGGCATCGATATTGGTTGGTTGGTTATAAAATACTAGCTTGTGCGCGCGGTTTCTTAGCGGACGTCTACATCATAAAACCTATCTGTATTACAAATTTCAACACAGTCCAATCAGCGGTTGGAGCTGTATGTTGAGTTGATAGATATCAGTCAGTGTTTTTTTTAATTTGTTTCCATTTATGTGTTGTTTTGTAAACTATCTAAATAGTTAATAGGAAAATTTGACTGACTGGTATCAACGTACAGATCAAACCACAGATTGGGCTGAAATTTGGCATACAGAAGTTGCATGACGTAGACACCTGCCAACAAACCGCCTACAGACCGCCAATTGTAACACTTAGTTTTTTATGATAGTTTTTAGTTTTTTTTGTACATTTTCTTTTGTGTTTCAATAAAGGGTTATCTATCTATCTATCTAAGAAAGGTTTTCTGTAAGTGAGCGATACCGCGAGCATAAGCTAGTAGTATGAATTTTATGTTGGACTCAAATGTTATGGCCAGCTCTACCGTAATTAAATCACAAGCCACCCCTAGCAAGCGATGCAAGGCAGCCGTAATCAGCTGAGTCAACACCAGTCTAGTCTGCGTTCGTTTAGCATACAAGGACTTAGTGGAAACAAGCGTTTGTGCACAATTACTTACTCAATAGTGAGTCATTGTATATAAACGCTAATTTTATAATTCTTTTTTTTTTAGTTAGTGACAGCTTTTGCTGGAATACGCGCCACGGTCACAACGCCACAGAATGTTGCAGGAGAGCTACTTGTTCGTCTTCTTACATCTTTGTAAAAAAAAACACCATTTACGAGATACACATACCTACTTTTAATCGAGTAAAACCTGCTACAATTACTATATACTTGTTATACAATGTAGCTATATGAAATCGTCTGGCTGAAGACCAAATATTATTGGAAGCCCGCGCCAAATATGTTTTCGATATATTTTGATGCGTTCCTTAGAACGTGTTAATCTTTTAGCGAATTGGTTAGGTCGGGATGGTACAATAATATTAGGGAATTGTTGGGAGATCTCATCTTGATTAGGATCCTAATGGGGGCTTGTTTTTGTATGACTGCCTGGAGAATGGAAAAACTTTTGCAGACAATAATAGTGTACATAGGTGTAATTAGAGATAATAGTAATATCTAAGCTTTGCCTGGTGGCTTTGCGTTCTTTAATAGATTTGTTATGCTGAAAAAGAAACAACATTATTATTACTTTCTTTCTTACTTTACTCGTAACATAGAATATGAAAGTAAGTATCTACTAAACCTAGAACCATTAAGGATCATACACCATTCACCATTGAAAACCATCAACCATCATTTTCACCTTAAATTTCTTATAACCATTAAGTGCAACTTTTATGATCTCGATTATGTGCTCGGTTTGTGTCACATATAGGTAAAAAACTTTTTCTTTGTTGTTAAAAGTTATCAATAATATATGTGTGTGAAACTAATAAAACTTTCGTTTCTTGTTTCTTATTTAGTAATTTCACAAACATAATTATATTTGAAAAGTATAGTAGCATGTGTTTTTATTATACATCTTGACCCGATTAAATTTGGTACTATTCGCAATTAGTAGGCTTAAAATAACATACAGAATGAAAGAAATTATATCTTTTTCCAATATTACATTATCTATCTTCTATCTACATATATAAAAGTAAAGAGTGACTAATTGACTGACTGACTGATCTATCAACGAACTGCCAAAACCTCTGGACGGATTAGGTTGAAATTTGCAATAGAGATAAGTTTTATGACATAGACCTCTGGTTAAAAATGGATTTTGCCGTGCGGGCAAAGTCGCGAGCATAAGCTAGTCTATTATTAGATCAATCTATCCTAAAACCTGGAGTAAAACCTGTAATCAAAGTTAGTTATGTATATGGATAAAATATGCATGTATGTGAGGTCGTTAAGACAAACGTTCGCGCATGAATATGTAGATTGTAATTGCAATTTTTAACTGGCGCCGTTACAAGGATCGCCCGTTATGAGGCAATCTCGGTTTATATCAGCTGAGGGTTTGGAATTAGCTTTTTGTGTATTGGATGCTGGATTTTGGATACTTTTGTTTAGGGATTTTTGAAAAAAAAAAAGATACTTTTGTGTAATAGGTAAGATTTTTGAAAAATTATAATAGAGTGAAGCTTTCACATGTTTGTCTCAACCGATTCCAAACCGAATAGTACAGTAGTATTTTTAGTTTTATAGTACAGTCAACTACAAAGAGATGTATCTATGTTAGGCTTACAAAATGAAGTAAATTTTCATTTGCCACAATGAACTACTCTTGGTTCGTGACATTTCTAGTAGCAATCAAACTTTATATTATCATCGACTCGTTTAATATGCAACAATGATGTATCCCACTACTTTTCCTTAGGTGATACATAATAATAGCATTTAAAATTAATCGAATATAGTACAAGATTTGGTGGATACTGAAAATGTCACGAAGTAAGGGTAAATAATCTTTGCATACTAAAAGTTCCTCATTTTGTAAGACTAACATGGATACATCTCTTTGTAGTTGAGTGCACAATTAATATGTTCTCTTGTGAACATGGCTCATGTGTGACTGAACTGAAACGTAAATGTTCGTTTTATAAATGGTTTTGTAAAATTAACAATATACCTACGATTCGATAAGTATTTTACTACCTACTTTTATTACGCGATAGGTCTCAACAATTAATTAAATTAACTTGAGTTTAAAATTTGAAAGCTTAAAGGTTATACTAATAATACGAGTAGTAGCAGTTGAAACCATCTTTGTAAATAACGGTCAAACAGTTTTTCTATGGCAGGACTATTGACTATGGTCAGGGGATATATAGTTACTATCTAAAGTTTAGTCCTTGATTTTGTCCTCATTATTTCCGGAGAGTTTTAAGCCCATTACACACGTCGCTATATAGCGCTATAAAGCTTCTTATAGCGCGGCATAGCTTCAGTACAAATCGGCATCCGTCACACACGTAGCTATAAATGACATATAGCGCTATATCGCGCTATATTTTACAGTTGATGCGTAGAATCCGCCATTTTTCATTTTGACTAGGTGATAAAATGACTAAGCCGATTTGTATTACCGAGACAAAATAAAACAAACTCCTATTACCTACGCGATATATTAAACTAAATAGTAGCAAATGTTTAACCGCTGTGTAACAAATTAGAAAAAAAAATGTTTTTTATATATATTAAATATTTTCTTGTGTTTGCAGGTCTTTTTGTTAGCATTACGAAGCAAAGTAATATAATTTGTATTTTAAATTTCACCTCCTATTTACTTGTAATAGGAGCTCTTTTTATGCATAATGATTATTATTTGTCCGAATAACTTAGACCTTTGAATACCTTGCAGTAGACTTTCGCTTAACCGGCTAAGTCATGTTACAAAATGGCTACGCATTTTTTTTTAATCTAGTTCATATGGGATTTGCCAAATTGTATGGTTTTACAGCAACATGTCTGTTGACAATGTCAATTTTGAGTCTTATACAGGATGTGTAAAAAAATTCATGATTTTTTTCTCAATTTTTTAAAAAATACATACCAGGAGGCTGCCATGGTTTTTTTTACAAAAGTGATTGTCAGTTAAATCTTTAATAATGCAAACACATGTTACAAGGGTTTTGTAGGTACCTCTAAAGAGAAAAAAAAAAGCTATGCAATAGCTTAACAAATCATTATTTTATAGTTTATCTAGACATTTTTACTAGGAAACTGAACGTTTGGAGTTCTTCTTGTCCTTGTCATATTGCCCATTACTGGGAGTCATGGCCCCTCCTTTGGAGGATTTGATATCTGATGATAGATCGCTATCTGGGTTGGTTGGATGCGATTTTCATAGCCAGGAGCCAAAAGACAACAGGACAACAGCAACTTCAAGGGTGGTGCGGATCTGATCTGACCAACGCATCGGACTACGACCTGAGTCCGCTTTCCTTTGATTTTCCGGATGACAATGAGTTTCTCTACCTATGCTATTTGGCCGATGTAGTCGAGAATCCTCTGATAAATTCCCTACTTACACTGTCAGAGTCAAATTAGATTATTATTTGTCCGAATAACTTAGACCTTTGAATACCTTGCAGTAGACTTTCGCTTAACCGGCTAAGTCATGTTACAAAATGGCTACGCATTTTTTTTTAATCTAGTTCATATGGGATTTGCCAAATTGTATGGTTTTACAGCAACATGTCTGTTGACAATGTCAATTTTGAGTCTTATACAGGATGTGTAAAAAAATTCATGATTTTTTTCTCAATTTTTTAAAAAATACATACCAGGAGGCTGCCATGGTTTTTTTTACAAAAGTGATTGTCAGTTAAATCTTTAATAATGCAAACACATGTTACAAGGGTTTTGTAGGTACCTCTAAAGAGAAAAAAAAAAGCTATGCAATAGCTTAACAAATCATTATTTTATAGTTTATCTAGACATTTTTACTAGGAAACTGAACGTTTGGAGTTCTTCTTGTCCTTGTCATATTGCCCATTACTGGGAGTCATGGCCCCTCCTTTGGAGGATTTGATATCTGATGATAGATCGCTATCTGGGTTGGTTGGATGCGATTTTCATAGCCAGGAGCCAAAAGACAACAGGACAACAGCAACTTCAAGGGTGGTGCGGATCTGATCTGACCAACGCATCGGACTACGACCTGAGTCCGCTTTCCTTTGATTTTCCGGATGACAATGAGTTTCTCTACCTATGCTATTTGGCCGATGTAGTCGAGAATCCTCTGATAAATTCCCTACTTACACTGTCAGAGTCAAATTAGATTATTATTTGTCCGAATAACTTAGACCTTTGAATACCTTGCAGTAGACTTTCGCTTAACCGGCTAAGTCATGTTACAAAATGGCTACGCATTTTTTTTTAATCTAGTTCATATGGGATTTGCCAAATTGTATGGTTTTACAGCAACATGTCTGTTGACAATGTCAATTTTGAGTCTTATACAGGATGTGTAAAAAAATTCATGATTTTTTTCTCAATTTTTTAAAAAATACATACCAGGAGGCTGCCATGGTTTTTTTTACAAAAGTGATTGTCAGTTAAATCTTTAATAATGCAAACACATGTTACAAGGGTTTTGTAGGTACCTCTAAAGAGAAAAAAAAAAGCTATGCAATAGCTTAACAAATCATTATTTTATAGTTTATCTAGACATTTTTACTAGGAAACTGAACGTTTGGAGTTCTTCTTGTCCTTGTCATATTGCCCATTACTGGGAGTCATGGCCCCTCCTTTGGAGGATTTGATATCTGATGATAGATCGCTATCTGGGTTGGTTGGATGCGATTTTCATAGCCAGGAGCCAAAAGACAACAGGACAACAGCAACTTCAAGGGTGGTGCGGATCTGATCTGACCAACGCATCGGACTACGACCTGAGTCCGCTTTCCTTTGATTTTCCGGATGACAATGAGTTTCTCTACCTATGCTATTTGGCCGATGTAGTCGAGAATCCTCTGATAAAGTCGGTCAAATCCAACATGAATTGATCTTATTTGATTAACGTAAGTCATAACTTTTAGTAAACGATGTTAATTTAGAATAAATTTCTCTGGATTTTTTTGACGAATTTTGAAACGTCATTTTTTTAACCCCCGACGCAAAAACGACGGGGTGTTATAAGTTTGACGTGTCTGTCTGTCTGTCTGTGTGTGTGTGTGTGTGTGTGTGTGTGTGTGTGTGTGTGTGTGTGTGTGTGTGTGTGTGTGTGTGTGTGTGTGTGTGTGTGTGTGTGTGTGTGTGTGTGTGTGTGTGTGTGTGTGTGTGTGTGTGTGTGTGTGTATGTGTCTGTCTGTGGCATCGTAGCGCCCAAACGGATGAACGGATTTTGATTTAGTTTTTTTTGTTTGAAAGTAGAGTTAGTCGAGAGTGTTCTTAGCCATGTTTGGTGAAAATCGGTCTAAGATGGCCGCCGCTACAAAATGGCGGATTACTTTTTTCTTCCACGACCCCCTCAATATGGGTATCAAATGAAAGGGCTTAACAAGTAGAATACAGCCCACTATATAAAATTTAAAATCCAAGATGGCCGCCATCAAAAAATGGTGAATTACGTATTGCGTTAGGGGTTTTTTTTAAATTTTTAATTTAATTCACTTTTTTAAGTTTACCAGGAGTAGATTTGAAGGAAACCAAAATCTAGGAAAAAAAAGAAACATCCTTTATGTAGAATACATTGTCAAATTCTTTTGTTTAAGTAGTGTTGGGGAATCATTGGAACTATATGCAATCAAAGTGATTGATTCTCCGTTCCTACTCCTGGTACTCCTGGTACCTACTTCCTAAAAATATTAACAAGGAACTAGCTTTAAAATTATGAAAAGTGGTATGTACCTTTAACGAGTGTGCATATATGAAAGTGCATAGGAAGGAAAAATAAAATAGACCCCCGTGTCGTGATTTTCTGTATAGCAACAAAATCTCCAAAACCTGACGGTTGGTTAGTTTTGATTGGCTTGTTCATGTTGTCTTCATGTAGAAGAAACCACCTTAAAATCAAGAGATACATTATCATTTTATAGGTTTTTATATAAAAAATATTCGACTTATTAGTGCCTATTACTATTAATTATGTACAGAAAAGTACGATAATAATATTTCAGATTATTTCTATTATTAATTTCGATTAGATTAAAATAAGTTGGTTAGTTTTATCACTAATTTATGACGATTTTTAAAAGCAGTTAATTATTGTATATTTTAACACTTGTATTTCTTTTAAACAACGGTTTTCAACTTATATCATTCATCGCAGGAGGCACAAAGTGGAAATTGTGCATACACTTATTAGGTAAGTAAGACTGGTAATAATGCTATATTTTGGTAACATTGAATTGATCCGATAATGAAGCCGTAAAAAAGCAACTGGAACTCCGTGAAGGTTATAGAACAGTTGAAGTATAGCTAACATATATTAAAAAAACAATCTACATAACATGAAAATAAGTATTTAATAATTATTTTATGAGTAATTTTCACTTTACATTAATGAAACTTTAATAATTATCATTATTGTGTGGGATAAGAGAACAGATACCTAAACTATTAAAATACGTATTTATTCGTAATATATTATGTTAATAACATTTTTCCACACAAGTATATGGCAACTCCAAATTGCACTTGTCCGTTTTTTTATATTTTTGTATTAATATACCTATTCAAACGCTCTCATAGAAATTGTTGCCAAGTTATTCCAAATATTTGAGTACGTTTGTAAATATGAAAAAGTAACGTTAATAAAGTCACTTGATTTGATATCAATGATCGACTCAAGATTCAATCACAAAGAATGAACTATTAAAAAATATAGTTCCGATCAGTAACCTGGCCATCACTAAAAATAATATAGCAAGGTATAGCGAGGTATAGCAAGGCCTTGCTATGCGATGCTATATGGTACCAGGAGTCATATAGCAAGATATAGTATAGCGTCGTGTGTAATGGGCTTTATTTATGGAGATCTTTTTTTTATATATAGAGAATAGGGCTGCGTTTGACCACAGTCTCACCTGTTGGTAAGTGATGACGCGGTCGAAGATGTTACACACAGACCTAGGAAATACCTATTAACTCTCGATTCCTAAGTTGTAATATACAGGAAACACTGATGCTGGCAGAGAGTTCCAAACCTTCGCCGTCCGGATAATGAAGATCAATAATAATAATAATTGTGGTTTATACTCCAACAGAACAAGTTTCCCTACTTACACTGTCAGAGTCAAATTACAATTTATAGGTTGTGTGGTGAACCTATATGTTGCAGTTTCAGGTCGCCGAGATTACTACAGGGCCTGCAACATGACCTAACGACTGCCTCCTACATATCTTATAGGAAACAGCCGGGACCCACTGTTTTACGTGCCTTCCGAAACACGGTAGCGTCCAGGCGAAAATCTTTGCCACACTGAGATTTGAACCCAGGACCTCCGGCTTACAAGCCGGACGTATGACCACTGGGCCACCGACGCTACAAAATTAGGTACATAATGTCAAGTTATTATTAGGTACGTACATATGTATGTGCGATGGGTTTAAAATATAATATTATAGTAAAGTATAAATAGACATGCCAAATATTGGGTTCGCTTGGACATCTAAATGATATACGATATCCGAGTGTTGACGTTTTATAAGGGTCACACACACATATTATCGAACAAAATAGACGCCGCGATTGTGTTAATTTACATTTTTATTGTGATTAATGTTTCCCATTCAATTTTCAATAGTCTGAGTAGTACTCACCTCACTCATTGGTGGGGCAGGTGAGTACTACTAATTATTATTTGTGTACAACTTAAGCTACAAAGTCAAAAGTGCTGCTGATTATTGTGCTGTATTTTTACTGTGCAACATTTTTTGTAAAAAGTATGTTTTCTTTTGATGGTACTCGTGATGTACAACTCTACTCATTTCAACTTTAGTCGTGATGCAAATATCAAGATTAAAGCAGTATAAAGCACTAGCAGTGCAGCGCTTATATCCTCTAAATGACTTTGTAAAAGTACTTTAAAGAAACATAATCTTTAAGGCTAAATTTGTAAAATGTTATTCTTTAGGCATTCTTTTTTTTATGCATATGTTTTATATTGTTTTGTGTATTGATTGTTTATTCATTTATTTTACAGTGATTGGTGGGACATTGCTTCATTCATTTTTTTTAGACATAAATAAACATAAGCGAGATCTCGGCTTCCATCTCGATGTTTTATCTGTGGCACCGGTGTCTGATATTAAACCTCGTACGTCCGATGGAACTCAAATTAAATTCTGTGAACCCACTGAAATTTTGAGTTCAAAATGTGAAGCTAAACATGATACATTTTATATTGGCTGTGCTGTGGCTGCATGAATGTCTTTATTTGTTTATAAGCAGTTAAATATTTTTATGTGTGATGTAGAAAATTTATTCAATAATAGGGGTATGTTTACCAAGGGGCGACTTCCTCTATAGGAGATTGACTAGGTAGGTACCCCAACAGTGCCAGTTATTCTACCGCGCAGTGATGTACAAACATTATTGTGCCTCTTTAGGAGGGCTCTGTAGGTAGTGAAATTACTGAACAGAAGCGTGAAACATCTGTAAGAAATAGTGCACCTATCGCCTAGGACTGACTCCATTGTGAAATTCTGGGTGGCACTGTACTGATTATGGGCAGCATTATCTATTAGTAGAGCGTCTTGCTCGACAAAGTCAAATGACTTGACAAAGGTTTGATTTCAACATACTGAATCAAAATTAAGAAGTCAAAATTATATGAAATAATAAAGTAAAGCTAAATAACTCTTTATTTATACCAACGTACTTAAAGAATAAAAAAAAGGTAGCACTCCGGGAGTGCCGGCAAAGTGAAAACTTCAATATTAACGTTGTGTTTAATTATAAAAGTACTATCATTTATGAGGTAGAATACAATGTTTATTTATTGCGCTATCGTACACAAATATGACAATTTATATGTTGTTATTTATAATATTATATCGTTATTTATATATTACATTAAATTTTATCTCTCAGAAAAATCAACTTCCATCCATAATTTCGACGACTTTTACACCATCAACAGAGCAGCACACTCAGGCACGGTAGAAAGAGTAGAGATACTAGTTCCTCTCCCTTCCCCTCGATCTTACGCTTTTTCGATCAGCATCACGTGACCCTGACGCGAGTTTTAAAGTTTTTACCCATACAAAAAAGTGCTCAGCGCCGCTAAAGAAGTTTTCACTTCAAAAAGAAAACAGAAACCAACAAATTATCGCACTCCATACACAAAATATGACCAACGCAACATCCACACAGGAAAGATGATATAAACCGACTAAAAGCTTTTGACACAATAACAAGTAAGTTATAAAACAAAGTTACACCTTAGGCAGCACGCGTATGCTCTGGGCTCACATATCACGCCTGATAATGCAACTTCGTAAACTTTCATAAAACATAAGGGAGGTGTCTGAGAGAAAGCGAGGAAGCGATGAACGAGAAGCGAGTAGAGATCTGAGAGGATTTTAGGGTTGCTAAAGGAGTTTAACAGGAGAATGTTTAGTTGCTCTAAGATTATAATTGTAACAACTTCGTCTTAACAACTTATGATTGAGTAATAAGCGTTGGTGTAGTGCACGTAGAAATTCACATTCACATCATTGTGAAATCCTGGGTAGCACTGTACTGATTATGGGCAGCGTCATCTCTTAACATCAGGAGAGCGTCTTGTTCGTCTTCTTACTTCTTCACATAAAAAAAAACTTAAGCACCATGAGGCAAATAAAGAATTATTATTATTAATTTCGGGGAAACGATGCGTAGGAAGGCGGAAACTGTCGTGGCTCCGCAATATCAGGCAATCGACCGGGATGAAGAAGGTGGAAGATCTGTTCAGGCTTGCCCAGGACAAGGATAAATTTCAGAATACCTCCTTTAGTGGAGAGGCACTAAAAGAAGAGAAGAAAGGCGTTTAAAGGCGAGAACAAAGGGGTGTGATTAGGTAGCTCAGAAAATAAATAAAAAAGACAAAGCAGCGTTGTCGATGGGGGATTGGATGGTAAAGCTTTGCTGATTCCCAGTCCTCCGTCAAAAATTCCATCCCTGTACCCCGGGAGACGAACAGGAGAGTTCGCATAACGCGTATTCAGCTTAAACAAAAAATGCGTGGTGAAGCCCTTTAAAACAAATTATCTAAAGCATTTATAGCGAACATTTGTAAGCAAGAAACTCGCTCATCTCTTATCTTCGATTTGCCAAAGTCCTAAGGCTCGCTTCTCCCAGAGGTCACATTGCGGGTGAATTTCGTAAAAGCTTTGCGCGCCTACTCGTGTGTACATACCCTTACATCTCGTATCATTACATTATCAACTTTATGTCGTTGGGAAAAGGTCGGGTTCGGCTTCCTTCAGTTGTTAATGTTTAAACATTCGTGATATGATCGTTTTTAGCTGATTTGAAGTATGTAAGTGGTGTACTGAAGCATATTAACTCGATTTTATTTGGTGAAAATATGACGCTGATGAAGTAGGGTTACGTAGGGCCAAAGGGTTACGTGGTGTAGAGATGTGATTCTGAATCACAGAGTTTTTCCACTCACTAAAATGGTAGTAGGTTTTGGCCGTGGCTAGTTTTTAACCCCCGACGCAAAAACGACGGAGTGTTATAAGTTTGACGTGTCTGTCTGTCTGTCTGT
This sequence comes from Hemithea aestivaria, assembly GCA_947507615.1. NCBI lineage: Eukaryota > Metazoa > Arthropoda > Insecta > Lepidoptera > Geometridae > Hemithea > Hemithea aestivaria. The sequence continues at coordinate 15,703,816 of OX382329.1, read as the reverse complement.
GTGTCTGTCTGTCTGTGTGTGTGTGTGTGTCTGTCTGTGGCATCGTAGCTCCCGAACGAATGAACGGATTTTGATTTAGTTTTTTTTGTTTAAAAGTAGAGTTAGTCGAGAGTGTTCTTAGCCATGTTTGGTGGAAATCGGTTCAAGATGGCCGCCGCTACAAAATGGCGGATTACTTTTTTCTTCCACGACCCCCTCAATATGGGTATCAAATGAAAGGGCTTAACTAGTAGAATACAACCCACTATATAAGATTTAAAATCCAAGATGGCCGCCGCCACAAAATGGTAAATTACGTATTGCGTTGGGTTTTTTTTAATTTAATTCACTTGTAAGAATAAGTGGATTTAAGTAGAATTAGGATTATTGTATCAATAACAAATGGTATTTTATTTATTTATTTATTACTTACTGAACAATGATGTGTCGCCAAGGGGTTATTATAGTATCGGCATGATGTTCAGTGAACTCTTGACCACAAGGCGTCGGCAATTATTGAAACCGCGTCAGCAACACTGCAACATCAGTGTGGTGCTGTGGTGCTTAAGTCAATGTGCTGGGTACAGCTAGACGATATTATAACGATGACATATTTTACGCTTACATATTTCTTCGTAGATTTTACCACATGTGATTATGATTTTTACTAACATCTTAAGGCTGCTTAGTCCGCGGGACGCTCTCTCGCTCGCACCATTTGACACATTTTGAAATATAAATTCATTGAATTAACTTTTTGAAAATTCCTCAAGAGAGTCGCTGCACAATATTATTGCGCACATTTTAAAAGTTTGTTTTTAGTGTTATACTCGTATATTGAAAAATGGCATGAGAAGCAATTTTGAAAAAAAAAAACCAAAAACCTCATCTTGCCATATGGGTCAGGCTCAAAATTATCTACCATTTCTATAAAACTTGCTGTCTGCAGACTTTGACTCAAAAAATAAAATAGAATTAAGACATCTAGTTTTCATTATACTTTTAAAAAATAACGTTATCTTTTCGAAATACTTGGGTATTTTTCATTGAAGTATATCCCAACTAAAACAATTTCAAAAAATTAAAATAAAAAAAGCCCTACTTTTTCTCCCATACAATTTGTTGGTGTCTGCATGCGCCCACTTGTTACAAATCATGATAAATATATTTTTAGATCACTATAATTTATTTTTGTCGCTTATATCTTGTTCTATAGATGTTAGCCGACATTGTCATACGAAAATAACTACAATTAATTAAACCGTATTGTTTTAATTACCAAAAGTAAAGGTGTCCCCAATTTAATTCCCTTGTACTACAGTTGTACGACACGATATTTCTAGGATTTATTGATATTCTACCATGAACAACTAATTTATTTTTAAGTAGCAACACTGAACCTGTCAAATTTGACACATTTTTAACGATTCCGCTATTTTTTCTTTGTTTAATTTGGAAGATCATGCGAAAGGTGTGGTGTGTCGTAAAAAACTTGCAATGTTAGTTCATTTGTATTGTGGTTATTTGAATAGATATTTGGATTTTTAGCTTTAATTCATGTATAAACTAATTGTTTCTTTGTTTAAATATACCAGTGTTTAAAAGCTAGGTGTAGTAATTTAGGTGTTATGATTTTTTTAAGGTTAAATCTTGCTGAAATTTTGTTCCATTGTGCGACGTTGTGACACGAATTGTGCAATGTGTCACAACGGAAATTATAAAGCTTGGTTTACAAAATTAAATTTTAATTATATTTTTTTTTATCCTAGTAAAAAATATATTATAAGTAAAGTTTTATTTTTTTTAATAAACTAATATAAATTAATATTTTAGATGCCTATGTCTGCGGCAGAACGCTGTCGCAGATATCGTGAAAAACTAAAAGAGAACAATCCTGCCAAATTTGAAGAATTAAAAAAGAAGAACGCCGAGAGAACCAAAAAAATAAAGTTAAAATTGCTGATTTAAATGAAGTAGAAAAAAAGGCGTTGAGAAAACAATTGCGTGATGCTAAAGCCCATTACAGACGTCGCTATACTATACCTTACTATATGACTCCTGGTACCATATAGCATCATATAGCAAGGCCTTGCTATACCTCGCTATACCTTGCTATATTATTTTTAGTGATGGACGGGTTAATGATCGGAACTATATTTTTAATAGTTCATTCTTTGTGATTGAATCGTGAGCCGATCTTTAAAATCGAATCGAGTCACTTTAACATTGCTCTTTTCATCTTTACAAACGAACTTAAAGAGTTGGTTTAACTTGTCAATGACTGCTTTAAGTGCATTTAGAATAGGTATATTATTATACAAAAATAAAAATAAATTATATAATTTAAAAATAAAAACGAACAAGTGCAAGTTAGACTTGCCACATACTTGTGTGGAAAAGTGTTATTAATATATGTAGGTATCCGTTCTTTTATCCACACAATAATAATTATTATTAAAGTCGCATTAATGTGAAATGAAAATTACTTATAAAATCATTATTATATACTGGCTATCATATATAGTTTTTTAATCTATGTTAGCTATACTTCAACCGTTCTATTATAATATAACCATTACGGAGTTCCAGCCGCTACGTCACGGCTCCATCATCAGATCAATTCGATGGTACCAAAATATAGCACTGTCACCAGTCTTACTTACATAATAAGTATGCACAATTTCAAATAAACCTGATGACTTCTAACTCGTACTGTCTAGCGTCAGCTTTACTGCCTTAAAATTCAGTTGCAAGATGTGTGCTTAGTATACAATAAAAAGGTTTTAAATGAAATTTTCTTTTCTGTACAAAATGATGGCTTTAAAATTAGCTTCTTTCCGCCAAACTCCGGACTGACAGATATACATACAGAAGGACAAGCAAAAGTTAAAAGTATGTAAGCGTTCCTTATCGACAAACACAAAGTCGCAGAATGAATTCCTATTTTCCATTGAAATAGAAATCCAATCATAGTCTAAATGGGTGCACCAAGTTCATCACTTTATGAATTGACTGTCACGCGCTACGACGTGCGCGCGGGTCTGCTAGTAACCTATAAAACATACTATATTTATTTATAAAAACATAAACATATATTTATTTACCAAAAACAGTGTTTTACAATTCATCTCTATTAACTATTGGACCCCACACTAGGCCATAGCCTGTCTCGTGGGTTCCTCGAGGGTTCAGAATTATGCATTGTACAATAATATAAATCAACAGAAAAGTTCGACGACAGTTTTGGAAATATATTAGGTATAACTATAAATATAATATGAATAGTTACAGAGTTATAGGGCAAACAGTTATGTGATTAATCTACGCTCAACTAATGTGTATAATAATTATTATTAGATACTGTTCTCTGTTTATAACAAATTATATACTTTGACTGGCAAATTACTATTTAATGTTATGATTTATTTTACTGCATATAAACGTCATTATGGTGGTTACCAAAAAATGAAGAATGAACAAAAGTTCATAACTAGGTTGTGAATTAACTAGATGCGCGAGCATCTCGATCATGTAGAGTAAGTATTACCGGAGATATGTTGTTGCCGATGATAGGCACGCATTGACGCTGCATATCATATACCTAAAATATCATTGAACGAGCCAATAAAAACCAACCATTTTCGTAAATGTCTTTGAACCATTGTTTTTTTTTATAAACAAGCCAATCAAAACTAGCCAACCAATTCGTTTTGGAGATTTTGTTGCTATACAGAAAATTACGCCAGCGTGGTCTATTTTATTTCTCTTTCCTATGCATTTTCATATTATGCACACTCGTTAATAGGCACAGACCACTTTTCATCAGGTAAAAGCTAGTTTCCTAAAAATGTTAATATTTTTAGGAAGTAGGTACTAGGAGTACCAGAAGTAGGAACGGAGATTCAATCACTTGATTGCATATAGTTCCACAATGATTCCCCAACACTACTTAAACAAATGAATTTGACAATTTATTCTACATAAAGGATGTTTCTTTTTTTCCTAGATTTTGGTTTCCTTCAAATCTGCTCCTGGTAAACTTAAAAAAAATGACGATTCAAACTTCGTCAAAAAATCCAGGATTTTTTTTTCTAAATTATCATCGTTTACGAAAAGTATGACTTACGTTAATCAAATAAGATCAATTCAAGTTGGATTTGACCTACTTTATCAGAAGATTCTCGACTACATCGGCCAAATAGCGTAGGTAGAGAAGCTCATTGTCACCGGGAAAATCAAAGGAAAGCGGACCCAGGTCGTAGTCCGATGCGTTGGTCAGATCAGATCCGCACCACCCTTGAAGTTGCTTTTGTTCTGTTGTCTTTTGGCTCCTGGCTATGAAAATCGCATCCAATCAACCCAGATAGCTCCATCATCAGATATCGAATTCTCCAAAGGAGGGGTCATGACTCCCAGTAATAGGCAATATGACAAGGAACAAGGAAGAACTCCAAACGTTCCGTTTCCTAGTAAAAATGTCTAGACAAACTATAAAATAATCATTTGTTTTTTTTTTTTCTTTGGAGGTACCTACAAAACCCTTGAAACAATATATTTGCATTATTACAGATTTAAATGACAATCACTTTTGTAAAAAAAAACCATGGCAAACTCCTGGTATGTATTTTTTAAAAATTTGCGAAAAAAACATGAATTTTTTCACACATCCTGTATAAGACTCAAAATTGACATTGTCAACAGCCATGTTGCTGTAAAACCATACAATTTGGCAAATCCTATATGAACTAGATAAAAAAAAAATGCGTAGCCATTTTGTAACATGACTTAGCCGGTTAAGCAAAAGTCTACTGCAAGGTATTCAAAGCTTTAAGTTATTCGGAAAAATAATCATTATGCATAAAAAGAGCTCATATTACAAGTAAATAGGAGGTGAAATTTAAAATACAAATTAAATTACTTTGTTTCATAATACTAACAAAAGGACCTGCAAACACAAGAAAATATTTAATAAAAATAAAAAACATTTTTTTCTAATTTATTACACAGCAGTTAAGCATTTGCTACTATTTAGTTTAATATATCGCGTAGGTAATAGGAGTTTGTTTTCTTTTGTCTCCGTAATACAAAACGGCTTAGTCATTTTATCACCTAGTCAAAATGAAAAATGGCGGATTCTACGCATCAACTGTAAAATATAGCGCGATATCGCGCTATATGTCATTTATAGCTACGTGTGTGACGGATGCCGATTTGTACTGAAGCTATGCCGCGCTATATGAAGCTATATAGCGCTATATAGCGACGTGTGAAATGGGCTTAAACGAAATCAAAAAGAAAAATCTGAAGTTTTGCCTGCTAAGACTACAACCAATAAACAATGTTGTAAATTTCGTACTAAATTGCTACTCAAAAATAAAATCTTAAAAGCGAAAATTCAACGCTTGCTAGTCAGACATACCAATCTTCAGAAGACTTTATTTTTATTTAAAAACATTTTTTTGTGGCAGTCATATGTACAAGGCTTTACAAATTCCGTTGTAACACTTTATTTCCTTTGTGCTACATTCCGTTGTGATCTCTGTTGTGCAACTGGTAGATAATTTTGAGCCTGACATATCAATCTGAAAACACTTTCAAAATGTGTGCAATAACATTGTGCAGCGACCCTTTTGAGGAATTTTCAAAAAGTTAGTTATATGAATTTATATTTCAAAATAATGAATGTGTCAAATAGTGCGAGAGCGAGAGCGTCTAAGAACTAAGCAGCCTTAAGATGTGAGTAAAAATCACAATTACATAGGCTAAAATATGTCATCGTCATGTCTAGTCTGTTTTTTACCACTGAACGGGAATTAAACACATAGAACAGCCAGACGTACCTAGACTTGCGAAAGCTACATGTATCAAAATGTTAAAAAGCATGAAAAGGTAATAAATAAAAAAAAAACATAACGATACAGCGTTCCTGACGCGCTCAGACATTATACGCAATAAAACTCTCTTGTACCAGCTACGGTATAAAAATGTTACATTTTACTCTACACGTGAAATTTTTATGAGATATTAAGAAAATACGAAGAAAACGTACTCGTACAGCCTGACCACGATCTTCTCGTACACGGATGAAAATGGAACTAATATCCCGCCATACAAACCTACTGCCAAAATTCTTTCTCGCTTAGATGCAAGCGCCCTCATCCAGTTTTATTTTGATTGTAGACAGATCGTATGGGAACGTTGACGTCTTGAAAATAATGCAAGATGAGATCAAAGGTAATTTCAAAGCTTTTTCGGAGCACGACCGCGTTAAACAACAATAAAACTCCAATAGGTTTATGATATCCTGGTTGACAACATAAATCTATATCTTTTCTTTAAAAGTAAGTCATCACACTAATATTACAAATGCGACCGATTGAGCTGAAATTTGGTATAAAGATAGCTTAGACTCTGGAATAACACATAGGCAGTGCAGCATAGTACAGTGGGTAAAACCACTGGACACAGCAATTAATACCCTTAAAAAACTTTCTTAGCTATAGAATTTATAGATTTTTTTTAAAATATTAATTTAATTCAGAATTTTTTTTTATTTCAATTCTGAACCCACAGTAAAACTTTCCATTTGCAGATATATTTAAGGTTAAAGGCTTTCTGTAATAATTATTATATTACCTATATAGTGTAAAACTTTATCATAATATTATGTATTTATGACGAAAAAAATAAACTGGCCAAGTGCGAGTCGGACTCGCCCATGAAGGGTTCCGTAGCAGCAAGTAACATAATATAAAGTTCTTGTAGTTCGTTGTAACTTAAATTGCGGTTTGCGGTTTATAACGTATTAAAAAAAACTTATAATTAGATCTCGTTCAAACCAATTTTCGTTGGAAGTTTGCATGGTAATTTACAACATAATCTATTATTTTTACATTTATCATTTCCTTATTTTAGAATTTAGAGGGGTGGGGGGGGGGACACATTTTTCCACTTTGGAAGCGTCTCTCGCGCAAACTATTCAGTATAGAAGAAAATGATATTAAAACCTCAGTATCATTTTTTAAGACCTATCCATAAATACCCCACACGTATGGTTTTGATGAAAAAATTATTATGAGTTTCAGTTCTAAGTATGGGGAGCCCTAAAAATTTATTGTTTTTTTCTATTTTTGTGTAAAAATCTTAATGCGGTTCACTAAATACATCTACTTACCAAGTTTCAACAGTATCTCGGAGTCGCTCTTATAGTTTCGGAGAAAAGTGGCTGTGACATACGGACGGACGGACGGACAGACATGACGAATCTATAGGGGTTCCGTTTTTTTCCATTTGGCTACGGAACCCTAAAAAACGTCGTGACGTCTTGCCGAATTCTGGTACATCTTCACGCGTCCCCAGCCAAATAGCTTATTTTTTCAGCAATTTATTATTTAATTCACAAACCTAAAAATAACGTATATACGAAATATTGTTCATAATTCGAAAATTATTTTTTTATTTAAAAAATTTTGACCTTGTCAACATCCCTATTAAGAAAATTGATAAACACTTCAAACTTGCGCACATCAAAGAGAAAAGAAAAAACCAAACAAAACATTATTTACAAAAACAATAAAAACCAAGTGCCCAAAACAACTATCCATAATAACCCTACCACTTAACATACAGAAACAAACGTAAACAAGAATAAAAGTTGATGAAATACGAGTCCTACTAAAATTAGGATAACTTTTGTATTGGAAACTCACAATCCCAATTTAATGCTTGACTGGGTTCCCTTTGACATCCTTTCGGGGTCTCGTAATCGTTGAGGTATGTTTGAAGAGGTGGGAAGACGTTTTTGAACATTTTTCAGACTGTTTTTTCAACGAAATCAAAATTTTGAATTTATATCTGCAAAATGTCTTTTTTTCTAGTCTGCACTGCCTCAGTGCTAGGCAAAAGCCTCCTCCAAATGCTTCTACATATCCCTTTCCTGCGTCACCTTAGCCCAGCCGATTCGGTGCGTCCAAATTGTCTCGTCATCTATATAAGACTCTTAACCCGTAAGTCCCCGAGCGGCTCGATCGAGCAGCATCCGCGCATGGAATTTCACCCTTATTTTAAAGAAGCTAGAAATAATAGACGTCAATTTTGATTGGAACGGGAAGTGTTTCCTGGATCAAGGGGTTAATTTTATTATACAACTTCTTTATTTTTTATTTACTACAGGTTAACTTTTACCCACAATCTCGCCTAAGCGATGAAGCGTTGGAAGATAATAGCAGGCTATAATTAGATGGCTGGCTGGAATAACAATAATTAAAATCCAAATTATAAAACGATGTTAAAACAGTGGATATAATGGAAAAGACGACAGTCGTACCATTAGAAATTGTCCGTCTCTAGTCTCGAACATTGTGGAAAAACGGCCCTACATGAACAATGATCAAGAAGTCATCTTACCTCCTAAACTAAATCCCCAACGTCCCACGGAAGACATGCACGAGAGATGTTGACATATTTCCGAACCAATTGTTATTTTCCGTTCCTTTGATTACAAGCTCATCTCATTTCGTATTCAGAGCATACGTAACAATGCTTGATTTCTAACCTACGGGGCAAAAATGAGAGGTTCTCTGGTTATCTTGGGAATTCGTGATAAAATTATAGTCTTTGTTAAAATGATACCAACATAATTATTTAAATCCTAAAGGGCGTCTCAATACGAGATCCCTTTCGAACTAGTTACCGTGACCTTACTCAATATTCCATCAAAATCTACAAATTAATTATAATGAACTAGATCTCGCGGCGTTGCCCGCGTGGCAAAATCCTTTCTTCTTCTTTTAGAAGAAGTTTACTTCCTAAACACTTTTTTTTAGAAGAAGTTTACTTTTCTCTCAGAAGAAGTTTACATCCTAAACACTTACCGTGTGCCAAATTTAAGCGCTATTAAGAGGTTTTAGCTGTGCAGTCAGTCAGTCAATTACTCTTTCCTTTTTTTTATAATATCTAGTTTGTTTTACTATGAACGATTTTTTAAAGAAAAGTGGGTCTACGTGAAACCAATAAATTAATCCTTTAAAAATACGTCTTGTCCTCTTTAAACACCACAAATATATTATAAAAAACTTTTAATTAAAACCTGATTTGGATCCTGACACACAGTGTTTAACTAGTTTAGGAACCTTTGGATTCAAAAATTATGTACATGTTATGTCAAATAAATAAACATTATTATATTATTAATAATTTAAATTGTACTAGGGTAAAAGTTAAATTAATAATATAATAATAATTAATGATAGGTCATTAGGTACATGGATTACATATAAATATCTTTTGAATGTTTGACTAAGTTAAAACCATGTTACGTCACTACATCCGCTGGTTAAATGCATATTCTCCAGCGGTCTCTATCAACATTGGCAACTTTACATACAAACAGACAGTAACTGGTAAAGTTACTGGCGTAATATAAAACTAAGACGACGTGCGTAACTCGCCAGCATAGTTTGAACAATGCGAAAGATGGATGTGGCATATAATAATGGAACAATATGGATTATCTAAGAAAGAAGATAAGATAAGAAGATAAGAAAACTCTTTATTGTAATAAATATGAGCTAACGTAAAGCTAACAGCAACTTGTTAGTTATTAAACGTATATTTTACTAGGTTATGCTTGCGGCTTTGCTCGTATAGAGAATGTTTTTCTTTGCGGATAGCTAAAACAATTTTACGTTCCAAATTTCAACTCAGTTTCAATCCGTTCAGTGGTTTGATCTGTGCGGTGATAAATCAGTCAGTCAGTTCATTATTCACGATTTCCTTTTACATATATATTCTTATTTTTAAAAATGCCACTTGTAATGATAAAAAATAGTGAGTCTTGAAATCTATAAACAAACTAATATGCCTGAAAATGTCTACGTGATTATAACGTTTTTTTTTAAAATAAATTACCGGGATACCAGTACACATGATAAGTGATTGGTTTGAATACAGAGAAGAGAGAGCAGCCATTGGTTCGCAACTGCGTACAATTTTTAATCCCCGCCTATTTGTAGACGATTTTAGTTTGGTCATTTTTTGAGTGCAGTTACTTTTCCAGATTTATTGTTATAATAAATAACAATAAATCTGGAAAAGTAACTCATTCAACATAGGTCATTATTTTATTATTTAAAAGTTAATCTTCTTCCGTACCAATAAGAATTAAATATCTGAATCAACCACATCCAAATTTTCAACATTCCTACCAATATTACTCCAAGGAAACTTTGTTATTACTTTGGCCAAGTTTATTTGGAAAATGAACTGGAAACTGGCGTCCAGTGTCGCGAAATTTATGCGATACTAGATCTTCTTGCAACAAATTAACTAAGCTAATTTAAACTTTAAGCCTTTAACATAAGGGTTGATTTAGTTTAAATATTGGAAATTGATTAAGTAGGTTATGTAGAGTAATTGCACATGTGGATGAGTTGAGAAACGTGTGGTTTTGTATACAATTTTAATGTACGGTTTTTGGCTGTCTGTGAACAATAATACAGTTATAATTTAAAATACGGACTAGCAAATGCAGCGTAGGATGACCCTATAAAGGTCGCCGGAAGACGCTGGATGCAGGTCGCTTCTAACCGGTACATATGGAAGTCCAAAAGGGAGACTTATGTTCAGCAGTGGACGTCCTATGGCTGAGATGATGATGATGAATTTAAGACAGCACTTTTATAAAGTGTTTATCACTTTAAAATTGATAAAATGCATTGTTAACAATGTCAGCAATTTAAACTTTGTACTATAAAATAAACAAAAATAAAATGTAACATTGAATAATGTTTGTATTGAAAGCAACTATAACATTTTTAAAACTATCGCGAGTGTTCTCCATAACTACAACAATAACAAGTGAATTAAATTAAAAATTTAAAAAACCCCCAACGCAATACTAATTCTAATTTTTTTGATGGCGGCCATCTTGGATTTTAAATTTAATATAGTGGGCTGTATTCTACTCGTTAAGCCCTTTCATTTGATACCCATATCGATGGGGTCGTGGAAGAAAAAAGTAATCCGCCATTTTGTAGCGGCGGCCATCTTGGATCGATTTCCACCAAACATGGCTAAGAACACTCTCGACTAACTCTACTTTCAAACAAAAAAAACTAAATTAAAATCCGTTCATCCGTTTGGGAGCTACGATGCCACAGACAGACACACACACACACACAGACAGACAGACAGACAGACATACAGACAGACAGACAGACACGTCAAACTTATAACACCCTGTCGTTTTTGCGTCGGGGGTTAAAAAGCGCCGGTTACTGCAGGCGTGAACTCCTGGTGAAGGACATCGTAATTGTCCGAAACCGTGGTCGAGATATTCTCGGCAATATTTGACGTGAGTTGTGCCGTTTTTATTGTTGTAGTTATAGCAACTATAAAGTTAGTCGGTAAGAAATCAGCAGCTTAAGAATTAACAAATATAACTAAAGAGTATTGAAAATAATTACTATTATACACTGCTTACAATTAATTAAACATTATTTGTAGTTTTATAGCTCAAAATTTCAAAGTGATCTTTTCCAGACAACCAAACTTTGAACGGATAGATCATGTTACGAAGGGTTGAAATAGAATAGAATAGCATAGAATTAAATTGAAACACTTTATCGTGACACCACAGTTATGTAATATGTACAAAAACTTAGAACTAAAACAGTTTATAATATACTAGCTTGTGCTCGCTGCTTTGCCCACGTGGCAAAATCCTTTATTAGCGGAGGTCTACATCATAAAACCTACCTGTATTCCAAATTTCAACCCAATCGGTTCAGCGGTTTGAGCAGTGCGTTGATAGATCAGTCAGTCACTCTTTCCTTTTCTTTTATTTAGAAAAAGAAAAAATGTAACTGACACTGAAAAAATGAATGAAATTAAGGAAATGGATGAATAAATGATGAAATTTGCATTGATTAGTGAAATTTGATGTAAGAGAGATCGGAACAACCATGTTGACAGGTGAGACAACTTTACGACTCCCATGAAAACGACATAAACAATCGCGCAAGTGAATATAAGTTCGAAGATAAAAAGTTTACGGGCAACGTATTATGGGATGCTGTAAAAGGGTTAAGTTTATCACTAGGGCTGTATTCTACTAATATTATGAAAAAAAAAGTGAAAGTGAAAAAAAAGAGGGAAGAAGAAAGTGAAGAAAGAAGTGTGAAGTGAAGTTTGTAAGAATATATGTATGTATGTCTGTTACTCTTGCACGCCTAAACCGGTGGACCGATTGAGCCGAAATGTTGTATAGAGATAGCTTAGACCCTATAACATATAGACTACTAAAAACGCTGGGTGCAGCTAGTATATAAGCTAGTTATATTATGTACAATGTATAGGGTGATTGCTGTTGACGAATTCAGTCACAACTAACTTTAACTTAACTCTAACTTAAGTCACTCAGTCTCAGTATTTTTTTTACCTGATATCAACGCAGTTAATTTAAGTTTTTTTAAAAAACAAAACAGATGCACGAGTAAAATACTGAATATAGAAAGTATTGCTAGTATTCTCTAGATTCAATATTTTTCTCATGCCAAGAAACATTTTTAATAAAATGTATATTCGACGAATTTATATTTCAATATACGTCATATCATGCGAGGGAATCTCACGCATGATTTACCATTCCCATTAGATCCACCCATTTAAAAAAAATCAAAATTAAAGAAGATAAGAGGAAAGAAAATATATTTATTTGCGACAAAACCAAACGAAAAAAATTATAGAGTAACGAAAAACATGAAATATTTTTTAACCCCCGACACAAAAACGACGGGGTGTTATAAGTTTGACGTGTCTGTCTGTCTGTGGCATCGTAGCTCCCGAACGGATGAACGGATTTTGATTTAGTTTTTTGTATGAAAGTAGAGTTAGTCGAGAGTGTTCTTAGCCATGTTTGGTGAAAATCGGTCCAAGATGGCCGTCGTTACAAAATGGCAGATTACTTTTTTTCTCCACGACCCCGTCAATATGGGTATCAAATGAAAGGGCTTAACTAGTAGAATACAACTCTTTATGATAAATTTAAAAGCCAAGATGGCCGCTACCAAAAAAAATGTGAATTACATATTTTGAAAGAGTTGCGTTGGGGGTTTTATCAATTTTTTAATTTAATTCACTTGTTAAATTAAATGAACATCAAAGTAGGTTCTGAAATACCCTACAGTAGTTTGAAACTACGAAACATACAGTTCTTGTAACTTGTAACACATTCAAGCAACCAATCGTAAATTTACACTACAACCCATTTAATGTTACTGGAGGGTATTCCAATCAGAAACTAAAACCAAGCTGGGGATTTATTGTCCCCGTGTATTTACATAAAAGTTTCAAGTAATTTGTAAATTTGCGGGGAAACCTTCGTGTCTTTGAATATTTTATAGGCGTAATCGATACACCTAGATGTCTAGTTTTTCTTAGGCTTTTTCTTAGTTCTAGAGCTAAAAACTTTCGGTTCTAATACACAGATATAGCGCATAGATAGATGAAATGAAATGAAATGAAAAAAAAATGAAAAGAAAATAATTTATTGGCTCTATCTTACAGCTTAAGCTTACATAGTGTGTTAAAGTTTTAATGTAGGTACTCGCCAATGGGAACAGGCTCAGCGTTTTGTAAAATTAACCCAAGGGCTAACCTGACTACTGATTTTCAGCCGGGCGGCAGGCTGATTTTTTCGGCTGATTTTTAGGTTTTTTTAGATGGATAACTCTTTATTATTGAAACACAAAAGAAAAAGTACACAAACAACAGTAACTGAAAAACTAAAAAAATAAAAATAAGTGTTACAACTGGTCTTACCGCTAAAAGCAATCTCTTCCAGACAGCCGTGGAGAGAGGAAAAAATGGCGCATTTTTAAATTATAAATACGTCATGTCTGTACTCACATATTAATATTATTGTTGAGGCTCTCTCGACCATGCCACGGTTTTAGTTTAATTTTTTTTTTTTTGCAATTCAGGTTTGCCCTAGAAAAGATTCTACAATAAATTTAATTTAAGCTCATGAAAAATAAAAAATTTGTGCGTGTACTAGTTTACACACGTAAGAAGTGAAACTTTTTTAATTAAATTAAATTTAAATTTATAAATTTTTTAAATTCATGTTCATTGGAGAAAGTGAAAGTACTCTTCGTCTGAACCAACCGTGGTAGGGGCAAGAAACAAAAGACGGCGCGTAACTGAAAAATGTGACGCGTAACCGAAAAAATGTGACGGTAAATTTTTTCCAACGCCGATAAAGAAGTTTCACTTCAATAATTTATCGTAAAATAATTAATAATAAAAACTGTTCACGAACATTTTTCAAACAATGTTTAAAATAATAAAATTTTGATGACCTTTCGTTCGCCCGCGGCTTACAAGCCAAAGCGAAACTAGCTCGAAAAGATTTACTTTCTGGGTTATTTTAAATAATTTGGGGAAACAATCCGAGAAAGAGATCGGTCTTTTACGAAGTTTTAAAAACAATTTGTGTTCGCAATAAGGGAAGTGAGGAGATTTTGATTTTGGATATTTTTTACTTTAAAATGCGTATGTACCTGTGTATATTAAGTTTTTTGCATATACATATGTATATATATATATTTTGTATACAATTCATTAGATTCTAAAGACATTATATTATTTAAGCACCTCTATGGCCTCTACGGTAAGCCACTCAACTCGGTCCTCCATTTTCCTTCTCCAAAAGCCAAAAGCAGAATTCCACAAGTGACATTTAAAAAAAACTTTTTAAAAACTAGATTTTATTATTATTAACATCTAGCACCAAAGTACTCGTCAAGACGAATCATACGAGCCCAAACACGATGGGGTTGCGTCGTTTAATTCCTATAGCCACCTTCCAGCTCCATCATCAAATCAGTTCGATGTAATTATAATATATACAGACAGACAGACAAAAGACAGGTGAAAGTAAATAAAAGCTTGTAAAAATGTGTTTCGTTTTACTGCGCCATCGTTTTGTCTTCATACAGAATCTACATGCTGCCCATTGCCACTTAAGCTTGCTAATCCTAAGCCGAAGGTATATAGTATAAGTAAATACCTATATCAATTTGAGATTAATAGTAAGGTAGGTATTATGCCCAGTAATTGAACATTACGTATTGAATTTACCAGATCTCTGGATTGGCTTACCGCAATTAGCCTCAAGATTGAGATGGAGTGAACTGTGAACCATGACCTGACGATATAAAGGTTAGGTCATGCCATAGGTGAGACTTGAGACATATTATATGTTTGCCAGACAATATTATGATATCTGGAATCAATTTAAAGAATTGTCATTGGTTCAAACAATATTAACAAAAAAAATCTTATCGACGAGAAAATACGCGTAACGCATCTTGGGTCTCATCGGGAGTACGGAAGGGTTATTAATAAAGGAAGCGGTTAAAAAAACTTTAAAGCACGATAAGGGTCGTAACTTGTCAGATGTTCTTTGTCATGGAGTAAAATCTTTTTCCCTAACGTTCGCTGAAAAATTGTATGTTACCTTCCTACATACCAAATTTCTGCTTTATAAGTTGATCCTTTTAGACCGGAAGAAGTAACTTACATACTTATACACACAAACGAACTTAATACCACACCATAATCATATACCATAATAATATAGTGATACCATAACGCAAGTAAGAATTAAGTTTATTAAAAATGAAACTTACTAAATATCTGAATCAACCAGCCCGAGCTAAAAATAGACGTTCTTGATTAAAAACCTTCTAACCCCTATAAAAGGTAAATATTGTGTAACGTCATGTGAAAGGGCGAGCCACAGGTGGTGACGATGCTTATGGGATCCTCCTTGAGTGTGTCCCATACTTTAGGTTTTATGCTACAAAATATATAGGAACTCAACGCCACTTGTTCTTCAAGAACCATGCTTCGGCGTGATGTAACGGTGAAGCTAAGGAGGAATTAATATTTTAAAGATGTATTATTCTGCGTGGATATGTAAACTAAATTAACTCGTGATTTTTTTAGATTTCAATAAATAAGTTTATTATATTAACAATAATGTTATATCTAAAACTAGCTTACGCTTGCGGCTTTGCCCGCGTGGCAAAATCCTTTTTTAGCGGAAGTCTACGTCATAAAACCTATCTGTGTTCCAAATTTCACCCAATCCGTTCAGTGGTTTAGGCTGTGCATTGATAGATCAGTCAATCACTCTTTTCTTTTATAAAATCGTATTTAGATAAAAAGATAAACTTAAAATTATCTTATTGTAATAATTCTCTCTTAACCCTTTACCACATGATTTTTTTCGCCGAAAAAATATGTTGTTAAATGGGAAATATAAAATTTTAAAAAGCGGCCAAGTGCGAGTCGAACTCACCCATGAAGGGTCCCGTAACAGCAAGTAACATAAAATATAAAAGTTTTTGTAGTTCGTTGTAACTTAAATTGCGGTTTACGAATTAATTTATGACGTATTAAAAAACTAATATTATTAGATCTCGTTCAAACCAATTTTCGGTGGAAGTTTGCATGGTAATGTACATCATAAATCATATTATATTATTTTTACATTTATCATTCCCTTATTTTAGAAGTTACAGGGGGGGGGGGGAAACACATTTTTCCACTTTGGAAGCGTCTCTCACGCAAACTATACAATTAAGAAAAAAAAATATTATAAACCCCAAAAATTTATTGTTTTTTTTTCAATTTTTGTGTGAAAATCTTGATGCGGTTCACCGATTACATCTACTTTCCAAGTTTTAATAGTATTTATAGTTTCGGAAAAAAGTGGCTGTAACATACGGACGGACAGACATGATGAATCCATACCGTACCATCCGTACCTATATATAAATTAGGTTGCATCTACCAACAAAGTGATAATTTTGCATCTACCAACAAAGTATGTTCCAATAGCCTTTCTAACCAAACTTAAGTTAGTATTCGAGCACTAAGACTAAGTTAGCGTTCAAGTATGGGATACCTGAAGAAACCCAGGATATTGTTGCTTGTTACAAATTCTCTAAGATTCAAGTTCTAACTAGGACATTCACTGTTTATCGAGCTACTTTGCAAGATAACATTGTTGGCTTTGTCTTATCGATACTTGTTCGGAACTTGGTTATCTTGACTATTTTATCTATTTATACATTATCCGGAAGAGAGATAGAGTTTTCTATATTATATATACTCGTATATATATTTTCAAGGATCTTCTTACTAGAAGACGAGCAAGACGCTCTCCTAATGGTAAGAGATAACGCTGCCCATAATCAGTACAGTGCTACCCAGGATTTCACATGTAAAACTCTAGGTTCACTACACTAACGCTTCCCACTCAAGAGTCATAACATGTTAAGACTCTTCAGCCCAATAATTTCACTAGCTACACGGTCCTTCCACTGAAGCATATTAATCTTAGACATTTTTAATTTTAAAATCTACAAAGCAATAAATACGTGTCCAATACTTTTTTGGTCCTCATCCCTAGTACATGGAAATGATATCCGTTAATTATATTTCTTAGTGCGAGTGAAAACATTAACGTGAAGGTCCCAGTCACATTAATTTACATCTTAGATCGCGAACGATTTATATTGTTTTCCCCATAACGTGCGCTGAAACTAAAATGTTCTCAACCCCTGACCTTCAATGACTACTTGTTATTCAGCCCAAGCAGAGTCAAGAACATAAACTAAGTGCGTAAAACATTAATTACAGCCGTAATTGGTTCTAATGAAAGTAATGTTACACAAACACGTACGTACGTAAATAAACTTTACAACATTAGGTGAAACACCTAACAAAATTTTGTTTTATGACCAACATTTCTGTTTGCATCTGACACACGGGGAAAATGTTGAGCAACTCTGACGAGCAATATTTCAGGAACTTTCTGAAATATTGCTTCGGAATGTACATTAATAAATTGTCTGCGGGAGCATTATTGAAATTGTGTTTAGTGTGAAAGAAGCAATTTTCTGTGTGAAATTTGGAAACTTGTTTTTTCGTCAATTTATTGAAATTATATAATGTTGCCGTCAGTCGATCGCCCTAAGAAAATATAAAAACTCTTTCTTGTCAACATTTTAGTTTTAAAATCAAAACTTGCGCTGCGAGCCGCTTAGTTTTTGTCAGCCTTTAGAGTCAATGCGACGACTTCTCTCTGTGTTTGCGTTAGTGTATCCCTGAGCCTTGATAATATACATCGACAGCACATGGCAATAGAGCGAATCAGCGCTACAAAGTCTAGGTGTAATTAGATTATCCCGCCTTCTAGATTTAGTCTGCTACCATCCATCATGCTACGGCCGCATCGTCGCTAACATCAGGCGACATCGTGGTCAAAGGCTTACCTACTTCCGACTTTACTATCCATCTACTCAGCCCGTATCCACCCACTGCTGGGTATAGGCCTCCTCATGTTCACGCCACACCTTCCAATCCTGTGCGAGTCTTATCCAGTTCCTTCCAACATACTTGACAATATCGTCCGACCATCGGGCTGGTTGTCTGCCTCGATATCTGTGCCCTTACCTATAAATTTGACGACCTCTGTTGGCGCGGTGGGCTAATACCCGCCTGAAACGCAGAAGGTTGCGGGTTCGATTCCCGCATGGGACAAATATTTGTGTGATCCACAGGTATTTGTTTCTAGTCTGGGTGGTTTTTCATATCTATTATAAGTATGTATTTACAAAAGAAGAGTATATAAGTATTATATCCGTTATCCTAACCACCATATTACAAGCATTAAGTTGCTTAGTTTGGGGTTAGGTGGC
Source organism: Hemithea aestivaria (assembly GCA_947507615.1). Taxonomy (NCBI): domain Eukaryota; kingdom Metazoa; phylum Arthropoda; class Insecta; order Lepidoptera; family Geometridae; genus Hemithea; species Hemithea aestivaria. Next base: position 15,685,064 of record OX382329.1, on the reverse strand, counting down.
GCTGTGTGAAACGTCCTGAAATATTTATTATTATTTTATTTCGTTCTTAAACACGGGCCAAGCCCGGACCTTTTTATAGGCGTACACGGAGACAAAAAGTCCAACGCGCAGAGGTCCTTTTGAACTTTTAATATAAATGTAATGGGTGACACTTATTGGAGTCTGTCTGTGAGTCCATCCATAGAAAATGGGCTATTTATTATTTTATTTATTATTATTATAATTAATTGTAAAAAAATCTACTATTATTTTCACCCCTCTAACAGAAGAGTGTATTATCGAGAGTGAATCTCGATAACCCACGTTGAAGATTTCCATAAAAAAATTGGTTCGGAACCATTCCAAGCGGTGTGTAAGTTACTTAAATACCGTCCAGAGAGATCCGGCCATCACCGGACCGAGTGCGGCCCTGGCGACGAATTAACGTACAGGGACGCATTCTAGTTCGTACATTTGCTTGATGACGAACTTTTATAATAATGTTACGCTTTTGTGGCCATTCGGGGACGTTTTTACGCGATACGAATGTTGTAAAGGATTTTTATTACATCGAATGTGTTGGTTGTGACGTTTTGGGTATTGAGTGTTTTTTAAATGTTGCTAGGGTCATAAGTGACCAGGGGTACATGTCTTTAAGAAGTCACCGAGAGTCACATAATATATAAATCTTATAAGTTTTTTAGCGTAACATTTTAGAAAAATCGACATTGGTCTCTTCATCTACGTCGATATTCTTGTAGATCTATGCCAAAAAAGTAAAAAGTTTAAATTATTAAACTTATTTGATGTTTTGAAGATACATCTTCAAGTGACCCCTGTTTACCTAAAAATCTTATGAAGATAGTAAAAATCAAATCAACAAACCCAAACTTAACGAGTCCAATTCATCACTTCAGCATCCTTTTTCATCCAATAAACAAATTTTTTTGTCTTCTATTTTCTACCTTAAATCTAAACATTAAGGTTTACTTGTATAATTTGGAAGATATTTTGCCGACTGTACCAGGCGCCCAGAAGGCTTAGGGTGTTCTAATTTTCCGCAAGATAAACCACCCTGTAGAGTAAACTGGTTAAGTGCTCGATGTCTTAATTGCGTATGCTCACGAGACTTGGCTCGAAGTTTAACTTGTTTAAGAGTTTATCGGCTTGACCGAATTGCGGCTTTTAAACTGGATTTATTGGTATTTTTAGTGGGTCTTATTGAGATTCTTGCAATCTTTGATTAGTGAGTTGGGATGTAACTTTCTACTCGTAAATACTATGGCTACATTTAATTTATTTTTATACTGAATAAGCCAAACGTCCACCTGGTGGAAAGTGCAGTTGCGATCGACTCGTCGTTATATGCCTACACGTACATTGAGTTACAAAAGTTTAGTTTTCTATAAAATAAATAATATTATTAAAGTAGAGATGCTATAGACGTTCAGTCATGTTGCAGACCATGTAGAAATCTTGGCGGCCTAAAATTTGTATGTGACTATGTAAGTATGTTCGTTGCTCTTTTAAGCAAAATCCACTTAATGAATTGCATTTATAACAGATATAACTTCGATTTTACCACGGGATTGAAATTTTGTGTTATTAGTTGTAGCTAGTTATTATTAATTAACGATTTCGCTTTATAATAATTGTAAGAACAGAATTACCAAGGAAATCTACGAACGATCCTTTGAAACATTATTGGATTATTACACAATCAAACTATGCAAAGTCGTAATGTAAGGAATACCTCAACTCCGAGAATCATCGAGCTTCTGTAGTTGAGAGGCGGGTCAATAACCGGGCGGATATCTTACTCGCGGGAAAACTTCGTACGAGATAATATGCTAAACTGGGACGTAGATGTACGGGGAGGAATTGCGACGAGCACGACTGAGATCATCATCATCAGCTCATATAGTCCTACATCAGGATAAAGGCCTTTTCGTGATTAGCTGAGTGAGTAGCTCTAAGGGGAACATTGTATTATTATAGAAAAAATCATAAAACACAAAACGTCTAATGAGAACTAGCCTAGTCAAACCTCAGGCTTCAAAATAATATTTATTCTAAGTTATAATAAGAGTGATAAAATATTTTATGTCGTTGTAAATATATTTCAGGACTGATCATTGAAGTTGGCACCCATTTAGATCTTACTTCTTTCTTCGCTGAAGTCAGCAATCAAATCATAGGTACCTACTTGTATAGTAATATTGAACTTGGCTCTCTTTTCACATTTATGTTTTTGATGGGATTATAAAATAAACTCACTTCTTATGCTGCAGTCACACTTTGCGCCGAATGACTCGTCAGCTCAATCGATTGAGTCATTAACCCTTGAAATTTCGTATCTGAGAGATAGCTTAGACCCGGAATAACATATAGGCTATTGTAAAGCGGTTTCAACCGCTCGGCTCAGCTAGTGATCAAATACATACAAGTGAAAATAAAAAAACTTTTAAAAAACCAGCTTTTATTATTATTACCATCCAGCAGCACAGTACTTGTCAAGACGAATCAAATGAGCCCAAACTCGATGGGGTTGCGTCGTTTAATCACGGAGTTCCTATGTCTACCTTCCAGCTCCATCATCAGATCAGCTCTATGTCATAATAATATTGCATTTACGTCCAATTTTACACATTCATACAAAATTTCGGCTCAATCGGATACCGGAAAGTGGGTCAAATTAAACTTGCAAGATTTGATTACAGACAGACAGACACTGTTGTCAAAGACAGACAGGTGAAAGTATATAAAAGCTTGTAATAAAATATTATGCTGCAAAACTCATCTTCGTATGTTTCCAGACAGCATTCGCATAGCGTGCACCCTGAGAGGTCTGTCCACGCTTCGTTACGTCGCACGAGTCACGACAAGGGCGTCTCTTCAAAAGAAGAAATGCATTTCTACCTCGAGGTATCTCCTACCCCCATTTTTGTTCCCGTCAGCGTCTTTACGTAATTAGTGGATAGGTTTTTGCGATGTTTTCGCGGGAATTTTTAGTTTGTAAACTTTTCAGTGTGTTCAAGTCGAATTTGGAACTTTTCACTTTAACTTACGCTTAAGTTTTAGCTTTTCACTTTTACTTTTTTATACTTACTTTTTTTACACTTTTTTTTTATTAATTGAAGCTCTACTAGACTCTTTTTTAAAAGATATGTAACTCTTTATTGTACGTATCACCACAATTGTAAACTAGAGATTTAATACTAAAAACAATTTAATTCATAAAAGTGAGATAATAGGCGGTCTTATCTCTAATAGCGATCTCTTCCAGACAAACAAGAAGGCAAAGGAAAATAAACTCACTGTACTCACCTTTTAAGACAATTATAATAACAATTGAAATAGAAAAAAATGATTTATTTCAATAGCAATTTCTTACAAACGGTGGGTAACCAGAAATTCTCTTTAAGCGATAATGCCTGTATTAAGAGTGCCTGCTCTTCCATAAAAAGGTATCTACTATTATCTAAATAAATAAGAGGAAAGAGTGACTGATTGACTGACTGACCTACCAACGTACAGCCTTAACCGCTGAACGGATTGGAATAAAATTTAGTACACACATAAGTTTTATGACAAGGACTTCTGCTAAAAAAGGATTTATTCACGCGGGCAAAGACGCAAGCATAAGCAAGTATCTCTATATTACAAGCTTTTATTTACTTTCACCTGTCTGTTGTCTGTCTGTAATCAAATCTTGCAAGTTTAATTTGACCCACTTCCTGTTGTCCGATTAAGCTGAAATTTTGCATGCCTGTATAAATCGGATGACAATGCAATATTTTTATGACATCAAGCTGATCTGATGATGAAGCTGGAAGGATATATTATATGAACTCCGTAATTAAACGACGCAACTCCATCGAGTTTGGGCTCATTTGATTCGTCTTGACGCGTACTTTATGGTGCTAGATGGTAATAATAATAAAAGCTTGTTTTTAAAAAGTTTTTTTTTTAATTTCACTTGTTTAGTCTCCTCTTAAATATAATGTTACCTACATAACATTATAGACTTGATTCCCAGGAGATGCAACATAAAGCATTCCTTTTACCTTTCACCTCACTAAGACGTAAGATGCTCCTAAGACTAGCTCAATCTGGAAATTTGTCGAAAAGAACCCACCGTGTGCTATTTCGAGGCTTAGAGATAAATTCTTAGCTATTTACATTATTAGTGGATGGATTTCATTAGTTTTCACATTCTTAGAGATTTTTTATTTTTTTTTTATATACAACGAAGCAAGAAGACGAGCAAGACGCTCTCCTGATGGTAAGAGATAACGCTGCCCATAATTAGTACAGTGCTACCCAGGATTTTTCAAAGGAAAAATTCTGGGTGCACTGCGCCATCGCCTCCTACTTGAGAGTCATAAGGTGTTAAGACTCTTCAGCTCAGTAATTTCACTAGCTACAGTGCCCTCCTACCGAAGCACAGCAATGTTTACACATCACTGCTCAGGCGGTAGGATAACTGGCACTGTTGGGGTACCCACCTAGTCGACCTCCTGCAAAGGAAGTCTACCACCGGTATTACACAAAAAAATCTTACTAATTTTATAAACGTGAAAGTTTGTAAGAATGGATGTCTAGATTTCAGGATGTTTGTGACACTTTCACGCCTAAACGGGTGGACCGATTGAACTGAAATTTTGTATAGAGATAGCTTAGACCCTGGAATAACACATAAGGTACATAAGCAGTGTGGGTAATACCGCTGGGCGCAGCTAGTATTATATATTTTTTTTATCTCATAATGATGGATAGAAATCCATATAGCCCTAGACCGAGACAGGTGGGAGGATTCTATCTATCTAGATAGATAACTCTTTATTGGAACACAGAAAAATATACAGAATTAAACTTAAACATGTGAAATTTTAAAAATACTTTTTAAAAACAAGCTTTAATTATTATTATCGTCTTGTATCATACAGTACTCGTCAAGACGAATCAAATGAGCCCAAACTCGATGGGGTTGCGTTGTTTTATGACGGAGTTCCTATGGCCACCTTCCAGCTCCATCATCAGATCAGCTCGATGTCATATAAATATTGCATTGTCATCCGATTTACACACGCATGCAAATTTTCAGCTCAATTGGAAACCGGGAAGTGGGTCAAATTAAACTTGCAAGATTTGATTACAGACAGACAGACAGACAGACAGACAACAGACAGGTGAAAGTAATATAAAGCTTGTAAAATAAAACACAATATCATAATTCATAATCTATGTGTTACAATTGGCGGTCTTATCGCTAAAAGCGATCTCTTCCAGACAACCGTGCAGGGAGAGGAGAATATTGCTATTCACATGGGTTTGTGGTGTGATAAAATAATAATAATAATATTAATTATTTGATAGGTAGGCCTTAGCCCTGCAGTGGGATCCAGTAGTAGTAGGCTCATAGCAATATTATCTAATCTGAATCTAAATATATAAAAGGAAAGAGTGACTGACTGATCTATCAACGCACAGCCCAAACCGGTGGACGGATTGAGTTTATATTTGGGATACGGTAGGTTTTATGACGTAGACCTCCACCAAGAAAGGGTTTAGCCACGTGGGCAACTGCGGGCATAAGCTAGTATCTAATAATAAATAATGGAGTTAAATACTCTATCAGAAAAGGCTATTACGCTGTCAGAATTTAATTTTATTGGTTGCCTATTTTTCAAGGTTTTTTTTTAAAGTAATGGAGTAAAAAGACGAGTACGACGCTCTTCTGAGATAACGCTACCCATATTAGTACTAGGTACAGGTTAGAAATGTGCAAAAGAAATTGTTACAAAATGGCGACAAAAATTTATAATAAACTTCCTATGGAATATAATCAATTAAACAAAAATAAATTTTATAATAAAATATATCAATGGCTATGTGACAGATGTTTTTACTCATTAGATGAATATTTTAAATGTAAATTTGAATAGACTTTGTTTTAATTATTTATGAATTTTAATGTAATGGAAAATTATTCAAATGCATGCCAAGAACAATGTTATTATTAAATATTTGCACGACATTACATCATGTCAAATACGGAATGAACTATGTATACTATATTTTTAAGACCTTATTAATACCTGTATTTATACAAATAAACGATTCATTCATTTATAACATTATTAATGTGCTACCCACGATTTCACTATCTAAAAGTTCTAAGTGTGCTGCACCAACTTAAGTAGTTAAGTTATAAATAACTAGCTCATGCTCACGGCTTTGCCTGCTTGGCAAAATCCTTTCTTGGCGGAGGTCACCGTCATAAAACCTATATATGTTCCAAATTTCAACCCAATCCGTCCAGCGGTTTAGTCTGTGCGTTGATAGATCAGTCAGACAATCAGTCACTCTTTCCTTTTATATATTTAGATAAATAAATATTTCAGGACATTTCACACAGCGTCACCTAACCTCAACCTAAGCAACTTAATGCTTGTGTTATGGTGGTTAGGATAACGGATATAATACTTATATATACTTTTCTTTTATAAATACATACTTATAATACGAGTAGATATTGACAAGTAAATAAAAATTTAAATTTAAAAAACCCCCAACGCAATATGTAATTCACCATTTTGTGATGGCGGCCATCTTGGATTTTAATTTTTATATAGTGGATTGTATTTTACTACGTGACACACACACACACAAGTAGGTGATAATTGGGCATTCTGGCACAGTTTTTACATGCATCGTTTTTACTGCACTCCGTTCGCTTTGCTCTCTCCGTTCCGTTCAACGATGCATGTAAAACTGTGCCAGAATGCCCAATTGGTTTTCGGGAGCGTCAATAAAGTAAAATCTTTAAACGTTGGTAAACACCGTTCGCTAGGATCACTGCGTTCCGTTCAACAATGCATGTAAAAACTGTGCTAGAATGCCCAATTGGTTTTCAGGTCATCAGTGTTTTACTTCTTTGGTTCAGGATTTTAGAACGTTAATGAGGTAAAAAACTTTTGGTTAGTTTATATTACTTACTTAATTATTATAAAAGGATACTAGATGGTTTTTGTAATCAGCCTCGAAGTCTCACACACTTGTTCACTAAACACAAAAATAAATTTTACTAAAAACCAAAATCAGAATAATGAAAATGGGTATGCTAAGGAACATCTCAATATCAAGGCCGTTTGCTCGTGTCTATAACCATGGCTGGTGGTACCTAGAAAGCATCCATTCTATCACAAGGTGATTTTGCATCTTGCTACAAACGTGCTTAGGAAAATTTCATTTCTAGGCCGGTTGCTCGTGCCGTTCTCCAAATATGGAGTTTAACGACACCTAGAATTGATAACTCCATCGCAACAATATTGTAACGTTGTACAGAAAAACCAATGCAAAAGAATTTCAGCAATCTAGACCGTTTGTTCGTACCAGTGACCAAATTTGGTTGGTGACACCATGAAACGAGAGTCCTTTTGCAAGGCCACACGCACAATAAATCTGATTTTTGTTAGTAAGACTAATATAACTTTCACAAAACACGACTTATTAACACAATTAGACTAAGAACTGTAATGGCCAATGGTTGGACATAGAGTTGACCGAAAGAGATTATCGATAAATTTTGTTACAGTACTTAGAACTATTTATCGATAAAAGTAACGTTGCACCCTGCAAAGTGTTTAAAGTAAGTATCTAGTAAAATAATAAATGTACTATTTGATTATCGTGATAATTAAAGATGGTAGATCCTTTAAAATTAAATATACAACTTTGTATTATTGAACAAAAACATTATGAATATATATATAATTTTATAAAATAAACATAATAAAATGCCATTTTATTACATCTGGATTAATAGCATTCATAATCAATTAATACTGCTAAGGTTAAGACATAAAACAATGCACACACCTGTTTATCGATATGTTAAATCCAAAAACAGGTAGCTGCACTAGTTTAATTTTGTTGAGTTAGATAAAAAAATATTGTTCACAATCACACGCTCCGATGTAACTTGATCGTTGGAGCTAACAAACAATAACATGGAAATACTTTAATCGCTTGTACAACATGTTTATTACGGCACCTGTTTTCATTGTCATAGCGCCTGTGGCTCAGTAGTAGAACTTCCTGCCGGATCCTAGGTTTGAATCCTCGCACAATAAATTTCTCATTAAGACGCTAAGTCATCGTGTTTACGTAAAACATGTAAATTTGGTTCTGGCTGTATCCTATAAGATATATAGGAACAGTGGTTAGGTTATGTTGCACACCTTGAAGGATTGTTGATAATAATATGTAAAAATATTTTTTTATCAACTGTATGAATTGATACTACCCACCTCATCTATTTCAATGTCTTAGGTACACGAAACGTGAATTACCTATATTTGTATTGAACAATAATTAACTGATCCTAACATTGTAAACCACTGAACATAGTCGCGCGTGAACATAGTTTTATTGCAATGGAAACGCTCACATTTGCGGCTTTCTTTGAGCGCTATGTTTAAAATATCAAAGTAATGCCGAAAGAAAATAATGTTATTTTACATATTTTCAAGGAAATGCCATAACCAAACGCTGCAATTTATTAATTTGCTTACGTTTCAATAAAAACAGTGGTAAAGAACAATTTTCCCATATTCATAATTATTGTTTTATGAAAGTACTAAGAAAATAAAACATTTTTGTTAATTTATAAATGCTTACAACACCTGATAATGGTGTATTTAATCGGTTTATCCGTTGAACAAAATTAATTAAGTTCGCGGCTCCGACCAAGAGGTACCAGAAGATCAAGAAGCATCAGAAGTTCAAGAAGCATCAGAAGATCAAGGCTCAAGAAGTTTCCATCTGCAAGTTCCTGTGCCGGCTCTACGTGATAGCGCTCGCCGTCAGCTGTCGCTGTTATCATCAACCGCTGGCTCGCGGCTTGACCGTGACCTTCCGTACCTAGCCGTCACAGCTGATCCGCCACAACGAAGATTCGCTGCGTTGCAATCATGTTCGTGAGTTTATATTATAATTTTATTCGATACTAGTTTATGCTCACGGTTTTTCTGTTATGCATATAAGCATGTGTAATCCTTTCTTGGTTCTGATACGTCTTATGTGTATTCCAAATTTTAACACTATCGGTTTGGGGTGATGTTGATAGATCAGTCTCTCTCTTTATATATTATACAGATTACACTTTATATTTTTTTATAACCTGTGTATTAATTATTATTCGTATTGTCTCGCAGGTCTGAATCCGAATATTCCGACACATACAAGGCTCGCTGCAAGAAGGACCCTCCGACCGAGTCAATCTATACGGACAACGACGAAGCCACCACATCTTCTGGAAAAACGTATGTACTACTTTATTTAACTAGCTGTTTTATTAGTGCTCTAACTATGTATTATCTTTACAAGGAAAATTGTTTATTTACCATAGTCATTTTGCATACTGTTCTCTATGTCTACTATCTTGCAAACAATTTAGTTTGGGGTAAAAGCGCAGCGCACAAGTTTAAAATGGTGTATTAGAATTTGTATGGTTTAATATTCAACCTTATTATGCACAAAATAAAAGATACATTAATCTTGATATTTTCCTTTTACAAAAGGCGTTGTAGGGCAATATATGAATAACTAGTTGGGCCCCGCGGTTTTATCTGCTGTACTGTAGCTTATGTGTTATTCCAGTGTCTAAGCTATACCAAATTTCAGCTCAATCGGTTCACCCGTTTAGACGTGAAAGAGTAACATACATCCATATATCCATTTTTACAAACGTTCACGTTTATAATATTAGTAAGATAGTAAGATTATAAAATGTAATATACAAAGATTTAAATACCTAAATTTTATTTATGCTAATATTTTATTCTCTTTTCAGGAACAAGAAAGTTGCAAAGCGCAAGGTGCCAACGAAGGCGGCTTTGAAGAAGGTACCGACGGTGTCAGCAAGCAGGACTGTGTCTGACCTGGGGCTGGACTCCGACAGCGACACTGATGGTGCCACACCAAGAAAACGAGCTACTCCACCCTTACAATCGTCGCTAACGCGCCGAGTCGCTGACGGCGTCATTCGGCGAACGGCCACCTTATCGGGTGATGTTTACATAGAAGTTAAAGTATATAACAGTAAGGACATACAGTCCGTTCCGCCTGTTGATCGTTGGCAGCAGGCGCTTGTATCGTTAAAGTTTCAGGGCGGAACGGACTGTCCGGAGTTTAATACTATAAAAAAATTTTTGAAACAATGCAAGGGATCCTTCACAACTGAGGGCACTTTTTTTGCAGAAAAAAAGAAATAGTTTTTTTTCTAAATTTTTTATTATTTTTTATCTTAAATAATTATCTCTTATAAATTACTTTTCTAATTTTATTCTTCATAATTCAGAAATTAAAACTATAGGAAAGTGTCCTTACTGTTATATGCTTTAGACATAAGTTCCTAATTGATTTTATAATTATTAGGTATATCATTGTTTTTATAAAGTATCTTACTGTTATACGGTTGCTAAATCGAGCTTAAGTTACTATTGAGGGTCAAAGTAGCCAAATCTCATACACAGTATTTTCAAAATTATTTTATGTAGGTACAACGCGTGATAGGTTGATTAATTATTGTGTTTGATTGATCATTTCATTATAAGCAAGTTAACCTTATTCAATAGTTAGAACAATGCCTAAAACAATTTTTTGTACTGTTTGCGACATACAAGTCAAAAGTAAAGCTTTTGCTGGTCATTTAAAGAGTATAACACATAAAAACAATAGTTCAGTAAATGAGAGTAATGGTATTGAAAAAATTAGTAGCGCTTTTCGCGGCCGCATATCGTCATACCGCGTATCGCATAGCAACTCGTCTAGCGCTGAGCCAGACGAGCAGGCAGATAAGGAGCGCGCACGCGTTCCTTTCGAGTACTTGACTCTCTTGCGACGCAGAGTAAGGACTTTGCTTCAGGCACGAATGCAAACCTACTCTAGTCTCAAGGTTAATTTCGAGTTATTTTCTGAATTTATCTTGCATAAAGATAACTCAAGTTCAATAAAATCTTTTGCAACAGAAAACGTAGTCCTGCATCAACATTTTATATTTGATGATTTTTTTTCTGATATCATTCAAACAATCAGTAAAAAAGTTGACGAATTCGAAGACAGAGATAGTGGCTGGGCATTTGTTCGTAACTTGTATTTAGAGGTAAACTTAAACAAATTTAATCCCTTGCGTGCCTCAAGCTACATTGAATTGCCTAAAAGTATCAAGTCTAAACATGCTTGTATCAATGTTCAGAACAGAGATTCTTTTTGTTTCTTGTGGTGTATAATGGCATCGTTATTCCCTGCAAAGAATAATTGTCAGCGAATTTCTGCTTATCCACATTTCGATCCTATTCTCAACACTGAAAATATGACTTTTCCTGTTGGTTTCTCTGACATTCAAATCTTTGAAAAGAATAACCCCGATATAAGTGTAAATATTTATGGACTCAAAAAGAAATCTGTAGTTGTTGGACCTCTTTATAAAACAAAACGTCGTAAAAAACATCATGTTAATTTATTATTACTTGAAAACGGCTTACGTTCTCATTATTGTCTTATAAAAAATTTAGCAAAGTTAATTCGTAGTCAGATAACTAAACATCATGCAAAATTATTTTTTTGCGAAGAATGCATGATATTTTTTGATAAGGAAGATAAGCTGAACTCTCATGTTTGCAGTGGTGTGTCGACTATTCTTCCAAATGAAGGAACTGTAGTTCAGTTCAAACATTACGAAAGAATGCAAGATATGCCTTTTGTGATATATGCCGATTTTGAATCCATATTAAAGTCTGTAAACAAGAGCTCTATTACTAGCGGTACTACATCTTTACACCAACACGTGCCAGCGGCGTTTGCTTACTATGTTGTTTGTGCATATGATAGTTCGCTTAATAAATATATATCCTATCGCGGTGCTGATTGTGTTGAAAAATTTATAGAATACATAACGCATGACATAACTAACATTCACAATATTTATCAATCCCCGGTAACAATGAATTTTACTAATAGAGATCAAACTAACTTTGATCAATCGTCACATTGTTTTCTTTGCAATACATTGTTATTTGATGATAAGGTCAGAGATCACTGTCATCTTACAGGACGTTATCGCGGGGCAGCTCACTCTTATTGCAACATTAAGTTTAGACTACCAAAATTTGTACCAGTATTTTTTCACAATTTAGCTGGTTATGACAGTCATCTGTTCATTCGAGAATTAGGAAATCTACCTGGTAGAATAAAAGTCATTGCAAAAACTAAAGAGAATTACTTATCATTCACAAAATTTTTTGAAATGAATGATCAGGATATTATGTCAGTTCGTTTTGTTGATTCTTTCAAATTTTTGGGGACAAGTCTTGAAAAGTTAGTTGCAAATCTAAACAAAGATGATTTTGTACACCTACCGCGTTTTTTTAGCACTGAAAATAATTTTAGATTAATGCTTCGTAAAGGGGTATACCCATACGAATATATGTCAGCTTGGAATGTATATGAAGAAAAAGAACTTCCTCCAATAGAGTCATTTTTTAGTACATTAACCAACAGTACGATTTCTGATTCAGACTATGCACATGCTAAGAAAATTTGGAAATCCTTTAAAATAAACAATTTAGGCGAATACACTGACTTATATCTTAAATCAGACGTATTATTACTTGCAGATGTATTTGAAAGTTTTCGAACTACTTGTAAAAGAACTTATAAATTAGATCCTGCTTTTTACATAACTGCACCGAGTTTGAGTTTTGATGCAATGTTGTTAAAAACAGCAGTAAAATTAGAGCTTATTACTGATTTAGAGATAATTAGAATGATTCAAAAAGGTATTCGCGGTGGCATTTGTTTGTGTTCTAACAGACATTCTAAGGCTAATAATAAATATTTAGAAGGCTATAACCCGTTAGACAAAGACAACTTCATAGTTTACATTGACTGTAACAATCTCTATGGTTATGCTATGTGCTCTTATTTGCCGCATTCAAACTTCAAATTATTAAGTGAATCAGAAATTAATACAATCGATTTTGTCAGTATACCCCTCGATGCACAATATGGCTATATCCTAGAAGTTGATTTAGAGTATCCTGAAGTTTTGCATAATCTACACAACGATATCCCATTCTGTGCGCAAAAGTATATGCCACCTGGTTCGAAAGATTCAAAGTTAATTCCAAATTTACATGATAAATTCGAGTATGTTATTCATTATGAGCATCTTAAAGTGTGCTTGAACCACGGTCTTAAGCTAAAAAAAATCCACAGAGTCATAGAATTTAAACAAAGTCCTTACTTAAAACAGTATATAGATATGAACACTGAATTGCGTAAAAGGGCAAAATCTACATTCGAACAAGATTTTTTTAAACTTTTAAACAATAGTATTTTTGGTAAAACCATGGAAAACACTGAAAAATATGTCGATGTTAAATTAGTTAACCAATGGACTGATGATAGAAATAAGACAAATAAAACTATAACAGCAGAACAATTAATAGCCAAGCCCAACTTTCGTAATGCAACTATTTTTACTGAAAACTTTGTAGCTGTACAAATGAATCCAGAAACTATCTCTTTGGACAAACCCATATATATTGGATTCGCGGTTTTAGAAATTTCTAAATCTCATATGTACGATTTTCACTATTCTGTTATGAAACCTTATTATGGAGAAAACATAAAATTGTGTTATACTGATACAGATAGTTTTCTTTATTCCATAGAAACCAAAGATTTTTATGAAGATTTAAAACTATCTTTTTTGACTTACTTCGACACGAGTAATTATCCTCAAAATAATATCTATAATATACCAATCATAAACAAAAAAATACCGGGTTTATTCAAAGATGAATTCGGAGGGAAAGTCATATCTGAATATGTTGGTTTAAGGTCTAAATTATATTGTATTAAAACAACACAAGATGAATTTAAAAAAGCAAAAGGTGTCCAAAAGTCTGCTATAAAAAATGTACATTTTAAGGACTACTATAAGGTACTCCTAGACGATAAATTAATAAGAAGAAAAAACATTATATTTAAATCATTAAAACATATCATTTTTACACAAGCTCAAAACAAAAGTGCGCTCTCGGCTAGAGACGACAAACGTATTATTTTGAGAGACAAAATTACTACTTTATCTTATGGGCACAGGGATGCTTTCTTTTAACTCATTACTCGTTTTGTGTATTTCATTGTAGTTTGTACGTGAGAATATAATGATGTAATATAATAGGTTTATGTCGTAGTATAATATTGTCTACAATAAAATTTAAAAAATCAATATTATCAATGTATTCTTGTTGTTATTTTAATTTGTGTTTTAGTGTTAACAGAATAAAATAAGCAAAAAATCCTGTATTAATTGTAAGCTAACATATTGTGTAAGATAAATTAATAACATTTATAATTAGAATAAATATTGTTGTATAAAATTTTTTTGTGTTTTATTTAAACAGATCTCTTAGTATAGTTATAAAGCACTCCTATGAAACATGTTATAACATGTTGTCAACACGTGTTGTAGGTAACATTATTTTACTGTTGATATTATGAAACATGTTACAACATGTCGAAGGTTCTGATTTAGTTCAAGCAAATGCTTTGATGATAGTAAATTAACCGAGTTCAAATTACGTAATACGATATTGCATAAACACCTGCGCTGCATTGCGCGGATTTTATTATTCACTTCATTAGAGTCACTTGTTAGCGACACTTGTTCTTCTTTTATAAAAATGGATTTAACTGTAAGTATTAAGTTATTCTTTTAGGTTAAAATTGAATCCAAAATTTTCTTTACTGAAAATTATATAATATTAATTCTATGTTTGTTACAGAACGAGACACAGGTGCAAGATTATTGGGTTCTGCCATGCGGGCAAGATCCATTAGCCGACTGGGACGAGCACAATGAAAAAATGAAGAAACAGCTGGCCGCCGAAGCTGCAGCCGAGGCCGCCGCCAAGAAACAGGAATCTAAATTAAAAAAGCGCAAGAAGAAAGAAGCATTATCTTATGTAATAACGAAAATGCCACAAAGAGGACGACGTGTCTTAAAACTTCAGATATATGAATACAACGAGCGGATAGACACCACTTGCGAAACGATTAGAGTGCAATATTCTGCAGTGGGAACATGTGATGAAATAATGGACCTGGCAGAAAATATAGTAGGCAAAATATCGACAAAATTAAGCGATAATTTAAATGATTAGGTACAGTAAAAAATATTATGTAAAAAGTTAGATATAAGATATTTTAAATAAATTTTATTGTGTGTAATTATTTTTGTCTTTTATTTCCCTATAGGTTAGATATTTATTAAAAATAATGTTTCATTATTAGATCATAATTAATTAATAAAATTTAATTTAAGATTTTATATAAATAAAGAGAACAATAATAATAATTATACACATATACAATCTAATTATGACATCAATAATGAATCATCATTTTGAAATAAAATTCAGGTATTTTAAAAATAATTATTTATTAAAATCATAAAAATATATTTCTTACAATAATAATCATTAGTAACACACACACACACACACACACTTTATACATAAATAATTGTGTTATTACAATTAAAAGCTTAAATTAAATTTATAAGTAAATTATAATTAATTAGAAAACAATTCAAAACTATCTATATTATTATCGTCATACCATTGTTTAATACACATTACATTTTTTAAAGCACAATACTTAGTATGATTTGCACAAGTAATACAATATTGTTGATATTCGGAAAAAAGTTTTGACAAATTAGGACACCCTTTTTCTCCTATATCCACCACTTCACAGTCATTACACAGATTATGGATCCATTTTATTTTCTCTAAGCCCTTGGTGAAAATTTTTTTCTCTTTTAAATATGGCATGATAATGCGTTTAAATTCTTTATAATCAATGTGACCATTACTCCAACGAATGCCTCGGTTAATTTCAATCCATCTCACATGTTGTCTTTCGTTATTTGTCAAGTAGTGATACGAATAAGGAGGTTTAACCAAAAATGTTTGAGTATGATTTTTATATGCAATAGCCAGTTCTTTAACAATAAATTGATTACACGAATCTTTAAATCCCTGGAGATCAACAATTATTGTATCTGAATTCATGATAACTTTTTCACAATATTACTCAATGGTTTGTATTCTACAATACAATCATTAAGAATAAGACAATACGCTGTTGTATTTTCAGGAAATTCTGAATCCGCTTCAAGGTCTACACGCACATCAATTGGGCCACTTTTCAGTAATTCGTTTTGACGCGAACAATCAATCACAAATAATGGAGCCTTATCTTTAAAATCCTCAAAACCTAACAACGCTTCTGGTCGACGATTATAAAATGAATGCTGGAACTTTGCGTATTGTTCATATATTAAAGAATATTCCTCTCTTCGAAAATCAGTATTTAAATTTTCATATGGAAAGTAACATGAATTCAAGAATACTTTTACATTGCGTAAATAACAGTGATCAAATTGCGACATGTCTTTGTGCGGTTGCCTTTTGCGATCTGTTTGTAATCCGATAATTACAAAGCGAGGTTTTTCTATTTGCGATGATGTTTTAATTGACCAAGTATGTTTCGATGATTTTGGAAGTGCTGGGTATTCATAAAGATCCCAGTTTCTAAACACCATATTAATTGCTCGATCTCTCTCTAAATGCTTAAGTAAGTTTATTCTTTCCCGATCGGACACTTTGATATGTGGTACGCGCCAAACTATTTTTTTAATATCAATGGTATCACTAACAAGTTCTCCTGTGCCTACCTTCAATGAGTTTAAATTTGTGTTACTACGCAGTAAAATTAATTCATGTTTACAATTTATAATTATTTTTTGATAGTCTTCTGCGAATCCTAAAATTCTACTTAGTGGAATAGATACTGAAAAATTTCCGGAATAGGTACTTTTCGTACCATTAATATCCCAACCCCAGAATTTTGATGATTTTGACTCATTTTCGTTCATGCACAAAAGAGACTTCATAGTTGTTGTTATCCCAGCATTTTTAATTTTATCAATTTCTACTCCATTTAATTCATATCGAATGTCTTGGAAGAAAAAAAGGGCAGGATTATTCGTGAAGTTAACTTGACTAACTTTTGTTTTGTCGCTTTTGTGTACATTAACATAACCTTCTAAGTATAGTGTACTTGCTGACGGTAATATGTATAAATCTTGTTGGTTGATAGGAATGCGTATTTCATCATTGACATTAAAGCTGGTTACGTATGGCTTATATGAGTGATATTCAACACTCTCTATTGTGTTGTCGTGGACAACAGGATCTGCTATACTTAGAATACTCATTTTAGTAGTCCAATCAATTTAAGAAATTGTCTGTTTTCTTTGGTTAACCTTATCTTAGGTGTTCGCTTGGCGATGGTAAGTTTTGGAGTGATGTTTTTCACAGGTGTGGTCGAGTTTTTATTATTAAAATTAATCATTTTTTCTTTATATGTAAGTATAACTGTATATCTTCACCTCGTAAGTTAACCAAATTGTTTTCAGCGTCCACAATTCTTATAGTAATAGAAGTGACACTGCTTTGATTAACTGGAAAGTATATGACGTTATTAGGTATTTCTATGATTCTGTATCCTGGAGGCACGTTTGGTGCGAATTCGTGGATTATGTGACTAGGTTTTCCGTTTACATAAGAACCACTCACAATATCACATTCAATCCTTAGCACAGTTGTTGATAGAATGCTGACTGGAAATTGAGATTCGTGTAATATATTTGCTTTAAGTAACTCCGCCCCAAAGCCAAGAACTTTCCCCAGAGTACAATCTTTTTCGAAATGAATGTCTTTAGTACAAAATATAGATGTTTTTAAGGTATTGTTGTTACATATCAATTTAAACGAACAATCTTCAATATGTTCTTTTAAATAATCACTAATGTCGTGGAGTTCATATGAACCTTCTGGTATTTCAATTAATTGGTCACCATAATAAAATTTGTTATTTCGATCATCTATATTCGGTATTGAATTAAATGTAGAAAAATACAATAATCCACATTCATAATCTCCTTCCAATGGCAAGGCAGGTGAATAATTTGTAGTGGAAATTGAAGAAAAACTTGTTATTGAAAGTGTGAAAGACATTTTGCTACTAACAGTATGCGATTAAAAACATTTATTTTATATTACGGCTTCTCCAATATTTTTTTAAAAATTTTAAACATAAATGACCGCAATTAACAGTATCAAATCCTTGATATTGGATATAATTATATAAAATATCTTTACATTTTAAGTATTTGATGAGCTCTAAAGGTGGTTTAAGATCGCCGAAACTGTCAAAATATTCACAATATTGTTTATTTTTTACATACGCTACCCAGTGAGTGCCTTCACTATTTTTGTCGTCTAAATTGACTACAGCACATTCGATATGTTTTGGAAATTTAGGTAAATTGTCTCTCATATAAACTCCTCTGAAATATGGAATGTCACCTGCATGTTCTAATATATCAATATCAGTTAATGCTCTTCTGGGCAGCCTTTTACTCAGTTTTTTGAATTTCTTAGATACAAACCACTTCCTTTTTTGTATGGTTTAATATACATGCCTTTTCCTAAAGCAATGGCCTCCATTGTCCTGTTATGGCGTTCAGCTTCTTCTAGACTTTTCTTAGAAGCTTTATAGTCATTGACCGCTTTCGCTATACCTGCAGCACCCCCTGACAGTGCACCCAATGCTGATAATCCCGCAAATATTGGAATCAAAGGCAAGATTCCTCCAGTTTTAGGAATTGGTATTATTCGAGGTAAATTGAAATTTTTGTTAGAAAATAACTTTTTTGCCACTGAATATGCAATCTTTATTGCGGAGTTGTTGCTCTTCGGTTTGAGTTTCTTTAAATGTTTCTTTATTTGACTAATGACTGAGCTAAACTTTTTGGTTCCAGCACCTACTTTAAGTTTAGTTTTCATTACTTTGTTCACTAACCATGAGGCTGCTTTTTCGCCCGTACTAGAATTTTTTGATTTGATTCTTTGTTTCGCCATATTCATTAACTGTAAATCTGCCTTATGTCTGACGTCTAAATTAGTGTTATTTGCATAAGCTATGTCGTGTTGTTTGCAAGCTTCGTCTAGCCCATTAACCCCTTTATCCCCTCTCAAGAGCCTTTCTTTAAGTTTGGTGCCGGGTCCGCAGTAATTATATCCAGGTAAATGAAGTTCACACGGTAAATTATTTATCAAAGTATTAACAAGTCCTCTTCCCTCCATTGGTTGTATGGTAATGAATATTAATTCCAATTTTATGCAATTTTATACTATGATTTTATTTTTGTGAATCCATGAATTTTCATTTTCGTTCAAACCCAACCACTTTACAAATAGTTTATTACCTTTCTTTCTTATTACCTTTTCAATTAAATAGACGTCAGGATGTTTTGTTTTAAGAAGTTCTTGCTCATAGAATGCTCCTAATATAGGTTGTTTATGTTGATCTTCTATATAATAAGTGATTGGGGTGCATTTATCATTAATATCTTTAATTTTAAATATTTCTGTTGACCAATTAGGAGTATATCCTTTTTGAAAAAATCCCTTATACTTACTAATGCGAACAAAATCTCCTTGTTGAAATTTAGGTTTTTTGTTATTTACTTGCTTCTTTAATCGGAAAATATTATTTCTAATGTAAAATTCATTGGCAGCATTAACAGCAATTGGTTTACATTTTATTGTACTATGTGTAGTGTTATTATAATCACCAGTAATTTGTTCTAAAGGCTGTCCTATCCATTTATAATTACCAACTAAATTAAATGTTTTGTATAACCTATTCTTTAAAGTTCTAATTAATCTCTCAACAATGGAAGCCTTTTTAACTGAGTATGTAGAATAGTGGTTGATATTATATTTTTGCATCAAGCTTTTGAATTCATCATTATAAAATTCTTTTCCTTGGTCGGTTTGCAGATTTCTCGGCATTCTTCCATCTCTAAGTATATTTTCAAATGCTTTTGTTACTTCAGTTTTACATTTTGATTTTAAAGGAACAGTCCAAGAATATTTGGAAAAACAATCAATTACTGTCAATATATATTTAAAGTTTTTATTATTTCTACCAAAACTTTGCATATCAATTAAATCTGCTTGCCAAAGATCATCTATTGATTTCAAAATAACAGAACGCCTGACAAAGTTTCTTCGCACTTGTTTGTGAATCTCATCAACTATTTCTTTTTTGCTCATCTTTATAAATTTCTTTAG